>CM061553.1:137971346-138571346 GCA_030864225.1 Capsicum baccatum var. pendulum | reverse complement strand
AGCTAGGATCACTATAGGTCTTCTCTTTGGCTTGAAATATAGGCAAGGCACTGGTATGATATATGATGATATTTAAAGTGACTAAGCCTCCTTGACACTACATTAGCTTTTGGGGTCTCTATCACACCCAACTTTTTATTCTTTTCTTTTACTCTACCTTTCTTAATACTCATTTTACATCATACACCCCTACGATAGCCACCCTTAACGTAGGACATTTGCCTAAGTCAAGGTGCACAGTGTCCAAGGAAGACCATAGCCAAAATAGGTTCATTATATATAAAAATGGGATGGTGATAGGTATCATAAAAAGAAATAGTCTATTAAGGCTCAAAATAGGGATCCAGGGATATTATGCATACATGGAAGGTCATTTAGGCTAAGGTGGGCTAATATCAAAACGGCCTATGATCCTTTCCTAACCCCTATCCTTCAACCTAGGTAAGACTAACTGGGCAAGTTCTGAATTCAACATACAAGTGGAACTAAGTAGAATCTCACACGCATATCGCACACAAGTATATCACAAGTTATTACTTTTCTGGTTCATGCAATTGTTTAGCAATGGTTATCAAGTCACTAGAACTAATACCATACAACGATGCACAGTGGTCACAATTAGATACAAATCACATAGTTAAAGAATTAGACCACTTGAGAGGTGGTCATAAAATAACAAAACCATTTTAACTGCCTTAGGTACTTGTATTTTGTCCTAGTCAACTACAAAATGTTAAAACAATAACTCACCCTACTCCCTCAACTTAAAATAAAACAAAAACTGAATCAAGGGTTAGGGTATACCTTGAGTATATCAAGCACGGGGATCATGAGTTGCCTCCTATGTAGAGCCTGATTTAACATTGCGACATGACTCAGATGTATCAATTACTTCAAACTTCATTGAGACGGATAGTAGAAATACTTTTCATTGAGTCTTTTGGACCAACATAAAGATTGACACATTGCCCATTTACCTTGAAGGTGCTATTGTCTTCTTTTTTAAGTTCTTCTACTCTAGATGAGTAGACTTGACTAACTATAAATAGGCCTGATCACTTGGAATTAAGCTTACCTAGGAATAGTTTGAGTCTAGAATTGAACAGAAGCACCAAGTCACCTTTTTTGAATTCTCATTTCTCAATTTTTTAATTATAAGACTTCTTCATCTTTTCTTTATATAGGTCTGCTCTTTCATATGCCCTGACATAGAATTCATCTACCTCATTTAGTTGTCCCAGTCTTAGCTCTTCTACCTCATTTCAACTCAAATTTAACCTTTTGAGTACCCATAAACCCTTGTGCTCCAGCTCGATTGGTAAGTGGCATGCTTTACCATAGACCAACTGGAATGGTGACATGCTAATGGGTGTCGTGAAAGTAGTCTGGTATGACCACAAGGCACCATCGAGCTTTCGAGACCAGTCTTTCTGACTAGCATTTACTATTTTGGCTAGGATGGCTTTAATCTCTTGATTTTACACCTCCACTTGCCTACTAGTTTGTGGGTGATATGGAGTGACTACTCTTTGCTGTTTTACCCCATATTTTGCTAAGGAAGCTCAAAACACTTTATTGCAAAAATGAGATCCTCCATTGCTTATAATATTACATGGTACTCCAAAGCGAGAGAAGATGTTCTTCTTGGGAAAAACAACAACCCTCTTTCCTTCATTATCAGCCAAGGCAACAACTTCGACCCATTTAAAGACATAGTCAATAGCAACTAAAATATACTTTATCCTAAACGATCTTACAAAAGGACCAATGAAATCTATGCCCTGACATCAAACAATTCCACTTTAAGTATCTTAGTCAAAGGCATCTCATGTCTATTGGAGATAAACCCCTGCCTCTGATATTAGTCGCATTTTAGCACAAACTCATGAGCACCCTTGAATTATGTTGACCAATAGTAGCCACTCTGCAACACCTTCCTAGTCATTCAGTCACCTGCATGGTGACCTCTAACAGGGTAAGCATGAAATGGTTCCAATATACATAATACATATACTTCTGGCACATACCTCCTTATAATATTGTGAGCACATCTCCAAAAAAGATATGACTTATCCCATAAGTAATGTGTCATATCATTAAGGAATTTCTTTATTTGATAGAAAGAAAGATTTTCTGGAATAACCTCACTCACAACATAATTAGCAAAATCAGCGTACTAAGGCAATCTCTCCACAACAGCATCCAAAATATCCTCATCAGGAAATGCATCATTTATCTTAATTTCATCACTAATTTCCTGACCACCTTATATTCTAGATAGATAATCCGCAACCTAGTTTTCATAACCCTTCCTATCTTTGACTTGAAAGTTCAATTCTTGTAGCAACAGCACCCATGTAATCAGCCTTGGTTTTGCATCCTTCTTAGCCATAAAATATCTCAAGGCTGCATGGTCAGTATGGACCACTACATTGGTTCGAGCAGATAAGATCTAAATTTCTTAAAAGCATACATTCCAACCAGGAGTTCTTTCCTAATGACAGTGTAGTTCTTTTGTGCTCTATTCAGTGCTTTGCTGGCATAATATATTAGATGAAATAGTGTGTCCTTCTTTTATCCTAATACATCTCCAAGAGCAATACCGCTTGCATCACACATGATCTCAAATGTTTTTGACCAGTCCGGTGCCGCAATGATATGGGCGTTAACCAACTTCTTTTTAAGGCATTCAAATGCCTTCAAGTAATCATCGTCAAAGGAAAACTTCACTTCTTTCTCCAAAAGTTTGCAAAGTATATTTGAAACCTTCGAGAAGTTTCTTATAAACCTCCGGTAAAAACCAGCATGTCTAAGAAAACTACGCACTCCCTTTACTGAAATGGGAGGTGGTAGTTTCTCAATAACTTCAACCTTGGCTCGATCAACCTCTATCCCTTTACCATGCCTGACAATGAAGCCTTTCTTTACCATAAGTGGAATTTCTCCCAATTAAGCACCAAAGTGAATTCAACACATCGTTTCAAGGCCATACTCAGGTTGTCCAAACATAGTACAAAAGAATCTCCCACCACAGAGAAATCATCCATGAATACATCTTTGGTGTCCTCTACCATATCTGAGAAGATAAATATCATGCACCATTGAAAAGTAGCAGATGCATTGCATAGCCCAAATAACATTCTGTGAAATACAAAGGTGCCATATGGACATGTAAATGTCATCATCTACTGATCTTCAGGAGCAATACAGATCTAGTTATACCTAGAATAACCATCCAAAAAGCAATACCATCCCCTTCCAGCCAATCAATGAAGCATTTGGTCCATAAAAGGCATCGGGAAGTGGTCTTTCAAAGTCCATGAGTTTAGTTTGTGGTAGTCCATGCATACTCTCCACCTAGTCACAGGCTTGAGTGGAATCAACTCATTCCTTTCATTTGAAACCACAGTCATGCCCCCTTTTTTGACACACATTAAACTGGGCTCACCCATTTGCTGTCAGAAATAGGGTAAACCACTCCTACATCCAACCATATAATAATTTCCTTCTTAACCACCTCTTGCATTGGTGGGTTAAGATGGTGCTGGTGCTCGATGGTTGGAATACAATCTTCCTCAAGTTTTATTTTTATGCGTGCAGATGCCAGGGAAATGCTAATAATATCTGCGATAGTCCTTCCTATTACTCTCTTGTATCTTTGAAGTACTGAAATAAGTGCTTCTACCCACTGTTCGCCTAAATATGCCACAATAATAATGGATAGCATATTTTCGCTGCCCAAAAACATGTACCTTAAATGGCCAGGTAGTTCTTTCAATTCCAACACGAGTGGCTCTTTAATGGATGGCTTAGTCAATAGTGTTGGTCGATTAAAAGATCAAGGTCTAGCTTCTTAGGAGTATAAGAGTATGAACCCAATCCTAACAAAGAACAAATAGTCTCTTCATACTCCTCAATGCCTTCACGATCAAAATTCATCAGAACTGCAGCTAAAGGCTTGACAACAAGTTGCTCCTCTATTGACACCTCATGTTCATCCTTATAATACACATTAACAACTAAGAACACACTCATTTCTTCATGCTTCTTCATTTATTGTCACACATCAAATCACACCACTTCATTATTCATCCTGAATAAGTGCTCATTAGCTCTTAAATCAATCAACGCACTTTTGATTACGAGGAAAGGTCAACCAAAGATTATGGGAACCTCTAAGTCCATCTCACAATCCAGAATGATGAAATCTGTTGGGAATATGAAGCTAGCTACCTTTACCAATACATCATACAAAATACCAATAGGTCATTTAACTGACCTATCTGCCATCACGAGTCGCATGTTGGAGGGTGTGGGATTTTCCAAACCCAGCTTTTTATATATAGCCAGCGGCATCAGATTAATGCTAGCTCCCAGATCACATAATGCCTTAGCGAATTCCAGAGACCCAATCATACAAGAAATAGTGAATGCTCCTGGGTCTGGCTTCTTCTGCACTAAGGTCCTCATAGAGATAGTGCTACAATGATGGAGATTATCCTGTGGTTCATAGCTTACTGGTCTTTTCTTAGTCACAAGGTCCTTTATGAATTTAGCATACCCTGGAATTTGCTCGAGTTCCTCCACCAAAGGCACATTCAATGTCAATTTTTTGAGCATTGCCATGAATTTGCTAAATTTTGCATCATTAATATTTTTCTTCAATCATTGAGGAAAAAGAGGTGGTGGTTTTGGGAAAGTTTTCACCACTACCTCTTTCTCCTTCTCTTTCCCTTTTTTTGGAGCATCATTATAGCTATCTAACTTGTTAGACTCCATAGGACCACCTTCTTCAAGTTTATCATCAACTACATTTTTGCCCACTGGAGGGCTAAGTAATATCTTAGCACTTATAGTGGTAATCTCTATACATGAGCCATGATTCTATGGTTTTGGACTATATCACTAGGTAATGTTCCACTTTTTCTCTGATTCAGCATTGCAGAGAGTTGGCTCATTTGCTGTTCTAGCTGGTTGATCAAAGCAGAGTGCGAGTTTACCAACTGACTAATAGATGACAAATCGGTCTTCATGATAGTCAGTCCTGAGTTGGTAGCCTTTACTTTCTTTACCAATTTAGCCATTATGTCCTTAATGGATATTTTTTAGAACTTATTATAGTAGCCTCATGATTTCCAGGAGGGACATATAGCCCATTCCTATAATTATTACTCCTCCAATTTCCCTGCTCCCTATCTTTATAACCGAGCTTATCATAATAACTCTGACCTTGATTCCCTTGGATATTGCCTCAGAAACACTCCTGATTATTAACATAGTTCACGTCTTCTTCTGGATTAGCATCAACTCTATCTTAAGATCCCACAACTTTCACCTTCTCAGTCTTACCTAATAGCAAGTCCTTAGTTAGCAAGCCCATCTATGTTTTTAGGTGAGCCATGTCTTATTCACTCTCTTCATCTCTTCTGAATTATTCCACAGTCATACCTATAGAAACAGTGGGGCTTGCTACCACAGAGTCTATGGTATGCAATGCCCGACTTTGTTTGGTCATTCTCTCTAGCATTTCTGAAGCTTTTGGGAATGTAAGATCAACAAATAAACTATCAACAACATTACCTAAAATTGGTTTTGTCACAGAGTTAAGAGACCTGTGCAAAGTCTCCATCAAGTGTATGCCCGTCATATTGTGGTTTGGATACTGTGTCAACTTTTTTTTGAATCTCTCCCAGGTTTCATCCAAAACTTCAATCGAGAGCTCTCTAAAGTTACTGATCTCATCCCTCAACTGTCCTCTCCCAGAGGATACAAATAACTATTCTAGGAATGCATCTTTCAACTGTCTTCAGTTGGTTATTAAATTAGCCATCAGCTCATTTTACCATATTGTTGCCTCTCCAGAAAAAGACAATTGGAATAATCTCAAGCGGGATTACATTTTGACCCACTCCTGGATGATCAAAAGATTTACAAATGGTGATAAAGTTCACTAATTGCATATTTAGATCATCACCAGGTAGGCCACCAAACAATCCCTTTAGATTAAAGAGTTGAATCATAATACTCATAATTTTGAACTTTTTCCCTGGTGCCAATGATGGAGGAATAATTTCACCCATAGCACTTGCTCCATCCATTCAATCACCTTTATCATTGAAATTATATTGTAAAGGCTGGCGATCCTGCCTTGCTGTGAATAAATGGTTCTTATTGGCATTATGTTGTACTGGTGGAGCTATTTGTTTTGCATGCCTTGGGTTACCGGGGTTTAGAAACTCCTTGTCTCCAAAATCTTCATCCTCAGGATTTAGATGCAGTACTTATTGACCGACATTCAGCATATTCACCTGAGCTCTAGCTAAGGCTGCTAACCTGTCAGCCTTCAGCTGGACTGCCATTCTGCTGATTAGTTGCGGTTCTAGATTAATTGGTAATAATGGTCCTTTGAAACTTTTGGTTCTTGGCATACACCACAAAAGTCCTGCATAAAACAAAAACAACAAATAAACATAAAACTAGGAAACTTAACTAACAGTTAATTAGCATACACAAAATGCAATTTATAACTATAATCCCCGACAACGGTGCCATTTTTGATAATGCTCAAACTGTACCTCTTATATGACAATGTAAGCAATCTTTGTCAATATATATCCCAACTAGGTTGGGTTCAAATCCCACAGGGAATATGGTGTGAATCTGAGTTGTATCCAAGTTAATCAACTAATAGTTAGTAGTTTTTGGTAAATTAGGGGTTATGAGAATTTAGCAAATAATTGTTGGTCACTTTAGTTTCAGTGTTTGTAATCAAGAGTTTATGGAAAACTAGAATTATGTTCACTATGGGTTTTGGTACTTGACATCTTACAATATCGATTCAAGATTCTCATGATAGGTAGGAACAATAGATTGTCTTTGTTGAAGTTATGAAAAGATCTCTCTCAACCTATTTAAGTATTTAATTACCTGATCCTATCGGACTTAGGGAATTTACATTTACTAACTAGACTTCACCTCAGGTTAATTAACCTTGTTACATTATCAATTATTAAGTGGAAGGTTAGTAGCTTCCATGTCCCTGTCAATAATTCACATCTACTACAGTTGACTGTAACCCAGTGGATGTTCTTTGCCCCAAAACCCTGCTATACTAATGAGTAGTGGGTACGTGAATTCTACGTAAACCTGAGCATAGTTTCTCTTACAAGCCCAGTAATGACAATTCAAGGTAAGCAAGTGAACTTTAGAGCAGATCAGATTAATATAGTGTATGGGATACCAAATGCTAACATAAGGCAATTTCAACCTAAGGCATGTAAGCTAGGGACCTGGATGGTCAATATCTTGTGTTCATGAAAAGTAGTTCCCTGTGCATCCACCAAAAAAGATATTCTGATGAATGACTTCAAGGTTGAAGCAAGGCTGTAGTCGACCATCATCTATAGCAGAGTCTCCATTCATTCATTTGATCATTGTCTCAAACACATGAGATTGGATAGTGTCTTGTATTCTATTTGTCATTGCTCTAAATGTTGTACATATTATGATTTCAGAGTGTCGGTACTTCAAGAACCATAGAGATACTCATTTTCTATTTCCTTCCATTACATTGACCTATGTAAAAGGGCAGAAGTAGAGGAGTATGCTATAGACACCTAGGTACATCTTGGCCCCTTATCTCCCCACTCAAATTTAGAGTAAAGGTGCCTCATGTCAGAGTAAGAAGAGGAAGATGGACATGATAAAATTAGTCCAAGAGTATAGACTCTTGCATACCCTCATTAACAACTATTTTAAATGATATCTCTGTTTATATGTAGGGGTGAGGGAACTATTGTTGAAACTACCTCAGGGACTCAGAGAGCCCTCCACTGCCCGTCATTCATATGTAGAATAATTAGATTATGTGAAGTACATGATAGAGTAGCAGAAGTAGGGTGCCACAGAAAACAATCTAGAGAGAGCTAATTCGGTCTTAGTATCTTCTTATAGGGACCTCAAAGACTCGAAAGAGAAGATGGTAAAGAGAGAGAAAAAGATAGATAAGTTTTGTGAAAAGCTATGGAAAGGGGTGAAAGGCATCTTCAAGGTACTCAAACTAAACCATTGTCTACCTTCACCGAGGTTGGATAGTGAAGAAGAGGCCCCTACAGAATGGTTAAATGATTATGCTGGTACTGGTGATGTCGAGTCAGCGGGAGAAGATAACTCTTGATGCAGATAGAGGGAGACCATTTTACTCTTTCTTTCTTTCACATGGAATGAGGACACTACATTTCTTTTAGTTGGGGGTGCCCCCAGATTTGTACTATTTGTGTGATGCGTTGTTGGATATTTCTTTTTATGTTGTTTTAGGGTGACACTCTGGATACTATTTTTATTTGGTTTTGAGATGCTACATTTATTGGTACCCTGGTGGTGCCCACATTTTATGGATGATCATGTTTTACTATTAGTTTTAGTTTTAGTTTTTACATAGCTTATATTTTTATTTTGATGATGCATGATAAGCTTTGCCCTATGATAGATTGAGTGAAACCATTCTTAAGGTTAAGACTTCGTGATTAGGTTTTGAGACGTAGATGCAGGGGAATTCTAAGTACCCATAGCCTTGTTGATTTGGGATTATGTTATACACTATTGGAGAAGTTTGAGTTACCATATGGATAGTTTGCCCATTTGAGCCAAAATATGAGGCTAAGGCTTTAGATGTTACCATAGTTTAGCAAATTATATGTGGTGCTAACGTAAAATGAACAACCCACTCCGTCCAAATTTTTTAAAACAAAATAAAAGGTATGGACTTGAGCAATTTTGCAATTAAACTTATTCTTTTTCTGTGGCTACATAAATTTTTGATTTGTAAATATAATTAGATACTCCAAAATTGTCTCTAGTGGGAGGGATATGTGAGCTCCCTTGGAATATATTTGCATGGCATGTGTTGTGAGCTCTTTGCATTTATCTCTTGTATACTTGTGTTATCTAGAACTTTCCTCGTTAGTCTTTCAAAGATAATTTTTATTGTATTTGGTTGGAGAAATGATCTTAGGCCATCTTTACGATTTTGAAAGCAACATTATCCTAAAAATCCTACCCATGCGTGATTGTAATCCCTAGTTACCCGCTTTGACCCTTTGGACTCTTTTGTTGAAAAACTCATTGCAATCCGTGAACCATTCATTTTATCCTTCTTTTGAACCATAACCTCCTTGAACTAAAAGATGCAACTTGAGGTTAAAAGCCTAAGTTGGGGGATGGTAAAAGTTATTTGAAGGAAGTTTGGCACCACTATGTGTTAGTAAAATGCAGAATGTGCCGAAGTGTTGAAAATAAAGGAATAGAAAAAGAAAGGATCCAATAAAGGAATGAATTTCATAAAAAGTACAAGAAAAAAGATATAAATAAAAATGGGCAAACAATGAAAGATAAATGTAAGCATTTGAAAAGAAAAAAAAACAAAGATAAGTGGCCCATAGTCTATAAGGAGGATTGAAAAGTGTGATGTAGATTTTCAAGGAACGGTGTAGCCATGTTGTTCCAAAATGATACTCTTCCCTACCTCGAACCTATGTTACAATCTTAGAAAATCCTTCGAGATCTCTAACCATTTCCTTTCTTTGTAGTGGCGATTGAAAATAGGGGAAAGCGTATGGTATGACGCTTATTGCATAGCGATTTCTTTAAGGGAGAAAGTTGTTTCACTTATAATTCGTTGTTGCATATTTGGTAGTTTGGTGTCTAGAATTTTATTTCTGGTGAGGATTGGTATGTGAACAAGTTGAGGGGGGTGATTGTGTCAACTCCTGAGCGATGAGACAAATGGAGTATAGCTTAGTTTTGGTCAAAAAGTGAGTCACTTCTAGTGAATTAGTGTTTATTACTTGATTTCTCTTTAAATTCTTATATATTATTTTATAGTGCATCTTAGGATAAGGGGTGAAGTAAAAAATAGCTTAGCCCATGTGTAATGAGCTACTTGTGGTAGTGACTACGGTTAAAGTCATTGTGATCTTTAAGGTATGAAGTTTGGGCATAAATGATTGTGTCTCATGGTAAGAGGTAGTGTTGTTTGAGGATAAGCAATAACTTTAAGTTGGGGGTGTTGATGAGTGGTGATTTAATCACCCATTTTCACTCAACATCTATGTATATTAATTTGTTTTGAATGAATAAATGAGACACAATTGGGATTAAATGCACTAATATCCACTCTTTGCAGGTGTAGAGTTGAGGAGATAGAAAGATGTTGATTTGAGCATAAAATGATCAAAAAGGGAGCAAAAAAGTGCAACCGAATACCTGGAGAAGAAGGGCCTTAGTTACTGTGGTCGTAGTCTTTTGACTGTGATTGTGACAGTTAAGCAGGGTCAATCAACTGCGGTCACATAAGTCTATCACGATTGTGAAGGTCGTGGTCGCGACCAATCTAGTGCGATTGCGGCTTAGAGGAAGAGTTCAACCCAAGGAAAAATCTAGAAATGCATGTGGCTAATCCAAATTTTGACAAAAAGACTCAAAGTCTAATTCATTCATCATATTCTATCTTTCCTAATTTTTAGGTTTAACTCTTGATTTCATAGCCTCCATTTATGGAGAAGAAAATATTGCATAAATTTTGGGTGAAGAATACTTTGGAAACCTTCTAAGAGGAGGAGTAGCTCAGTTTTATTGTTGATTTGTGGGAGTGCAACGCTTTAAGTAACATTCACTTAATCTTTAATAAATTATTTCAGTCTAGATTATGGGCATATCTTTACTTATTTATCTTACGTGTTGCTAGATCTCCCATTTGGAGTTTTGTGTGATAGGTGTTAAAGTGTGTGTGGGTTGTTATTGTTAGCCTCTATTTGGTATTTCATTCATATGGGTTTTACCATTGCTATGCGAACTTGGTTGGGATTTATGAGTGAAATTCCCAAATACCCACATGGGTTTGATGAGTAAAGCTCCAAATTCTAGAACGCTCAAGGCCGTCTTTGAAAGAAGGATTTTGGGTGAACTTTAGGAATCCACATCATCCTTGAAAGTGGGATGTTGAGACCAAATCAATGATAGGCAATTATGTGTGTAGTTTGCTAAATTTCTACTATCTTAGACATAAGGGTGATTGTGAAGTTAACTATACCATGGGTATAAACCTAGAAATAGGGATGCCTAGATTGAGGTTGTGGTTACCAATTGTCGAACACACCCATTAGGTATTCAAAAGAATTAATGGGTGAAATTTTGGTGTTTTGTTGAAAGACTAAAATCATAATCTATAACCAAACCTACCCATATTTGAGTTACTAAATTGATGATTGATTAGTAACACCCACATGTCATTCCATCAGTAATGCACAATCCCAAGATCTATGCTTAATTGTTAAAATTCTAATTATTCATTGCCCTGAATTTATACTAGAAAAAGCCAAAAAATAGAAACATTAGTGTAGACTCCTATCTCCCCCATTTTTATCTACTTGTACTATTGGTTTGAATTTAGCTTGCATCTATTATTTCAAATTAATTTGATTGTCGCTCACATTATTCCTGGTGGATTCGACCCCGACTCCAAAGATGGGTAAATATATTGACAACGATCGCCTTGCACTTAAATTCATGTGTAAGCTGAGCGTTATCAAACATGAGTCAAGTGGTCGACTCGTAACCACCTATGATCCCTTTTACAATTTTTAGCTTGAGATATTTTAGAGGGTGTGGAATTCGGTACCTACCAATAGAAAGACTTAGTATACTAATGGTATAAGGAATGAGAACATTCTAGGGGTGACGATGCTGAATTAGCCTTGTGGGATAATTTCCCTAGTGCTTTTCTAGACCGCTTCTTTCCTTAGGAGCTGAGGGAAGAAAGGAGGAAATTTTTTGTAACCTATAGCAACGTAAGATGTCAATCAAGAAGTATGCCTTGAAGTTTCATTAGTGGTCTCGGTATGCTCCAGATTTGGTTTCTACCATGAGGCATTGAATGAGAAAGTTCGCTTTTGGGTTGTCCCGAGACTTGATTTTTGTATGTAAGCCTACCTTATTGGACAAGGACATGGATATGTCCTAGGTTGTTGTGTACATACATCATGTTGAGGAAGAGAAGAGAAAAAAGGCAGATATTGGGGAAAGGCAGAGTAAGAAGGTTAGATTTTCTTAAAAGGGTGGTGGCCACAACAGAGTAGTAGGGATGGTAGAAAGAGGTCTAAAAAGAAGTGGACAGTTTTGGGACTTTTGTGATGGATAGTTCTCCCTACCCAAAGCCATAAGGTGATAGTCATTTTCATAATGGGGACAATTATGTGGAATAGGATGCCCAATCTTAGGGTATTAGGGCCTAATAAGCTCTATCTTATCCTCCCTGTAGATTTTGTTGTTCCTGGCATACAAGTTTCTTTGATAAAGGAAAGGACAAGTGCTTCAACTGTGGTTAGCCAGGGTATATGCTTAAATATTTGCCATGTTGGTAAGGTTGCTTCTGGGGAAAATAAGGTTTTGGTTTTCTCTTCATCAACTCTGGCACCAAAAGGTGCACCATCTATTCTAATATTGGTTGAAATCGAATCGATGCTCTCTCGAACTATCAGGAGTCTGGGGCATTACTTGATGTCGTTTTCGGTATACTAAAACTCTTTTCTTATGATGTGTAATGTTTACTTAATCTGAGGCCTGTCTTTTATGTGTAACCCCATTTGTAGCTATGCATTTTGGTTTTGGTCCCGAGTGTATTCTTGAACCTTTTTTTGTTCTACTCTGGTGGGTCACTGTGTTGTGGCTAGAAGAGTCCATAGGGGTTGTGTGGTATCTGAGGGTTGTCAAAAGACTCTGGTGGACCTGTTTGAATTAGACATGGTTGATTTTGATGTCATATTGATGATAATGGATTTGTTGTACTCATGATATGCTTTTTTAGACTGTCATAGCGGTAAGGCCATCTTTAAATTCCCTAATGAGCTGGTTATTAAGTGGGAGGGTGGTCCCTAGCTCCTATGGGGAGGTTTATATCATATCTTAGAGTTCGAAGATTAATTTCCAATAGGTGTCTCTATCATCTGGTCTGGGTTAAACATTCTATCTCAGAGGTTCCTTATTTACATTCTGTTGGTAGTGAATGAATCTTGAGGTCTTCCCTAACGACATTCCTGGTGTCTCTCCTAACAGGGAGATTGATTTTAGGATAGATCTTGTTCTAGACATTCATCCTATTTTTATTCCACTATATAAAATGGCTCAAGTAGATTTAGAGGAGCTTAAGAAGTAACTAAAGGATCCTTTAGACAAGGGTTTCATCCATCCTATTGTGTCTCCATGTGGTGCATGATGTGTGAGCAGATGGTAACACATTTGAGGCTTTTAACTAAGAATAATTGCAAAGTCTTAAGAAACATTTGTCATTTTTGATTGTTTTCTCTTTTATATTGCAGTAAAAGTCAAGATGCAAGAGAACCCGTAATAATGAAAGTAAAAGAGTTGATTTCTGAGCAAGTATAGAGGGAGGTATAGATGAAGACTTATCTAATAAGTCATCAGCCTTGTGATAAGCTATCAGAGTTACCGTCAACCTTAGGCAGAGAATGAGATTTAGCTGGAAGAAGTCATGACAACCTGTCATAGGCCGTCAAAGTTTGGATAAGCCGTCAAGCTCGTCGTCAGGCTTAGGAAATGCTTGAGAAGTTGAATTGAAGAAGCGATGACAATTCTGATAAGTCATCGCAATTCTAATAAGCCGTCGAGAATTATGTCTAACATCTGCAACTAAGTCCATAAGACTTAATACAATCTTAGGCCTAAGTCGGCTGAACAATCCTACTTCTAATCCACAATTTGCATGACTAGGCATACAATGCCCCAAACTATGCTAAGGTATCTAGTTCATCTTCTAGAAGTAAATTAGGTTATATTCAAGACTAAGATAGAAACTTCGAGTAGAAACAAATGTACTCAAGTTAACTCTACCCAACTTAAGCTTTCAAGACTACCAAACTAGCCCAATAAAGCTAAATATACAAATCATGCTTCAAAAGCTAAAACCATATTCCAAACAGAGCATTATATCATATCAATACTATAACTAATTTAAACTAAAAAGGGGAAGGCAATGGGATACAAAAGGGCTATAAACATTCCATTTTATGAGTCTAAAACCCTCATCTAATCCCCAAACATCAATATATCAAGGCCAAGTTATCCTACTCATAATCAAGCCTGATATCTATATTCACATGCAACATATATCATACATCATCTATGAAGAAAAGTAGATAGAACCCTACCACAAGGGAAAACATAAAAACCTCACTTCATGCACCAAGTGCTTGCCTTCACTTTATAATCCCCTAAATGCCATCACCCTTTCAAAATCATAATTTACTCATTAATACGAGTCTAATGATGCATATATTGCACTATTATGCTTTGGGTCCAAAAATAACACCAAAACCTCAAGTGGGTCCCATATATAAAAAATGAGTTTCTTATACCAACCCAATGTTCACACATGAATAAAGAATCATAACCCTCAAAGAATGGGTGAAAACTAATTATACTTTGGGCTAAATCAAGGCCTAAGCTAAAATGGAGATTTGGGTCCAAACTAAGTAATTCAAGCTTGAATTCAAGAAATTCTAGACTTAATCTTGAAGATAATGGTGATACAAGATAATAATTAAGCTCCCAAGTCACCCCTATGACCAATTTTTAGTTATTACACTCATTTTGGTGTTTATAGGTCTAAATGATGAAGGGAAAATGCCCAAACACGTATTGGGGTCTTTATATAACCCCTATAACTAAAGAGATGCTGCTATCATGGTCCTATGGTCCGCTATCACACTTCGGTGATTGCACACTCTAGGCTGCGATCGCAATTGCACCAGATGACAATAAACTCAAAAATAAGTTTTTGACCCTCAAAACTCATCCGTAATCCAAATAACATGATCAAGTTGTGAATATTAAGTGTAAATTATACTTCAAATCCATTGGAATCATCAAAACTTTAATAGAGATCATTTCGGAAAAAAGTGGGTCGTACATCTGTAATTTCAACACTTCTCACAAAAATCTGCTCAATAGCGAAAAATAAGTCTGGGAGCCTTGGTAAATGAATCAATGGTTTCCCTAGTCTAAAATCAATGTTCTCAATGAAATGTAAAAGTTGAATTTTCAATCCAAAAGTGGATCCCACACTTATTCTTTCAAATTTTTAACTTTCTGATAAATAGATTGTAATGAGCTCAATTTCATTGGGAAGCAACTAGAAGGTCTTCCTAGAATAATGTCAATATTATAGATCTGTTGGTGCAGTTATAATTTTCATCCAAGATTGTTTCACTAAAATTTTTTGCCTAGTGGCAATTTTGAACCAATGAATACTTCAAATATGGAATCGACTCAAAACAATAAATAAACTGCCCGATAATAAAACTGTCGATCCCAGCAAGTCATTAATGACTTAGGGCAGCTATGGAGAAACTCAAATAGTGGAAATAAGAATAAATATGCAAAATGACCTGAAAGGTCATTACAAAAATTAATACACGGATTTTCCCCAAAAAGCTACAGAAATATAGTAACAGTACCAAAATAATAGGTACTTAGTAGGCATCACAGTCGATTGAGAAAAATCATGATATAAGAATGATAAAGTGAAATATAATCATAACTATCCGAAGGTAAAAAATCAAACATTAATCATCTCCAACATCATTATTTATAGTATGCAAACATATTGGAATAACAGTGTAACATAAGGCGTCAAAACAAGCCAATATTGTTGTACATGACAAGCACTACATATCGGGATAAAAATATAACATACTCCATTAGCACATGCCAGTATTGATGTACATAACATAATTTATGGTTCAGAATCATAAAGCAACACAAGAATAACCACAAGCAAATACATGTAAAAAGTTGGCACCCATATACTAGCTAGTGCCTAAAGTAAAGAACTCATCATGACATCCTATTCCACCAGAGAGTACACCTAAGAGAAACATAAAAGGATCAAATAAATAACATCTCAAAACATCCTCATTATCCATAGTTTTCCATAATTTATATATGTCCCTTTCCACCATTCATAATAATAATTTATAATCATAATTAAATAACCAATGACGTCCATTCAACACCTCATTTTAAATGATGATACGGTTGTTGTCAGTATATAATAATAAAACCAAGGTTGGGGTTGAATCCCAAGGGAACACATGCTTTAATATATCTCAATTGTTACATACTATGGGAAAAATAGGACAGTAAATTAGGGGATTTGAGTATAGTCATCTCAAACACAGAACAATATTAACTTGGTTGAAAATTAGTCTCGAGTGAACACTAGAATTATATTCTCCCTAGAATCTCAACTCCTTAGGTTTATAATCTATGCTGGACAAACTCAATACCTTGTATGCAGAACTGATAATCTATGTACCTGCTATATTCTTTTGGACGAGAAGGAGGATTTAAACCATTACATATTGAGTCTCATGGTGTCACACTACTAAACCTTACTCTGGTACCAGTTAACTATAATATTTTGAGTCTCAAGTTATTAGATGAATGCTAATAATCATTCGCATATACTATTATACGGTAATGGATCGTCTATTAACTCCATAAATTACTATTGTATTTATCTTTTCCTAGTAACTACCCCTTTATTAGGGCAAGTAGTAATATCTAGGTATTATTTATAGCAACAAAGAAATCATACAGGATATAAATCACTGTATACCATAGGTATTGGTTTCTCATCAACAATCGTACTTCCTCTACTTCTTCAATTTTCTAGGTTTTCCACAACCGTATCAATGGGTTTTAGTTACGCATAATTTTAAAGAATTTAGTAGCAAACATTTTGGAAACAAAATGTGATATCAAAATGATAATATAAATGAAAGCCCACAACCGTAAACTAAATAATCAAGCAAACTAAATACAATGGAATCTGAAGATCAATGATGGATCTTTAAATCAAAATATGTTTTGGAGTGTTAATCTCCTATTCTATATTGCATCTCTCTCCAGCTAAAAGCTACATAAAAAGTATTAATTATATGAGAAAAACCCTAAAAACTAAGCCCGAATAAAATAGGAAAAAACTGGGCATGTGGTCACATACTTCGTATACTTGCAGTATGGTAGGGCGCCGATACTATATGCAACCTAGGCACAGGACATAGGTAGAAGGAGAAAAAATGCCTCATTGTTTAGCTCTCCATATTTTGACTTTCTGGCACATGCTTTGTGTTCATACGGTGACTAGGTCCTTCTTGCATCCATGTGTTAACTTTGTAGCTTCCTGGAGTCAGTTTTTCATCTCTTCTTCGACTCTCGAACATGCGTCAATCATGATCAAGCTGGAAAACATCCCAATCATCCATAATACCTCTAAATGTAATCAAAAATATTTTTTTTTGTTGAGACGTATGATTCATACTATATTGTTCGTCCCAGCTCGACTAAGATATATCATGATCTCAAGGAGATTTATTTGTGGAATTTTATAAAGAGGGATGTGGCTGATTTATTCGCCAAAATGTATGATGTGTCAACAGGTTAAGGTTGAGAACATAAGGCCAGAAGGGTTGTATCAAGAAATTAATTTTCCGAAATGGAAAGTGAGAAGTGATCAATATGGACTTTGTTACCATTATTCCTCGATATTGGAGTCAATATGAATTGATTTAGGTTATCGTGGATAGGATGACTAATTCTGTGCACTTTTTGCCAGTACGGACTACCTTTTCGGTGGACGATTATGGAAAGTTGTATTTTTAAGAGATCGTGAAGCTTCATAAGGTGCCTATTTTGATTATTTATAATCGTGGCATATAGTTTAAGTCTTAACTCTAGTGATCTTTTAAGAGAGGGTTGGGGACTAAGGTTAGTCTGAGTACTTTGTTTTATTCCCAGATGGATAGGCAAGTGGTGATAACTATTCAGACATTAGAGGATATTCTTTATGCCTATGATTTATTATGGTGGCAATTGGGTTGAGTATAGACCTTTGGTGGAGTTTTCTTACAATAATAGCTTTAATTTTATTATTGGTATCGTCTCTTTTGAGGCATTTTATGGTAGAAGGTATAGATCTCCTATTGGTTGGTTTGAGCTTTATGAGGCAGATATATTTGGTCCAGATTTTATTTACCAGGCTATGGAGCAGGTAGAGGTGATTCATGAGAGTCTTAAGGTTTCCCAAAGTTTTCGAAAGTCCTATGTGGATGTTATTCATAGGGACTTGGAGTTTAAGGTGTATAAGGTCTTCATCAAGGTATGTCCCATGAAGGGAGTGGTGCATTTTTCCAAGAAAGGGAAGCTCATACCTCGGTAAGTTAGTCCTTATTAGATTCTGAGAAAACTTGGTAATGTTGCTTATGAGCTAAAGTTTCCTTCTAGCTTGAGCTTGGTTCATCCGGTCTTTCATGTTTCCATGTTGAGGAAGTTAATTTGATACCCTTCTCATTTGTTCCATTGGATGGCCTAGGTATCATAGATTCCATGTCTTATAAAGAAGTCTTAGTTAAGATCTTTGATTGCCAGGTTTGTCGATTGTGGACAAGGATGTGGCTTTGGTTAAGGTTATTGGGAGAACTGTAAGTTGGAAAAAACTACTTGGGAAGTGATAGAGGACATGAAGTACAACTATCTGCATTGGTTTTCTACTCAGGAGATTCTTGCATAAGGTACGTGTCTTCAACATGTCTTTGTTTTAATAGTTTTTAAAGGAAAGATTTGTATCTTTTCCTCTTTGTTTTTGAACTTTGTTAAAGATTGGGAATATATTTGATAATGCAAAAGAATCAAGCATGTGTTTACCTTTACCTTGTCTGTCATTCGAGGATGAATGTTCGTAGTGGGGGTGATTGAAACACCCTAGTTTCTGGACATTAGAATATTTTCTAGAATTTTGATCTATGGACACAATATGACTCATGGGTATGAGCCATATGTAGGGCTACAAATGGTATGGTCCAGTCATATCCTGACTAGTGTTGGTTGGTAGGATGAATTTTAATTACTTGAATGTATACGACTAAGGGGTAAGAGTCGTATTAGTGGTTATATATTATTTAGTTCCTTAAGTTAATCTTAGACTTGGATACTTAGGCTGGATTTGAGTACGAGTGGTTCACTATGACTCGTAAGCCAGGGTATGAATAGTACAAGGGACTTGTATGGTGGACAGTGTATGAATCGTCCTTTGATATAAACTACTATGGGTACGGCTGAAAGGTATGGATCGTGTGTTGTGGTTATCATTTGGTTGGATGAGTCATATATTAGACAATGTTTGTTCAAAGGGTGGAGGTTCAAAATACGTGTGGTGGATACCAATCATATTGGGAGCATACAACACGTGAGGGCCAGTCGTATCCCTGCGATGGGTTTTTGTGCAACTTAAGTGGGAGTATTTTGGATGTTTAACTACTTTTCATAATAGGGTCCCACAAATTCTAATCTACGTGGAAGGATATTTACCTAATATTCTATTCATTCACACTTGGAAACGTTTCCTAAACACTCCATCATTAACATAAGATCTATTGGGCAAGGGCAGCTAGGGTTTCAACTAAAGGATCTATTCGTGTCTTGTATTGCTTATTTCTTTCCGTAATCATCTTTGTTTAAGGCATATTTATTTTCCCTTATTGTTAATTCAATTAAAGGCATGGTTTATATGAATGTTTTCATGGCTTTACTATTGCATGACTATGAATTTAAAATATTATTCGGGCATTTTGATGTTAAATGGTTTGTTATGTTTTCCGATGGTTTTACTTATACTTTTATATGCATTAATGATGGTTTTGGATAATTGGATTGATAAGGAATGATTTATTGGAAATTAAAATTAGTTTTGTTATATTATGGGCCAAATGTATTTGACAAAATGTTTATAAGGATATGGTCATTGCATTGACTTCTTTTAATGGAATTCTTGCATGTCTTAAACTTGGAAAAACAATTATTCACGGTTTTAATGATTTTGAAAGGCTAAAGGCTAATTGGTTATTCTTGTGGGGGACACGAAAGTCTCCCAAGTTGTTTAATATGGTAAATGGAAGGGTACTTGAAAGTCCCCTTAAACAAATAAATGGTTAGCTATGGATGATACTTGCAAGTAAGGGTTGGTATGGCGATCCCAATATTAATGGCCTTGGTTAATAAAATGATAATGGTGTGGTAAATAGTAAATTGGTTTTAATTGGGAAATAATGGCGGAAGGTGAAGTTAAGATGTGGAAGGTGGAGGTCCCAGGGGCTCAAAAACTGGAAACTCATATTTGCCAATATGAGGTTGGCCTTAGTGACTGTGTGCATGATGTCACAATTTTTTTTTGGATGTACTAGTATCTTATGGGATACTTCCCTAGTTGTGCGGCTACATGCACTGACGCCCTTTGAGAAGGTGGAGCTGAACCCATATAGCCCGTAGGTAGTTTAGGACGACAAAGCTACAGAACCCAAATAATAGGTTAAAGGCATGATTAACACGGTCCCTTTACTCGACATGTTTATATATATATATATATATAATTATTCATGTATGGCTATGTGCAAATAGATGGTTTTACTTTGTTTTATAAATGGAATTACTTTTATACTTACCCTGTGGTCACGCTAGCGGTCACTCACTAACTCCATCAACTGGAGGATGTATGTCCACACTATACAGGAAGCGGTTGTTCTACTCCTCCTACATAGTGAATGACTCGGGGACCTCATTTGGACTGAAGTGGTGAGTTTCTATCCTTTTAGAAGGATCCATTTCATGTTATGGATATTTCTAGACATTTTGGATATTGGTTTCGGCTATGGTTAATCGGATTTCATTACTCTTTTGGATAGAGGCTTTGTGATACTTCTATGGGTTGGTATAGGCGAGATCGGAGTAGGTATCAGCCTTGGCATTTGAATAGATTGAGAGGTTGGCATCATCGGAGATAATTTATCACTATTCCGTCATATTACATTTTGGGATTAACTATATTATGTTTTGGAATATTTTTTGTTATGACCTTGTCTATGGCTATTTTTCGTATGGTATTGTATGATTGGATTATGGTGATGGGATGGTTGGAATCGGTTGGGTATGTCATAGTTATGATCTATTCCTTGAGTCTTTATGTGAGCTGTTACACTATTTTATTTCATGCTTGAAATCCAGCCAACTCAGGGCAGGCGGTTGGGGTTTTCATTGGGTAACGTGGGTGATCTTCGTTCCTGGTCGGACTTGGTACACCAATTACAACAAAGCCCCAGGGCGGGTTGTGCCATATTAGGCCTTGGCTAGATAGCTAATAATGAGTGGATAGGGTGTATTGATAAAATAAAGCCCTATATTTTGATATGGTTATGATTATAAGTAGATTTGTATATGTTATTGATGCGATATAGAAATATAGCACTTTCGATTCTTAAAATAAGGAAAATAAACAAGTTACCGAGCTCTTTTTGTTAGATTTGATTTGTTTTGTGTATGTTTTTCCGGAAATCATGTTTTGAATGATAAGTTGTGAAAAAGGTGAAACCCTTTGCCACAACCCGTCGACATCAGGAACACACAACCTTCGTTGGTGCCATAAAGTACCAGCACCACAGATATCAAACACACTAGCTTTTGACCACTAACGTTACTATCACTATTAATATACTTAAAGATAGGGTACAACACTTTCTTCTCCTTAATCTGCACACCAAGAGATGATCGGACCATATTTTGCACCACCACGCCACCATCCTTAATGTCCAAAAGGTGAACTCCGAGATTAGACAAGTGGTGAATATCCTTTACCAATTCCCTCTTTCCTTTCGCTACATGACCTAAACTCCCTATGGACGACCTGCTAAGAGTATCAACAACCACATTAGCCTTACCTTGGTAGTAGTGAAAATTCATATCTTAATCCTTGAGAATCCCAAGCATCTCCTTTTCCTAAGATTAAGATCTTTCTGAGTGAACACATACCCTAGACTCTTATGATCAGAAATAATATCTACGTTAACACCATACAAATAATGCTGCCATATTTTCAAAGCTCACACAACTACCAACAGCTCTAGATCAAGAATAGGATTATTCCTCTCATTTACCTTCAACTCCCTGGAAGCATAGGCAATCAACTTCCTATGCTCCATTAACACACAACCAAGACTTACCAGAGATGCATCACAATAAATCACAAACCCGCCATTGCCTTTCGAAAGAGTCAGAATTGGAGCCAAAGTTAACGTATCCTTCAACTTATCGAAACTTCCATCACAAACATATAACCAAGAAAAACTTAACCTTCTTCTAAGTTAACTTAGACAAACGAGAAGATATTGATGAACGGCTTTCCACAAACCGCTTGTAATACCTAGCTAAATCGAAGAACATCTAAATACCGAATGGAGTCGTGGGGCTAGGCCATTTCTTAACCACAGCAACCTTCTGCGGATCCACTATGATCCCTTCACTAGAAATAATAGAACCTAAGAAAGTTACAGTGTTCAACCAAAACTCATATTTAGAGAACTTGGCATACAAGTGTTGTTCCTTTAAAGTTTGTAATACCGCATCAAGGTGCTTAGCAGGATCCACCTCACACTTTAAATAAACCAGAATTTCATCAATAAACACAATGATGAAGAGATCTAAATACTACCTAAATACCTGTTCATCAGAACTATAAATCTCGTCGGGGTATTATTCATCCCAAATGACATCACCAAAATCTCAAAGTGCCCATACCGAGTATAAAAAGCTATCTCATGGATATCCACCACCTTAATCTTAAGCTAATGGTACCTATACATAAGATCAATCTTAGAAAAGTACTTGAGACCTTGCAACTGGTCAAATAGATCATCTATCCTTGGAAGAGGATACTTGATCTTGACCGTCACCTTGTTGAGCTATTTATAGTCAATGCACATCCGATGGGAAAATCTTTTGAGCACACAAACAACACTGGTGCACCCTAGAGAGATACAATAGTATCATTAAAACCCTTATCTTGAACATCCTTAAGTTGTTCCTTAAGTCCCCTTAACTTAAATGGAGCCATTCTATATAGAGGAACAGAAATTGGACTAGTGTCCGATATTAAATCAATACAAAACTCTATTTTCCTATCCGGAGGAACAACAGAAAGATCATTCGAAAAGACCTCTAGAAACACATTAACCACTAGAACTGATTGAAAAGAAGGACCGTCCGAGTTAGAATCCTTAACCCAAACCAAGTGATAAAGACAACCTTTAAAGATTAACCTCCGAGCTCTAACATAAGAAATAAAACTTCCCCTACGAGTAAAAGAAACATCCTTCCATTCAATAACTAGCTCAACAGGGAATCTAAAGACAACCTTAGAAGTCCGACAATCCAAAGATGCTTAAAAAGAGCGTAACTAGTCCATTCCCATAATAACATCAAAATCCAACATATCCAAATTAAACAGATCAACCAAGGTCTTTTTGCCAACAATAGATACCATACACCCCTATAGACTATTTTAGTAATGACCGAGTCACCTACTAGGTTTGAAATAGAAAAAGGATTCAAATTGACATTCAAATCAAAACCAAAAGATACATCCACTAAAGAAGTCACACAAGAGAGAGGACACTCCAGATAAAGCAAACAATATACGTCATGAGATAAAAGATAAAACATAGCAGTAACAACATTAGGTGATTCCTCAGTGTTCTATTGGGATACCAATGCATACAACCTTTTCCGACCTACACTAGAACTAGGAGATGTAATAGAAGTAGTTATCACACCACTAGGTGTAGGAGCAAATAATGAAGTAATAGAAATCTTATTTGCCCTCGTAACAATCTGATTAATTGGAAAATCCCAGAGATAATAGCTTACCGATCAATATCTGAAATATTTTCCCTTTTCTTTATCGTAATAACCCCGATGAGGACGACTACTAAATCAACATGGAGGATAGGGAAAAACTAACTGACTTTCGCGAGCCTGAGATTGGGCCCCTTGTGACCAAAAATTATCACCTCAATGATTACACTTGTTGGTCGACTAATAAGGAGAACTATCAGAAGAGTAAGAACCAAAAATCTCCCGCTCCATTTTCTTCTATTTTCTACAATGTTGAACACAATGAGATTAAGCATTTCCCTTATCAGAAAACTTGCTTCTCTTACCCGGCCTATCCCCAAACTATGCCTTCTTCTTCTTTTTATCCTCCACATGTTGTATAGGAACAGTCAACCTAGAGATGTCCATATCTTTAATTAGAAAGGCAGTCTTGCTCTCTAATAGAGGGTTGGGGACTAAGGTTAGTCTGAGTACTAATTCTATGCACTTTTTACTAGTATGGACTGCCTTTTTAGTGGACGATTATGGAAAGTTGTATTTTTAAGAGATTGTGAATCTTCATAAGGTGCCTATTTTGATTATTTATAATCGTGGCAAATAGTTTAAGTCTTACCTATAGTGATCTTTTAAGAGAGAATTGGGGACTAAGGTTAGTCTGAGTACTTCTTTTTATTCCCAGATGGATGGGCAAGTGGAGATAACTATTCAGACATTGGAGGATATGCTTTATGCATGTTATTTATTTTTGTTGCAATTGGGTTGAGTATCGACCTTTGGTGGAGTTTTCTTACAATATAGCTTTAATTTTATTATTGGTATTATCTCTTTTGAGGCATTTTATGGTAGGAGGTATAGATCTTCTATTGGTTGGTTTGAGATTTATGAGGCAGATATATATGAGCCAGATTTTATTTACCAGGCTATGGAGAAGGTAAAGGTGATTCACGAGAGTCTTAAGGTTTCCCAAAGTTTCAAAAAGTCCTATGTGGATGTTATTCATAGGGACTTGGAGTTTGAGGTGTATAAGGTATTCCTCAAGCTTTGTCCAATGCTGGGAGTGGTATATTTTGCCAAGAAGGGGAAGCTCATACCCCGATAAGTTGTTCCTTATTAGATTCTAAGAAAAGTTGGTAATGTTGTTTATAAGCTAGAGTTTCCTTCTAGCTTGAGCTTGGTTCATCCAGTCTTTCATGTTTCCATGTTAAGGAAGTGAATTGTACACCCTTCTCATTTGTTCCATTGGAGGGACTAGGTATCACGGATTCCATGTCTTATAAAGAAGTCTTGGTTAAGATCTTTAATTGGCAGGTTTGTCGATTGTGGACAAGGATGTTGCTTTGGTTAAGGTTATTTGGGAGAACTGCAAGGTGGAAGAAGCTAATTGGGAAGTGATAGAGGACATAAAGTACAACTATCTTCATTGGTTTTCTACTCGGGGGATTCTTGCAGAAGGTACGTGTCTTCAACATGTCCTTGCTTTAATAGTTTTTTAATGGAAAGATTTGTATCTTTTCCTCTTTGTTTTTGATATTTTTTAAGGATTGGGAATATATTTGATAATGCAAAAGACTCAAGCATGTGTTTACCTTTAACTTGTTTGTCATTCGGGGATGAATGTTCGTAGTGGGGGTGATTGAAACACCCTAGTTTCTGGACATTAGAATATTTTCAAGAATTTTGATCTATGGACACAATATGACTTATGGGTATGGGCTATATGTAGGGTTACAAATGGTATAGTCCGTTCGTATCCTGACTAGTGTTGGTTGGCAGGTTGAATTTTAATTACTTGAATGTATACGACTAAGGGGTACAAGTCATATTGGTGGTTATAGATTTTTTGGTTCCTTAAGTTAATCTTAGACTTGGATACTTAGGCTGGATCTGAGTACGAGTGGCTCAATATGACTTCTAATCCAGCGTATGAATAGTACCAAGGACTCGTATGGTGGACAGTGTATGAATCTTCCTTTGATATAAACTGCTATGGGTACGACTGAAGGGTATGGATCGTGTGTTGTGGTTATGATTTGGTTGGATGAGTCATATATCGGACAATGTTTGTTCAAAGGGTGGAGGTCCAAAATACGTTTGGTGGATACCAATCATATTGGGAGCGAACAACACGTGAGGGCCAGTCGTATCCCTGCGATAGGTTTTTGTGCAACTTAAGTGGGAGTATTTTGGATGTTTCCCTACTTATCCTAGTCGGATCCCATGAATTTTAAACTGCCTGGAAGGCTATTTACCTAATATTCTATTCATTCACACTTGGAAACTTTTCCTAAATACTCTATTATTAACATAAGAGCTATTGGGCAAGGGGAGCTAAGGTTTCAACTAAAGTATCAATTCGTGGCTTATCTTGCTTATTTCTTTCTGTAATCATCTTTGTTTAAGGCATGTTTATTTTCCCTTATTGTTAATTCAATTAAAGGCATGGTTTATATGAATGTTTTCATGGCGTTACGATTGCATGACTATGAATTTAAAATATTATTCGGGCATTTTGATGTTAAATGGTTTGTTATGTTTTCCGATGGTTTTAATTATACTTTTATATGCATCAATGATGGTTTTGGATAATTGGATTGATAAGGAATGATTTATTGGTAATTAAAATTAGTTTTTTTATATTATGGCCCCAATGTATTTGACAAAATGTTTATAAGGATATGGTCATTGCATTGACTTCTTTTAATGGAATTCTTGCATGTCTTAAACTTGGAAAAATAATTATTCACGGTTTTAATGATTTTGAAAGGCTAAAGGCTAATTGGTTATTCTTGTGGGGGACACGGAAGTCTCCCAAGTTGTTTAATATGGTAAATGGAAGGGTACTTGAAAGTCCCCTTAAACAAATAAATGGTTGGCTATGGATGATACTTGCAAGTAAGGGTTGGTATGGCGATTCCAATATCAATGGCCTTGGTTAATAAAATGATAATGGTGTGGTAAATAGTAAATTGGTTTTAATTGGGAAATAATGGTGGAAGGTGCAGCTAAGCTATGGAAGGTGGAGGTCCAAGGGGCTCAAAAACTGGAAACTCATATTTGCCAATATGAGGTTGGCCTTAGTGACTGTGTGCATGATGTCACAATTTATTTTTGGATGTACTAGTATTTTATGGGATACTTCCCTAGTTGTGTGGCTACATGCACTGACGCCCTTTGAGAAGGCGGAGCTGAACCCATATAGCCCATAGGTAGTTTAGGACGACAAAGCTACAGAACCCAAATAATAGTTTAAAGGCATGATTAACACGGTCCTTTACTCGACATAGTTATATATATATATATAATTATTAATGTATGGTTATGTGCAAATGGATGGTTTTACTTTGTTTTATAAATGGAATTACTTTTATCCTTACCCTGTGATCACACTAGCAGTCACTCACTAACTCCATCAACTGGAGGATGTATGTCCACACTATACAGGAAGCGGTTGTTCTACTCCTCCTACATAGTGAATGACTCGGGGACCTCATTTGGACTGAAGTGGTGAGCTTCTATCCTTTCAGAAGGATCTATTTTATGTTACGGATATTTCTAGACATTTTGGATATTTGCTTCGGCTATGGTTAATCAGATTTCATTACTCTTTTGGATGGAGGCTTTTTGGTACTTCTATGGGTTGGTATTGGCGAGATCGGAATAGGTATTAGCCTTGGCATTTGAATAGATTGAGAGGTTGGCATCATCGGAGATAATTTATCACTATTCTGTCATATTACATTTCGGGATTAACTATATTATGTTTTGTAATATTTTTTGTTATGACCTGGTCTATGGCTATTTTTCGTATGGTATTGTATGATTGGATTATGGTGATGGGATGGTTGGAATCGGTTGGGTATGTCATAGTTATGATCTATTCCTTGAGTCTTTATGTGAGCTGTTACACTATTTTATTTCATGCATGAAATCTAGCCAACTCAAGGCAGGCGGTTGGAGTTTTGGTTGGGTAACGTGGGTGATCTTCGTTCCTGGTAGGACATGGTACACCAATTACAACAATGCCCCAGGGCGGGTCGTGTCATATTAGGCCTTGGCTAGATAGCTAATAATTAGTGGATAGGGTGTATTGATAAGATAAAGTCCTATATTTTGACATGGTTATGATTATAAGTAGATTTGTATATGTTATTGATGTGCTATAGAAATATAGCACTTTCGATTCTTAAAATAACGAAAATAAGAAAGTTTCCGAGCTCTTTTTGTTTGATTTGATTTGTTTTGTGTATGTTTTTACGGAAATCATGTTTTGAATGATAAGTTATGAAAAAGGTGAAACCCTTTTCCACAACCCATCGACATCAGGAACACACAACCTCCGTTGGTACCATAAAGTACCCGCACCACTGATATCAAACACACTAGCTTTTGACCACTAACGCCACTATCACTGTTATTATACTTAAAGATAGGATACAACCTTCTCCTTAATCTGCACACCAAGAGATGATCGGACCATATCTTGTACCACCACGCCACCATCCTTAGAGTCCAAAAGGCGAACTCCGAGATTAGACAAGTGGTGAATATCCTTCACCAATTCCCTCTTTCCTTTCTCTACATGAGCTAAACTCCCCATGGACGACCTACTAAGAGTATCACCAACCACATTAGCCTTACCTGGGTAGTAGTGAAAACTCATATCATAATCCTTGAGAAGCTCAAGCATCTCCTTTACCTAAGATTAAGATCTTTCTGAGTGAACACATACTCTAGACTCTTATGATCAGAAATAATATCTGCGTTAACACCATACAAATAGTGACGCCATATTTTAAAAGCTAACACAACTACCAAAAGCTCTAGATCATGAATAGGATTATTCCGCTCATTTACCTTCAACTCCCTGGAAGCATAGGCAATCACCTTCTTATACTCCATCAACTTACCAGAGATGCCTCACAATAAACCACAAACCCGCCATTGCCTTTCGGAAGAGTCAGAATTGGAGCCGAAGTTAATGTATCCTTCAACTGATCGAAACACCCATCACAAACATATGACCAAGAAAAACTTAACCTTCTTATGAGTTAACTTAGACAAAGGAGAAGATATCGATGAAAAGCTTTCCACAAACCGCTTGTAATACCTAGCTAAATCGAAGAACATCCAAATATCGAAAGGAGTCGTGGGCCTAGGCAATCTCTTAACCACAACAACCTTCTACGGATCCACTATGATCCCTTCACTAGAAATAATAAAACCTAAGAAAGTTACAGCGTTCAACCAAAACTCATACTTGGAGAACTTGGCATACAGGTGTTGTTCCTTTAAAGTTTGTAATACCGCACAGAGGTGATTAGCATGATCCACCTCACACTTTAAATAAACTAGAATGTCATCAATAAACACAATGGTGAAGAGATCTAAATACTACCCAAATACCTGTTCATCAAAACTATAAATGTCGTCGGGATATTATTCATCCCAAATGACATCTCCAAAAACTCAAAGTGCCCATACAGAGCATAAAAAGCTATCTCAGGGATATCCACCGCCCTAATCTTAAGCTAATGGTACCTATACATAAGATCTATCTTAGAAAAGTACTTGAGACCTTGCAACTGGTCAAACAGATCATCTATCCTTGGAAGAGGATACTTGATCTTGACTGTCACCTTATTCAGCTATTTATAGTCAATGCACATCCGATGGGAAAATCTTTATAGCACACAAACAACACTGGTGCACCCTAGGGAGATACAATAGGATCAATAAAACCCTTATCATGAACATCCTTAAGTTGTTCCTTAAGTCCCCTTAACTTAAATGGAGCCATTCTATATAGAGGAACAGAAATTGGACTAGTGTCCGATATTAAATCAATACAAAACTCTATTTCCCTATCCGGAGGAACACCAGAAAGATCATCCAAAAAGACCTCTGGAAACACATTAACCACTAGAACTGATTGAAAAGAAGGACCATCCAAGTTAGAATCCTTAACCCGAACCAAGTGATAAAGACAACCTTTAAAGATTAACCTCCGAGCTCTAACATAAGAAATAAAACTTCCCCTACGAGCAAAAGAAACATCCTTCCATTCTATAACTGGCTCAACAGGGAATCTAAAGACAACCCTACAAGTCCGACAATCCAAAGATGCATAAAATGAGTGTAACTAGTCCATTCCCAGAATAACATCAAAATCCAACATATCCAACTCAAACAGATCAACCAAGGTCTTCTTTCCAACAATAGATACCATAAACTCCTATGGATTATCTTAGTAATGACCGAGTCACCTACTAGGGTTGAAACAGAAAAAGGATTCAAATTGACATTCAAATCAAAACCAAAAGATACAGCCACTAAAAGAGTCACACAAGAGAGAGGACACTCTGGATAAAGCAAACAATATACGTCGTGAGATAAAAGATGAAACATAACAGTAACAACATTAGGTGATTCCTCAGTTTTCTATTGGGATACCAATGCATACAACCTGTTCTGACCTACACTAGAACTAGGAGCTGTATAGAAGTAGTTATCATACCACTAGGTGTAGGAGCAAATGATGAAGCCATAGAAATCGTATTCTCCCTCGTAATAACATGATTAATTGGACAATCCCTGAGATAATAGCTTACCGATCAATATCTGAAATATTTGTCCTTTCCTTTATTGTAATAACCCCGATAAGGACGACTACTAAATCTACAAGGAGGATAGGAAAAAATTAACTAACTTCCGCTCGCCTGAGATTGGGCCCCCTGTGCCCAAAAGTTGTCACCGCAATGATTATACTTGTTGGTTGACTGATAAGGAGCACTATCAGAAGAGTAAGAACTAAAAATCTCCCACTCCTTTTTCTGCTATTTTCTACCATGTCGACCACAATGAGATTAAGCACTTCCCTGATTAGAAAACCTGCTTCTCTTACCTGACCTATCCCCAAACTATGTCTTCTTCTTCTTTTTATCCTCTACTTGCTGTATACGAATAGTCAACCTAGAGATGTCTATGTCTTTAATTACAAAGTCAATCTTGCTCTCTAAAATCAGATCCTGATTCATCCAAGTGGCAAAAATCCGCATCCTAGCCCGGATGTGAGCTACTTAATTAGGAACGTACCTTGACAGTTTCTATAACTTCAAGGTATATTCCTTTACAAAAATCCTCCCCTATTTAAGGTTCACAAACTCGTCCATCTTTTTTTCCCTCAACTCTTGAGGAAAGAACCGATCTAAGAAGGTATTAGAAAAGGCCTGCCACAACACTTCCTCTTCTGTATTCCTCAATCCCTGTCCTACTCTTCATACAACTGATATGAAACCTCTTTGAGCTAATAAACTGCAAAGTAACCCCCTCCACCATAGTAGCGTACATCACCCAAAATATTTTTCCATCTCATCCAAGAACCCTTGTGGATCCTCCTCCATCTTCACTCCAGAAAAATTAGGCGAACCCATCTTCATAAATTGGCGAACCCTTGTGGCCTCAGTTGAAAAATAACTTCATACATGCCACTCTGCTTGAGTAGCAACAAACTTAGCAATAGCATGAATAGACTGATAGAATTTTGCATTCATTACCTGACCTCGAGAAGGACTAGTAGAACCCGGTGAAACTCTAAAACTATAAGGGATAGGACCATGGGATAAAAGATGAACCCAAAAAGTAGGATGCGCCCCTTTAGCATTACCTCCAGATGGGATATAAGAATTTATTTGTGTTCCTGATAGACTTGGAATGATCTGAAAGACTAACAAATAGGTATTGGAGAAGATTCAAGTACTGTGAGTTCAAGCTTGAAGATAGAATACCAAGAAAGTTAAACATTCCTAAATGCCTTATAGCCTCTCCCTTATGAGTTTAACATAGTACACATACATAAAAGAGACTCTACTCGGCACGGCTTTGTGGACTCTAAATTGACAATGAACTTAGGCTCTGATACTAAATTTGCATGACTCACCCCAGGTCCTTATCGTAATGGGCATCCCAAGTCCGACTAGGATAGATGACCACCCCGATTACCCAACCCAACCTCTAGCTGTCTGCCCTGAGTTGGCTGGATTTCGAGCATAGAACAAAATAGTGTAACAGCTCACATAAAGAATGTGGGAATAGATCACAACCATGATAGACCTAACTAGGTCCAACCATCCCATAACCATAATCCAACCATACCTAAAAATAACAAAGAAGGCCATAAATAAAGATGTTCCAAAACATAATATAGTTAAGCCCAAAACATAATATGATGGAATAGTGAGAAATTATGTCTGATGATTCCAGCCTCCCATCCTATTCATATGCCAAGGATGACACCTATATTTATGCAACCCATAGAAACCCATAGAAGTACCACAAAGCCTCTACCTATAAGAGTAACAAAATATGGTTGAGGCATGCCCCCAACCATAGCAAAAACCAATATCCAAAATAAAACAAAAATGCCTAAAAATATCCATAACATGAAATAGAGCCTTCCAAAAGAATGTAAACTCACCACTTCATTCCAAGTGTTTTCCCCAATTCAATCATAAAGTAGTAAGAGTAGAACGGCCAGTTCCTGCATAGCGTGGGTATACAACTGCTAGTAGACGAGGTTAGCGAGTTACAACTAGCATGATCTCAGGGTAAGTATAAAAATACTGCCATTTATAAAACCAAGTAAAGCCATCCATATGCATACAACCATACATATATATATATATATTCATAACCATGCCGGGAAAAGGGACCAGTCTTAGCACACCTTTAATTCTATAATCTGGGTTGTGTAGCTTTACCGTCCTAAACCATAAACAACCTATATGGGTTCAGATTCCCCTGCTGAAAGGGCCCCAGTGCGTGTAACCACACAACTAGGGAAATATATCATGGGATTACTAGTACATCCCAAAAAAAAGTGTGAAAACAAGCACATGGTACGGAAGACAAACCTTATATCGGCAAATATGAGTTTCCAATTTTGGACCCCTCGACACCTCCAACTTTCATGGCTTACCATACCTCCTGCCATTATTTCCCAATTAAAACTAATTTCAAAATAACCAAACCATTATCCATATAATAACCAAAGCCATTGATATCAGAATCATTGTACAAACCCTTACTTACAAGTATCATCCATAGCCAACCAACTATTTATAAGTTTAAGGGGACTTTAAACTACCCTTCCATTTACCATATTAAACCACTTGGGGGACTTACATATTCACCACAAGCATAAATAATTAGCCTATAGCCTTTCCAAATCATTCAAACCATGAATAATTCCTTTACCAAGTTTAAAACATAGAAGAGTTCCATCAAAAGAAGTCTATGCAATGAACATACCTTTATAAGCATTTTTTCTAACAAATTGGGGGCTTAATTTAACAAAAACCAATTCCAACTATCAATGAACTATTCTCATTGTATAAAATTATCCAAAACCACTATTAATGCATATAATATTATAATTAAAACTATAGGAAAACATAATCGACCATTTAACATCAAACCCCCAAATCATATTTGAAAGTCAAAGTCATGCAATAGTAAAACCATGAAAACATTCATATAAACCATGCCTTTAATTAAAAAATAAGGGAAGATAAACATGTCTTAAACAAAGATGATGATGGGAAAAAACCAACAAGACAATCCCCATGATCTTTTAGTTGAATCCCTAGCTATCCTTGTACAATAACTCTTAAGAAAATTATCGAGTGTGTAGGAAGAGTTTCTAAGTGTTAGTGAATAGAATATTAGGATAAATATCCTTCCGGGTAGGTTAGAAGTCGTGGGACCCTATTAGGATAAGTAGGGAAATGGATAGAATACACCCACTTAAGTTGCACAAAATCTCATCACATAGATATGACTGGCGCTTACGAGTCATACCCTCCCAATGCTATTGGTATCAACCACCTGAATCCTAAAACTCCATCCTTGGACCAAATAGTATCTAGAATATGACTCATCCAACTATGTCCTAACCATAACATACGATCCATACCCTTCATTCGTACCCCTAGCAGATTTATATCAAAGAAAGATTTAGACATTGTCCACTATACGAGTCCTTGGTATGATTTGTACCCTGGCTTACGGCTTATGGTGAGTCACTCATACTCAGATCCCACCTAAGTAACCCAATCTAAGACTAAGTTAAGGAACCAAATAATCTGTAACCACCAATCTGGCTAGTACCTTTAATTCGTATCCATTCAAGTAACAAAAATCTATCCCACCAACCAATACTGGTCAGTATACAACTAGACCATTCCATTCGTATCCCAACATACGGCTCATACCTACGAGTTGTATTTGGTCCAGAGATTAGAATTCCAAAATAATTTCTAAGTTCCAAAATCTAGGGTGTTTCATATTATTAAACCCATTTACTCTCTATCCATCATAGAACCTCTAATTATCATCTATCCGTTATTCGTCACTTAAACACTATTCATGGGTCAACAACTAACCATCATTCACTAACTATCCAATATCTAGCCTCTAGCCAACATTCACCACAAGGCCATATTCGTCAATTAACCAATACCTAATTCTAGCCATCGCACTTCCAATAGTTACCATTCACCAATGATCACTTATCGCCATTAGCTCCCTACTCATCTATCAAATAACATCTTTTGTTAACTAGCATTATTAATTTGTAAATCCTCTCTTAACAATTAACCAATATCATAGACTTAGTCATCAATAGAAACTAATTATCACCATACCTAATCTCATTATTAATAATCCCCATAGTAAAATAATCATCACTATTAACATCCATCAATGCCACTATCCCTCATTATCACTAAAGTTCATTAATCCATCATTCACTATTTCCCAATTAAGGAATATCCATAACTAAGCATATTTAATCCTTAACACAACACCGATAACACTTTTTACCTTACCTTATTAGAAGACTGTAACTCACATCTATAATATTAACACTATACCCAACTACAAAAGAGCATAAATAAATGCATAATTTGTATATACAGAGCTCACCAAACTTGAACCGATAGATGTAAACATACGCATACCAATAATCATCCTTCGGCTTTGCCGGGATTCACCATAATATCATAGAAGCATCCATCCTTACCGGGCATAATGATAACGTCCCAATATCTTTCGGCTACATCAGGTATCATCATATAATAGTAATATTAACCGAAAGCACTGAGTATCATTATATCATCAAAATATAATCCAGCCACAATGGGTATCATCATATCATCACAAGATCCTTTGTCCTTGTCGGGTATCAACATTTCATCATAGTATCCTCCGGCCTTGCTGGGTATAAGTCTATCATCATAATATCCTCTGACTTTGTCGGTCATTAGTGTTACATTACAATATATTCCGGCCTTGTCAAGTATCAATATATCATCAAAATATCCTTCAGACTTATCGATTATTAATATATCATCATAATACAAAAATTTAACACAATAATAAGGAACAAGCCCTACGGGAGGTAAAGTAAATAATAATCCCCATGAGGCATGAAGTAATAACAAGCCCCACAAGGGCTTAAATAAATGGAAATCCCCATGATGGCTAAAGTAAATAATTATAATGGAGAAGCAACAAAGAGTATACCTCTATGAAGGCTAAAGTAAATAATTATAAAGGAGAAGCGACGAAGAGTATACCTCCATAACCCAACGTTCATCATCAATGTCAATTTATCGATTGATATATATATATATATATATATATGGAATATGAATAATATAAACAATTATTGGGTTTATCCCCAAAACTTTTATCTTTAATACAACATCTTCCTCCGTACCATACCAGAGAGATGGGTATATGGATATGCATAATAAGTGTCAAAAGCATTAGTATAAGTAATTATATAAGTAAGTATCATGAGTCATAGGATAATATATATAATATCTTTACATAATCAATGAGCATGCCTTCAAGCACCATTACCATAATCATTTACAATGTCAACAAGAAGGAAGATTTCCAATATGATTTATTAGCATAATTATTAAGCATGATAATCACATAGGTAATAGCATAGTTAAAATCCAGAACACTATCTAATCAATGGCTTTATCAAAAGATAATCAAGGACTCATCATTACATAATCCATAATATATTCACTTAGACCGGGGGCATAACTATAAGCTATATTATAAATAATAGTCCCTTAGTAGCATATTCATTGACCTGACATTGGCCTAAAGATAATTTATCACTAATATGAGAAGTATCTAAAGCATGACATAATTTATAGATTGTTCAAAGCATGGTAAAAATCATCATATATTGCTTAGGCCATATTATAGTCAAGGGCTCATTAAATAGCACGTTCATTAGCCTAAATAATAGTTAATCACAACCATAAATTTAATAGATTGAACTAAGCTTTAGCCAATAAAACATATAAAGACATAATAATTTTTCCATTACTCTCAATGTCATTCCTCATAACCAACAAATTCTAAGAGTCATAAATATTTCTTTAAAAGGAACTTGCTAGTCAGTTACAAAGAATAAAGGTTCAAGAGAACTAATCATAAATTTTACCTTAAGGCGGGTCAACAAACCGCTATCTAAATCCCCGAATGCATTCTAAGTCTATTTACACTCCGGACTAGGCTAAGGTATCTAAGCCAACACTTTGATGTATAGCAATCCACCATAAACCCTAAGGTAGATATTCTACTTGAACACCATTACTAAGTCTAATGGAATTAAGGCAACCTTCACTAGTATCAGCAACTATGGATAACTTACTCTATGTATGAGGAACTAGTGCATTTCACCTAATATTGAGCATTCTAAGGCATTCTCATGATAAACATGAGTAATGTAGTCTGTTCCACCTAAGTCAAAGGGGAAACAAGTCAAGCTTTTTAACAATAAGATTCACATAGCCTAAATTGTCCAACTAAACAATGTCTTTCATTTCATCAATCTAATACTCAAAATCAACCCTAATCTAGAAAAATATCATAACAATATTATGACATAACTCAATGTATCAAGGAACAAACCTAGCCTATCTGAAATCCAAAAATTGCTCAAAAATCTACTAAATCTTCACTTTTCCCTTCCAAAAAGCTTCTTCATGGTGCTAAGCTAGCAAAAAATAGAATCTACACTTCACTATGAGAACATCGATGTCCATATTCTACCACCGTGCTTCGGGTCTAAAAAAGACATCAAAAACCCAAAGTTGGCCCCATGTATGGAAAACATATTTCAGAGACTAACGCAATGTTTATACACCATTAGGGAATCATAACCCAGAAGAAGTAGATGAAAATCAAGCTTATTTTGGATAAAATTATGCCCTAAAGCTATTTAGGGTTTTGGTCAAGAATTCAAGAAATTCAAGCAGGGGTTTGAAGTATTCTTTCATTAAATTTTAAGATATTCACCTTAAAAGATGTTAATCAAGCTCTTATGTCACCTATAATGATCAATTATTAGTTACCAAAATAATTTTAGGGTTTCTTGGTCTCAAAAATGATGGGCAAAAGCCTAAAATACATCTTAGGGTCTATATATAGATCCTATTGGTAAGGAGATATCACTATCAAAATCCTATGGGTCCTATTTAACTAGAGCAATCACTATAAGCCTCATTGCGATCTCTATGCACCAGCACCAATAAAGTTAGAACTTGTTTTTGACCCCCAAAACTCAGTCGAACTCCGATTTTAGCAAATGAACTATGCAAAAAAAGTAAATTCGACGTTATGGAAGCATTGGTGAAGTTAGATTTTCCATTTGATGTAGTCTAGATCAAATATGGACCCCACACCAAATTCCCAATTGTCCAACTTTCTGACCAATAGTCAAAATGACCTCGGCTGTGTTGGACCTGAACCAAAGGTCTTCACTGCCTAAAATTGATATTTCAAAGCTAATGGTATAGTTAGTAGTTCTCCCAGTGGAAATTTGAAACCCGCCAAAACTCCTAAATAATTAACTTGCTCTGAAAACCTAATAACTACCTAGTAACCAAACTATTAGTTACAACAAGTCATAAATGATTTTAGGCATCTATTGGTAAGATCTAACTCCAAAAATTAGAGAAATTACGGAAATGACCTAGAGGGTCATTACAATATACACCACTAACGAACTTTCATCCCCAAAAGATAAGAACTAGAATGTGTAGATGTCTTAAACGGGTGAGAATACTAGGCCCATATCTCGCTCTCAGTCTCCCAAGTGGCTTTCTCTACTGGGTGGTGCCTCTAATGAACATTAACAATTAGAATTTCTCTAGTGTGCAATCGTCTCACATCACTAGCCAAATACCGGCTCTTCAATAAGGGTCTAATGCTCATTAAATAGGACTGAGTACCATCTAAGCATATCAAAAGGATAAAGAATAAATAGCTGCAATGTAGAGACATCAATAACTAAATTAACATTAGGAAAATCTGGAGGTAAAGCTAACTCGTATCTGGAGGTAAAGATAACTCGTAAACTAACTCACCAACTATGTGGTGAATCTTAAAGGGTCCAATATATCTCAAACTCAGCTTACCCTTCCTCTTGAACCTTTTCACACCCTTTATGGGTGATATATGGAGGAATACACGATTACTAAGGGCAAATATCAAGTCACAAAGTCGATGATCTACAGAGGACTTTTGCCTACTCTAAATCGCTCTAAGTCTACAATGAATTACCATTACTCTATCCTACACTCTTGAAGTATATTGAATACTTTGGGCCAAATCATCAGTAGTCTCAAATCGTCTGACTAGAGAACGATATCTTTTATCATACAAAGCCTTAAATCAGTCATTGATAATATGGTTTCACCCTAAAGCTAAGCAGGATCCATACTATAAGGTGTCATAGAAAAAGGTAGGGTGTCAGGCTCTAGGACAATAGCATACTCATTATCTTATACAGGGGGGACATAGGGCAGGTTGGTGGGGAACACATTAGGAAACGCAGAAAAAAAAGAATAGAGTTAAGGGATGGACTCTCAATACTAGCATCACAAACATAAGCAAGATAAGCCTCGCAGCCCTTGTAGATAAGTGTCATAGCACAAACATAGGAGTTAATCCTCATTTCCTTGTGGTTAATCTGACTCTAGAACATGACGGGGTGTACGTTGGTCACTGCTATGAAAAAAGAATAGGCAAGCCCATCCATCAATGCATAATAGTGGGATAATCAATCCATGCCCAAACTCACATCAGAACTATCATATTTCGAATAATAAGACTACCATAAGTATCCCATCACTAGTATTCACAACACATGATCTAAATACATCCTCCACTACTGAAGAATCACCTATGGGAGTTAATATGCACAATGACATAGATAGTAAATAAATTGACAACTTAATCAAGGGGGTATAATAAGCAGATATATAAGAATAAGTGGATCCCAAATCAAACAAAACAAGGGCCAACTAGCGGCATATTAAAATCACACTTATAACTATATTATGCAAAGTCTAAGCCTCGGGTCTATCAAGTATTTCTTATAAATCACCAAGCCCACAACCTGGCTTGATCAACTTTTTATCCCGCCTATATGAGAACCTCATTGAGTACCCTGTAAACCACCCCTACAACCATGAGAACCATCTTGAACTGAAGGGTAAACTACCCTAATTAGGAAAAAACTATGAGATGTATCAACCATCACCTTATCACTAGGACTATCTCTTGAATAATGATCAAGAATTCCACAAGTAAAAGAAGAAACATGAGAAGAACTAGGACCAACAAGTCTGGGTAACCTGGAATGACTACCATGGATAAAAAGAAAATAAAAAAAACCCTTAAAGTTCGGCCACTACCTTAAAGAGGGTGATCTCAAGAACTAGACTGACCTCTGTCAGTAATCTGAATGCCTTCCTGAACAGGTCGACTTGGCTAACTTTGAGGATATAAGGATAGACATAGAAGATATATACTTTGAGACGACTTGTGACATTAACCATACCAGGGCCTAGTCATGTCAAGCATCTCAAGTCCATTCAGTACCAGAGGGCACCCACACAATACCCAATCGTACCAACCCTGCACTCTATGTCAGATTAATTCAAAACATATAATAGGAAAATCAATAATAATTCAAAGACATTAAATAAAGTTTATAGTCATAATCCAATAACCTCAATAAAATATCCAACCAGTGCCAACCCCAAAGCCAATACCAATACAAATTTTAATACCAATACCGACTCCTTTTATGCCCATAGTCGTCTGATAAAGCTTATAATAGGAATCAAGTAACATCTGGTCAGGAAATGCCCTCAACCGTAGCGAAAACCAAAATCCAAGAAACAAAAATAATAAAAAGAAATCCATTTAATGAAATGGAGTCTTCTAGAGTATGAAATCTCACTTCTTCAATTTGACTCAAAGTTCACACCCGAATCTATGTCTCTGAGTAGGAGGAATTATAGTATTACGAATTCTTGCATCTCGTGGGGATACAATACCCAAAGACGGTTACCGTAATATATTCTAGCATATACTCAAGGTAAAATTAAAATAATGCAATCATTCAAAACCAAAGCAAATAACTAGATACAATCACCATTTGCATATATATCATGTTTGGATGGGGAATCGGGCTTAGCATCCATTTAAAACCTTAACAAGGGTTGAGTATCTTGACCGTCCTAAAACTACCCACGGGCTCTATAGGTCCAGATCCCCTTCTCAAAGGGCCTCGGTACATGTTAGATGCATGATCGGTGAAAAGAACCCTCAATGACTATTACATCTTCCAAAATATAAAGTGACGTCATGTACACAGTCACCAAGACCACCCTCTCTTTCACAAATGTGAGTTTCCAATGTCGGTCTCCCCAGGACTCTTACTTTCCATGGATTTTCTACTAGACCCTGTCTAAGCCCATATTAAAACCATTTACACATTTCCAACCATTTACCAAGTAGTCTTTAATAAAGGTATTTAACATTGGCATCATCATACCAAAATTAGAGCCTACAAGTCTATCCTATTTTGCCATACCAAAGCCAATAAACCAAGTTGACTCCATGTTTCTAATTATACAAAAAAACATGGGCATCAAAGCCTTTCCAAACCATTTAAAATCAACAAGACCAATTCAGGTTCGATTACCATTTATTCTATGTAAAGATTTCAAGTGTAGTCAAACTATTTGACAAAATCATTTTCATTGACATTTTAACAAACAAATTAAGGGTACATAAGTTTCAAAACCATAACTAAGTAATTTAGGGAATTCATAATAATCCAAAATACATTTACCATTAACATAAATCCCACAATGTAAAAATCATACAAAAAGCATGAAAGAAAACATAATTAAGCTGTGAGAACCATTATTCAACAATGACAATCTAAACATCCCTAACTAAAAAATTATTTCAAACCATGACAATATAATGAAAATAATATATTAAAACATATATTCAATGTAAAATAACAATGAGGGAGGAGTAACATTCCATAGCCATGAAGGAAGACAAAGAGAAACCACTCGTGAAAGACTGTATTGATAATCTTGAGGAAAACCCTAGCCTTTTGCTTGAGAGAGATTTTGTGAGTGTTTGACTGGGAATAATAGGTTAATGAAGTTCCAAAAGGTGTTTTATTCCATGTCCTCAAAGGGAGATGAAAAGGGGAAATGTCTAGACTTCCCCCAACTTAAAATTGTAAAAATACCACAGGTGGCTACAAGTTTATCCCATGACTCATGAACACAACGTACGACTCGTACCGATGATTCGCCACCAATACAGTGTGTTGGAAACCAAAATACTATCCAACATATGACTCTGTGATCCCACTTGTTTCTAAATCATACAACTCATATGGCCTAGTCATATCCAAGACACAATCAAATATGATTCACACTGGACAACATACGATTAAACTATACCACTCATATCCTATCCTCATGACTCTTGGTGAGCCACTTGTACTTATATCTAGGTCAAGTCGTGATGTTTTAAATTTAATGAAGGAACATCCTAACGACCCATCACCACACCTAAAGACCCGTACCAGAAAATCATAACCACAATAGAAGCCAACCACCATCTAGTGGACTCTTTATGACTAGGGTCACTTAACCCATGCCAATACCATAACACTCGTATAATCTATCATTATAAGGACAGTGAGCTTAATAATCAAGAATTATCCAAGGGCCAAAACCCAGGGTATTTCACTTTTCCCTTTGTATGATCATTTGTCGCCGAATGATAGGACAAAGTAGTGACACCCCTATGCTTACCTTTAAGACAAAAAATAGATTACCAAGTAATTCACAATCCATTCTTACCTTTAAATAAGTTAGAAAACAAAGATATTAAGAATAATACAGACCTTATGCATGATCTTCTGGAGTGGAAAACAATGATAGATACTTGGATTTTAGTTCCTCTTCAGCTTCTGATGTAGCCTTTTCCACCTTGTGATTACTCCATAAAACCTTTACCAAAGCTACTCATTATTCCACAACTGACGAACATGTTGATTCGTGATTGCAACATGGACCTCTTGATAGGACAGAGAATCTAAAATACAAACATCCTTGTTAGGTAAAATCCATGATGGATCACCCATATATTTTCTCAACATAAAAACATGGAATGTTGGGTGAATACATAACAAACTACAAGGCAACTTTAAATCATACACAACCCTACCAACCCTTCAAAAGATAAAGTATAGACCAATATACCAGGGTTTGATCTTTCCCTTCTACCATAACCACATCACGCCATTCATGGGAGATAACTTCAAACACCCTATCCCTAACCTCAAATTCTAACTTCCTATGCCTCATATTTGTATAGGACTTTTGGAGACTTTGGATGATCTCTATTCAATCCTTAATCACCTTCACCTTCTCCATAGATTAGTAACATGACCTGAAATGGGGCCTTATTATAATTGGCATCTCAATTCAAACCAAGGCCAGAGACCACCCCAAAAACTCAATCTAGCCAACAAATATATACCCTGAGTTAAATGAATTTAAAACATATAACAAGATAGAAACTTAGAAGATATAATGAATTAGGCTATGTCTACTTACTAGACCAATCTAACAAAGTCAATCCATTAAATAACAAAACAAACAAACAAAAAATGATAATCCAATGTATATAATAAATAAACCATAATCGTTCCGTACCCAAGTCCACAGTTGCCAATATATAGCCTCTAATCCAAACCAAAGAGTACCTAGTTGGAACATTCCCCTAACCATAGAAAAAAACCAAAGAGTATAAAAAGAAAAAAGTATGTAAAGTAATCCATGATAGGAAATAGATGCCTTCAGAACTATGGAGTTCACCACATCAATCCAACACTGATTATCCCCGAATCAAATCAATGAGCAGGAGTAGTAATATGTTCAGTTTCAATATCACGTGGGGATAAAATCTCTTAAAGATGGGTTAGTGGGTTAACTACTAGCAAGAACTCAGATATGGATAAAATAATGCCTACCTTTAAAACCAAGTAAACCAAGCAAACAACCATTGGCATACATATCTATGCATGTATCTATATATACACATATAATCTAGGATGGGAAAGTGAATCGGGCTTAATATGCCATTTGAACCATTATCCTGGGTATGTGTAGATTAAGCGTCATAATCCACACACAGGGTATACATGTTTAGTGTCACCCCTTTGATGGGCCCCGATATATGTAGCCGCATGAACCGGAGATACCATAGGATTAGGGGATTCACGTGTACCCATAGCCCTATATAATACATATTTACAAGTTATAGGGGATTTCTCTATATCCTTCAAATATAGGGTCACCATGCCCAATCCTTATGTCAGCAAACATAAGTTTCTAGTGTGCATCCTTTAGACTCATAACTTCATGATTAGCGATCATTCCCTACCATTATTACTCAATTTAAATAATTACCACACAACTAAACCTCAATTCTATTTATTATTAACTAAGGCTATCATTAGTGGTATCATCATACCGACTAAAGTTTGCATGTAATGTCTTTAGCCAAACTTAGGGGATTCAAATGTACCCCATAGGTTACATTATTTAGTTTACTTAGGGAACTCCTATGTACCCCACAAGTACATCATTATTCAACTTACTTGGAGGATCCACGTGTACCACACATGTATTTCATTATTAAGTTTTTGTTTGGGGGATTCCTATGTACCCCACAAAATATTCATCATTCAAATGAATTTAACATTAGATGACCAAACCATACCATACCATAGCTTTAAAACTAAAAACAAACTCCTAAGAGGGTATGGCCTACCTCCTCTAAACCATACCCTAGGGTATGAGTGGTACCCTAAATCATACTTTGGACCTCACTCTAGTCCCCTATAAAGACCATCACATGACCATGTAGGTCTAAATTATACCTTAGTGTATGAAAAGTATCCCTAAACCATGTCTTGGACATATTTATCAAGACCAAAGCTAATAAATCATACTACTTGACATCAAACACCTCATATCCTACCATATGACAATATGATAATTTTTATATCTTGGACAAACACCAAACCAAACACACTATCTAACATACGAGAAGAGGCACCTCAGACTTTATCCTAGGGAACCGCTAGTACCCATGAGTCATACCTTGTCCAGAATTCTCAAAACTCAAGAAATTTCTTTAATGTCCAAGGTTTAGGATGTTTTATTCTCCCCAACATAGGATCATTCATCCTTAAATAACTAGTAAGGGCATTCAAAAATAAGAGATAACACATTAACACACATTAACTTCCCTCTATTTAAATTAGAAGACAAGGCATAAGTCATGATAAGAAGATGATCACATACCCCAAGCACTATTTACACCCCAATACCTTCATTCTGACCATTAACTAGGTTAGAAAGTAAAGACACAAGAAAATCCACCATTCCTTTAATCAAGTTCTGTGAAAAAACGTACCTTATGCATATGTTTTTGGAATTAAGAGCCAACATGGATATAATGAGTGGTAATTTTACCACTCATTCGCACTCAACATTAGTGCACATTAACTTATTTTGAATGAATAAAAGAGACATACTTGTGAGTAAGTGCACTAATATCCACACTTTGCCGGTATAGAGTTGCAAAGATTAAAAAATGTGGATTGGATCTTAAAATGGTCAAAAGGGAGTAAAAAAGTTCAACAGAAGACTTAGAGCAGGAACTAGCCTCAATTAACGCAGTTGCAGTGTGGAAACCGCAATCGTAGTAGTTAAGTAGAAGTTAATAAATTGCGATTGCGAAATATAATTGTAGTTGTGTAGCTGTAGTCGCAGCCAGATCCACGCGATCGCTGCCTAGCGAAAGAATAAAGCCAAAGAGATAAGTTGGAAATGCAAGTGGTTGATCCCAAATTTGATAATAAGACTCAAACCCTAGAATTATTCATGGAATTAGATCTTTCATAATTGTTAGGTCTAGCTCTTGAGTTCAGAGCCTCCATATTTTTGTAGAAAAAAATATTGTATAAATTTTGACTAAAAAATACATTGGAGACCTTCTTAGAGGAGAAATAGCTCGCTTACATTGTTGATTTATAGTAGTGGAAAGTTTGAATTAAATTTCACTTATGCTTAAATAAATCATTTCAATTGAAATTTTAGGTATATATTTGCTTATTAATCTTATGTGTAGCTAGGACTCCCTCTTAGGGTTATGTGTGAATAGGGGTTAAAGTGAGTGTGGGTTGTTATTGTTAGCCTCTATTTGGTAGTTCATACAATAGGTTTTATCATTTCTATGCAAACATTATTGGGATTTGTTGGTGAAAGCTCCAAATACCTACGTAGGTTTGATGAGTAAAAGGTCCAAATTCTAGAAAGTTCAAGCCAATCTTAGAAAGATGGTTTTGGGTTACAATTATGAATCCACATCATCCTTAAAAAAGAGATATGGAGACCAAACAATGATAGAAAACTGTGTGAGATGTTTGATAAACTTTCACTATCTTAGAAGTAAAGGTGATTGTGAAGGTAACTATACCATAGGCATTATCCTAGAAATAAGGACGTCTAAATTTAGGTTTTTGTTATAAAATGTTAAACAAACCTATTAGGTATTCATAATAATCAATGGGTGGACGTTTGGTGTTTAGTTGTAAGACTAGCATCAAATTCTATATCCGAACCTACCAATATTTGATTTATTACATTAATGTTGATTATTAGCACCGATATGTAATTTCCTTAGTAATGCATAATCCCAAGATCCATGCGTAATTGTTAAAATTCTAATTATTCACAATCCAAAATTTATACTAGAAAAAACTAAAAAGAAACATTAGTATTGATACTTTCTCCCCCCATCCTTTATCTTTTTGGACAATTGGTTTGAATTTAACTTGTATCTATTATTCCGAATTAACTTGATTTTTACTCATATTGTTCCTCGAGGATTCGACCCTGGCACTAAAGTTAGGCAAATATATTGACAACGACCGCCTTGCACTTAAATTGATGTGCAAGTTGAGCAATATAAAAAAATGGCACCATAACAGAGGATGAATTTAGCGTATTAAGCTAGTTTACAATTTAGTTACTTTCCTGAATTCTAGATTGTATATATTTTTTCTGATTTTCTTTAGTATGTAGATTTTTATTTTATTTTACTTTTCTCTATGGCATCGTGCGATGAGTATGATGTCGGTAGTTGGGAATCCTATTGTGATGACCCATGTCCAATTTATGATGGACCATACTTCAAGAGAGATTTTAACTATGATTTCCTGAAAGAGATAGATTCACCATCTCAATCCTATAGGGAGTATAGGTGTTTGTTATGTAGTGCTTGAGAAGGACATTGGAATGACTGTCCAAATGCCCTTTCCACTATTATGCTAATTGGATTGGTAGTTGTTCTTATGAGATTGATTGGTTTTATGACGAAACAAAGAAACAGCAACATACCAAGTACAATAATATTGACCAAAGGATACTATCTATTATGGATAGATTAGATACAATGGGGGAGAATCTAGAAGACATGCATCAAGAGAAATTATTATGGAAAAGTTTCAAGATTGGGGAAATGATGAAAGAAGAAAAGCTTGAAACTATCACTACCTTGACCATTTCCCAATAGGAGGATCTTCAAGAAGAGAAACCAAGTTATGATGATAAGCTTGGTAGTGAAGACTCCTTGCTGATTTCCCAATGAACCGAATTGTATGAGGAAGAATAAGCCAAAATAAAAGGAATAGTACTAGAGTCTCAAGAATAATCAAGGAAAACCTCTTATGATGACTCTAGCTTATTCTGAGGTGAAGTTGATTTATAGGAAGCAATTCTGAAATTAGTGGTTCGACCTCATTCAAACCAATTCTAAACATTGTGATTAGAAGATGTGATAAGAATCCATATACCTAGGCAAATGATAGATTGTGAGTAGGGGAACAATCCCTATATCTAGTATTTGATATAATGGCCAAGGAACATAAATTCTGATAAAAAAGGAAGGGCCTAATGATATGCTCTATTTCACCCAAGGGGACAAACCAAAACTTTTATGTAAAGTTGCGTAAAAGGTTCAAATCTGAAAATGGAGAGATCCAAACTTTCTTGCTATTTTACCACCTATTCCAAGCCTCATCTTGGAAGATATAAATCTTCTGTCCCTCTGCCGCTCATTGCATATTGAATCAAATTTGGGATGGAGGTTAAAATATTCTAAGTGAAATAATAAAAAGAAATGGTGAAGGTGTCATGTTGGAATATTAAACTAAGCGCCAGATGGGAGGCAACCCACCACGCCATGAATTATGGCACATATCCTTTTAATTTATGTATGGAGAGTAGATTTCATTTTTGTTGTTATGAGAGCATAATCCATGATATGTTGATATTAAGAGGAATTTTGATTTAATTTAGAAAAGAAACATATGAAATTTCCAAATTAGATTGAACAAGAAGTGCAGGAAACCTAGTTATTAGGTCTCTATTACCATGATCGTGGTCCATACCACCATTATTGTGAAGGCTGTATGTTTGCAACCGTGTAACTAGGACTGCAAATGTGGTTATGTCAGCTTAAATAATGATTAAATTCCCATTCTTACCACGCTTCTCTCTCAATTTCTCTCTTAAATTTCTCAAATTTTTGGCATTGATTGCATATCCAGGTGTTAGTTTATTCCTTTTGCATCATAAAACTTGGTATGTTGTATCTATTCCTTTATTCTTAAAGTAATTACATACTTAGAACTTATAGATTAGGGAAAACCTTGAAAAATCAGCTTCAATACTAAATGCATACCTGTTTGAAATTGTGGATGTGGTTTGCTATTGTAGTTGGTGTGCACATTGATGGAGAAGTCTTAAGTACCAAGATTTAAGCCTTAAATGATTGAAAAGAACATGTACACCATGTGTTTGATTCAATTCCCCTATGAATTTCACGTTTAATTTTTCAAAGTTTGGGTTATAATCATGAATTTTAGGGTTAAGTTCCTTAATCATGATGTTTAGGTGCTTAGTAAAACACAAAGGTTGGGATAAGATTGTGGTTTTCATCAAAAGGGCAGAACTATTGACTATTGTCTCAGGTACCGCAGTTTTGGTCCCGATGACCGCGATTGCATCACTGTGGTCATAGCCATTGACCCATGATTCCAATAACTGAGGGCATTGTCTATCGAAACCAAAATTTCTGCATAGCTATTTCTTACCCCAGAACATTCTAACACACTACCACATGAGCCTATTTGATTAATATAGTATGTTTGAAAGTGTGATAATGATAATGATGGTCTGGAATATATTGTTTATAGGTACTAATATACCTTAGAGTTGGAAGAATTTGGTAACTCCAAATTTATGACCCCATAGTGTCAGAACTACTACAACGCTAGATTTGAAATGGGCATCAACTTAAATAAAGTAGACAAATAGTTCCTAAGTTTTCATTCTAGATTTGAGCAGACCGGGTGGATTTGTTTTGCCCTGGACCCCTGTGTTTCTAAGTATAACTGGGTACATGAATTCTATGCTAACCTAACCATAGCTTCTTTCAAAAACCCGGTAATGACTATTAGGGGAAGGCAAGTGAACTTTGTGATAGAGCAGATCAAAGAGGTACATGGGCTCACGGATGCTGATATGGAGCAGTTTCATGCCAAAGCATGTACTCCAGGGACCTAGATGGTGCATATTTTATGTGCTGGCAAAGAGCTTCCTTGGGCCACCTCCAAGAGAGACATTCTAATAAATGATTTCACAACTGAGCTAGGCTTTGGATAAATATCATATGTAGTTTAGTATCGCCGTTCACTCACATGCATTCTTCATTCAATAAAATTTAGAATTTCATTAGCAAACCATACCATACCATAGTTTCAATTAAAGTTCAATAATAGAGTGAAAAAAATCTCTTGGTCTTACCTTTACCAAGACCGAAACTAAAGAATAAATAATCAAGTTTTGGGTTACCTATGACCCACTTGTTAAAACACAACCAACAAGTACTCACATATGAAAACCACCACCGAAAGCATGTGAAAACATAATTTAAACCAAGAGCAAGCAATACTCAATAATATTCATCAAAAATCCGGAACATTGATTTTTTAAAACCACTATTTATGATCCATAATCAATGTTTAAAATACGTTAAAACATTCCTTTAGTTAGGACTAACAATGAGGGAGAAGTACATGCCTTATACAAGAAGATTCACGGAAGTAAACTTGACTCTTGAACACTTTAAAGAACCCACGAAGAAACCCTTGCCTCCAATCTTCAATAGAGAGTTAGGGAGTGTATTTGGTATGTTAGATCCCATGAGTGATTGTTATTAGAGGTCCCCAAGAGTTATATAACTTAGGGACATAAGGTTTTATGGGTGGGAAATATCTGGGATACTTTCAGCTTTAAAACAAAAAACCAACTCCTGGAGGGTACGACCTACCTCTTTATAACCATACCCTAGGGTATTAGAGGTACCCTAACTATTACCTTGGACCTTAGCATGTTCCCCTATACTGGAAATAATACGACCACCTAGGTCTAAGTCGTACCTTAGTGTATGAAAAGTACACCTAAACCATATCTTGGATAGATATATCAAGACCAAACCAAAGATATCATACAACATAACATCAAACACCTTGTATCCTACCATATGACTTGTATGATTCTTAGTTGTATCATGGACAGAAACTAAACCAAACACACTACCTAACATACCAGAAGAGGCACCTCGAACCGTATCTTAGGGTACCACTAGTACCCTTGAGTCATACCTTTCCTAGAATTCGTAAAATTTAAGAAATTTTGCAAGGGCCAAGGTTTAAGGTGTTTTATTCTCCCCCATATTGGATCATTCATTCATGACTAGATGGTTAGGGCAAGCACAAGTAGGACATAACATATTAACACACATCAACTTTGTCCAACTATATTAGAAGACGACATAAATCATGATGAGAAGATCATCACATACCCCAAGCACAATTTACACCCCAACACATACATTTTGACCTTTAACTAAGTTAGAAAGTAAGGACATAAGAAAATCCACCCTAACTTTAACCAATTTCTACAAAGAATACCTACCTTACACACAAGTTTCTTGAATGAAAAACAAACGCGGATATGATGAGTGGTAATTTTACTACTCATTCGCACCAAACATCCATGCATATTAACTTGGTTTGAATTAATAAAAGAGACATACTTGTGAGTAAATGCACTAATATCCACTCTTTGCAGGTATAGAGTTGGAAAGATAAAAAGATGTGGATTAAAGCTTAAAATGGTAAAAAAGGAGAAATAAAGTACAACTGATGGATTAGAGTAGGAACTTGCCTTAGTTACTATAGTTACGAAATATAATTATAGTTGCATTGCCACGGTCATGGCAAGATCCGTGCGATTGCAGACAAGCAAAAGAATGCAGTTAAAGAGTTAATCTGGAAAAGCACCTGGATAATCCCAAATTTGACAATAAGACACAAACCCTAGAATTATTCATGGAATTCCATCTTTTTGAATTTTTTGGTTTAGCTCTTGAGTTCATATCCTTCATTTTTTGGGAGAAGAAAATATTGTATCAATTTTAGGAGAAAAATACATTAGCAACCTTCTTAGAAGAGGAATAACTCACTTCTATTGTTGATTTATGGGTGTGCAAAGTTTGAAGTAACATTCACTTAAACTTCAATAAACTATTTCAATGGAGATTATGGGTATATGTACTTATTTATCTTATTTGTAGCTAGACAACCCTCTTGGGTTTATGTGTGAATAGTGGTTAAAGAAAGTAGTTGATGTTATTGTTTGACTCTATTTGGTAGTTCATACTTATAGGTTTTATCATTGATATCTATATTTGTTGGGATTTATGGGTGAAAGCCCCAAATACCCACATAGGTTTGATGGCTAAAAGCTCCAAATTATATAAATATCAAGGACATTTTCTAAAGATGGGTTTTGGGTGAACTTTAGGAATCCACATCATCCTTGAAATAGAGATTTGGAGACCAAAGTAATGACAGACGATTATGTGTGAAGTTTGCTAAACTTTCACTAACTTAGAAATAAGGGTGATAGTGAAGTTAATTATACCATAGGCATTTTCCTAGAAATGGGGATGCCTAAATTTAGGTTTTGGTTACCAAATGTTAAACACACTCGTTAGGTATTCAAAAAAATCAATGGGTTAAAGTTTAGTTTTTTGTTGTAAGACTAGCATCAAATATATAACTAAACCTCCCTATAATTGATTTACTAAATTGATGTTTATTATCAATACCTATATGTCATTGCCTTAGTAATGAATAATCCCAAGATTCGTGACTAATTGTTAAAACTCTAATTATTACCAACCCGAAATTTCTATTAGAATAATCCAAAATGAAACATTAGTGTTGATACTTGTACCCCTTCTATTTTTATCTTTTCTTACCATTGTTTTTAATTTACCTTGTATCTATTATTCTAAATTAACTTGATTGCCAATTACATTATTCCTCGTGCATTCGACCCCAACTCCAAAGTTGGGTAAATATATTAGTGACTACCGCTTTGCACTTAAAGTAACATGTAAATTGAGCGTTATCAAAAAATCACACCATTGCCGATGAACAATTTAGCATATTAAGTTAGTTTGGAATTTTAGTTAATTGCTTGAATTCAAGTTCGTATATATTTATTTGAGATTTTCTTTTATTTGTAGATTTTTATTTTATTTTACTTTTTTCTATGGCATCTTCCGATGAGTATGATATCGGTAGTTGAGAATCCTATTATGATGACCCATGTCCAATTTATGATGGACTAAACTATAGGAGAGATTTTAATTGTGCTTCCCTGAAAGAAATGGATCCACCATCTCAATCTGATAGGGAGTATAGGTGTCCTTTATGTAGTGGTCAAGAAGAACAATGGGATGACTATCCAAATTCCATTTCCCCTATTCTACTAATCGCATTGGTAGTTCTTCTAATGAGCTTGATTAGTCTTATCATGAAAAGAAGAAAGAGTAATATACCTAGTCCAATAGCATTGGCCCAAGTGTACTAGCTATTATGGATCGGTTGGATACAATAGGGAAGAATCTAGAAGACATTCATCAAGAGGAATTAGGATGGAAAAGTTTCAAGATAACGGAAATGAGCAAAGAAGAAAAGCTTAAAACTATCACTACCTTGCCCATTTCCCAAGAGAAGGTTCATTAAGAAGAGAAACAAAGCAAGATGATAAGCTTGTAGTGAAGACTCCTCAGTGATTTCCCAATCAACTGAATAATATAAAGAAGAAGAAGGAAAAATAAAAGGAATGGTTCTAGAGTCTCAAGAAGAATCAAGGAAAATCTCATATGATAACTCTAGCTCGTTCCGTGGTGAAGATGCTTTGTAGGAAGGAATTTCAAAATTAGAGGTTGGACCTTATTCAAACCACTTCTCAACATTTTGATTAGATGATGTGATGAGAATCTATCTACCTAGGAAAATGGTGTATTGTGAATAGTAGGAGCAAAATCCCTATATCTTGGGATTTAATATTCCAAAGGAACATATGGAACCCCACTCATTAATGGCTAAGGAATCCAACTTCTAACATACAAGGAATGGCCAAATGATGTTCTCACTTTTACCCAAGGAGACAAACCAAAATCTTGTTGTAAAGTTGGGTAAAAGGATTAAATCTTCAAAATGGCAAGATCGAAGCTTTCTTTCAATTTAATCGCCTCTTCCAAGCCTCATCTTGTAAGATCTGAATCTTCTTTCCCTCTACCACTTATTGCATATTGAACATAATTTGGGATGGAGGTTAAAATATTCTAACTAAAAGAATAAAAATATATGGTGAAGGCGCCGATCCGCGATGTAAAACTAAGTGCTAGATAGGAGATATCCTATCCAACCACGAAAAGTGCCACACATCCTTTTGATTTATGCATGTAGAGTATATTTCATTTTTGTTGTTATGCATACATAATCCATGAAATGTTGATGTTAAAAGGAATTTTGATTTAATTTGGAAAAGGAGCATAAGAAATTAGACAATCAGATTGAACAAGAAGTGCATGAAGCCCAGTTATTGACTCTTAATTACTGTGACCGCGGTCTGTACACTAGTTATTGCGGAGGCTGCATGACTGCGACCGTGTATCTAGGACCACAATCGCGGTTAAATCAGTTTAAATGACCATCTGAATGTCAGTTCTTCCCAAGTTCCTCTCTCAATTTTCTCCAATTTTTTGTATTACATTGCATATCCAAGTGTTAGTTTATTCCTTCTGAATCTTTAAACGTTTATTCTTTCTGAATCTTAAAACTTGGTATGTTATCTCTGTTCTCTTATTCTTAATGCAATTACATGCTTAGAACTTATAGATTAGGGAAAACCTTGAAAAATCATTTTCAATACTAAATGCATGCTTGTTTGAAATTGTGGTTGTGGTTAGCTATTGTAGTTGGTGTACATATTGACGGGGAAGTCTTAAGTACCCATATTTAAGAATTAAACGGCTGAAAAGAACTTGTACACCATGTGTTTGATTCAATGCCCCTATGAATTCCATGTTTAATTTTTCAAAGTTGGGGTTATAATCATGAAGTCTAGACATAAGTTCCTTAATCATGATGTTTAGGTGCCTAGTTGAACAGATAGTTTTGGATAAGATTGTGTTTTTTGTGAAAAATGCAGAACTGCTGAATTTGGTGTCAAGTACCGCGGTTGTGGTCCCGATGATAGTGATTGCATCATCGTATTACGACCGTTAACTTGTGACTTCCATACTTGAGGGCAGTGTCTACAAAATCCAAAAATTCTGCACATCAATTTCTTACCGCAGAACCTTCTAATACACTAGCACATGAGCCTATTTGATTTATCTAGCATGTTTGAAAGTTTGATAATGATAATAATGGACTGGAATGTATTGTTTACAAGTACTAAGCTACCTCAGAGATGAAACAACTTGACAACATCAGATTTATGATCCCACAATGTCAGAAGACTTGCTCAGAACTAAGTTGCTCCCTAAAATGGGTATTAGCTTAAATAAAGTAGAGGAATAGATCCCACGTTTTCATGCTATACTTGGTTACAACGGGTGGATGTGTTTTTTGCTAGACCCTTGTGTTGCTGATAAGAACTGGGCACATGAATTCTATGCTAACCTAAGTGTAGCTTCTTTCTCAAACTTGGTAATGACTATTAGGGGGAGACAAGTAAACTTCGGGATAGAGTAGTTTTATGCAAAAAAATATGTTCCAGGGACCAGGATGAGGGATATTTTATGTTCTGGAAAAGAGGTTCCTTGGGCCACCACCGAGAGAAACATTCTAATGAATGATTTAATAGATGAGGCTAAGCTTTGGATGAATATCGTATTTAGATGAGTATCACCATGGACTCACATGACCATTGTCACAGACATGAGAGCTAAGATGGTGGCTTGTGTTCTATCTAGTATCTCCCTAAATGTGCGCGAGATTGTGCATTCAGAATATAGGTACATCAGAAATTATGGAGGTACACATCATCGTATTCCTTCCCTTATCACCGAGCTATGCAGGAGAGCACAAGTGGAGGATTATACTACAAATACCTGGGTTCCCCCAGGACCCCGCATCTTTCCACATAAATTTAGAGGTAAAGGTGCCCCAGTTTAAAGCAAAAGGAGAAAGATGGACTCGAGTAAATCATTCCAAGAGGATACGAATATTTGCAAACCTTATTTAGCCACCATTTTTCATAATATCTCTGGTCAATTACAGGTGGTAAGAGAACTACTGTCCTTCACACCACTCGTATGTAGCTTAGTCAGACTATAAAAAATATAGGGGGGAGCAGAAGAAGCAAGGAGCCACTGTTTCCCATCTAGAGAGAGCTTATTCATCCTTAGCTGCATCATACAGGGACATTAGGGATTCACTTGAGAAAATGATGAAGAGAGATAAACTCTTTAAGAAACTGTGGAAGGGGGTGAAGGACATGTTCAAGGTACTCAAACCCAACCATCAACTACCTTTGTTCAAGGTACTAAAACCCAAACATCAACTACCTTCACCTAGATAGATAGTGAGGGTGAGGCCCTTGCTAATTGGTCTGTTGATGATGTTTAGGGTGATGGTGCAGAGTCAGCAGGAGAGGATAGATCTTAATGCATACTCAAGGAAACCTTTTTTACTATTGCTTGCTTGCACATTCAGTGAGGACGCTACATCCAATTGGTTGGGGGTACCCCAAATTTGTATTATTTTGGTGTTGTGTGTCGAATATTTCTGTTGATGTTATTTTGGGATGATATTTTGGATACTATTTTAAGTTTGTTTTTAAATGATACATTTTTGGGAACCCGATTAGTGCCCATATTTTATGTATTAGCATGTTTTTCTTCTAGTATTAGTTTTTCTTTTTTTGCTTTGGCTTTTATTTTAATTTTGATGATGCATGACATGCTTTGCCCTATAATGGATAGAGTAACAACATTATTAAGGGTAAAGCATTGTTTTTTGGTTTTAAGGCATAGGTGCAGGAGAATTATGAGTATCTGTAGCATAAATTTCATAAATACAAGTGAAGTCTGAATACCTATAGCATTGTAAAGTGCAAGTTTTGAATCACATTATATGTCATTGGCAAAGTCTGAGTTGCCATATGGTTAGTTTTTCCTTTTAATCCAAAATATGAGGCTAAGGCTTTGGTTGTTGCCATAGTTTAGGAAATTATGTGTGGTGATAATGTAAAATGAACAACCCCCTCCATCAAAATTTTTCAAAACAAAATCAAGGGCATGAACGTGGGAAATTTTGTTACACAACTTTTTTCTCTTTTTGTGGCTCTATAATTTTTTGACTTGTGAATAGAAATAGATACTCCTAAAATGTCTCTAGCAGGAGGGACATTTGAGCCCACTTGGCTAGTTTTTTCATGTCATGTGTGGTGAGCTCTTTTCATTTATTTCTTGTATACTTGTGTTGTCTAGACATGCCTCGTTAGTCTTGTAAAGATAATTTTGATTTTATTTGGTTGGAGAAATAATCTTAGGCCATCTTTGTTATTTTGTAACCTACTCTATCCTAAAAATCCTACACATGCATAATTTTAATCCCTAGTTACCCACTTTGATCTTTTGAACCCTTTTGTTGGAGAACTCATTACATACTGTGAAACATTCTTTTTATCCCTCTTTTGAACCATACGCTTCTTGAACTTAAAAATATAATTTGAGGCTAAAAGGCTAAGTTAAGGGTTGTAAACATTAATGAAGGTATGTTTGGGGCCACAAACTTTTAAGTGAAATGCCTAGTTGCATTAGAATTGAAACAAAATAAAAAGAAAAAGATAGGATCCGATAAAGGAATGAGTTGAAAGAAAAAGAAATAGATAAACAAAGGAAGCAAAAAGTAGGCATGCTAAAAGAGAGAACACAAAGAGGAGTAGGCTATAGTAAAAAAGTCAGAATGAATAACGTGACGTAAATGTTCATGGTGTGTAGTAGCCATCTTGTTCTCTAAAGATATCCTACCCTAACCTTAATCTACGTTACAATCTTAGAAATTCCTTTGAGATCTCCAACCAATTAATTTCTTTATAGTGGAGAGTGAAAATAGGGGCAAGCCTATGGTGTGACAATTGTTACATACAGATTTTTTTTTATAAGGGAGAGTTTTTGCACTTAAATTTCCTTGTTGCGTATTCAGTAGATTGGTGTGTGAAATTTTCTTTCTTGTGAGGATTGGCATGTGAAACAAGTTGAGGTGGGTGATTTTTTCACATTAGGAGCATTGAGGCAAATAGAGCATAACTTTATTTTAGTCAAAAAGTGAGCCACTTCTAGAGCATAGATAGTTGTTGCTTGGTTTCTCTTTGACGTCGTATGTATCCTTCAATGTTGAATTTTATGATAAGGGGTGTAGGGTAAATTACCTTAGCCAATGTACAATGAGCGACTTGTCGTAGTGACTAAATTTGGAGTCATTATGATATTTAAGGCATAAAGTTTGGGCAGATTTAATTGTTGTCTTATGGTAAGAGGTAGTATTGCTTGAGGACAAGCATAAGATTTAAGTTGGGGGTGTTGAATAGTTGTAATTTTACCACTCATTCACATTCAACATTCATGCACGTTACCTTATTTTGAATGAATAAATGAGACAAACCCATGAGTAAATGTACTAATATCCACTTTTTGCAGGCATGGAGTTGAAAAGATAGAAAGATCTGGATTGGAGCTTAAAATGGTCAAAAGGGAGTAAGAAAGTTCAACTAAAGACTTAGAACAAGAACTAGCCTCAATTACCGAGGTCGAGGTCTGGCGACTATAATTACAGCAGTCAAGAAGAAGTAAATCGACCGTGGTCATAGAAGATAATCGTAGTCGCATGTCCATGGTTGCATCTAAACCCGCGTGATCACAGCCTAGAAGAAGAATGCATCCCAAGGGAAAATCTGAAAATGCACATGGCTGATCCCAAATTTGACAATAAAACTAAAACTCTAGAATTATTCATGGGAATTTCTTTTTTTCCAATTTATAGGTATAGTTCTTAAGTTCATTGCCTCCAATTTTTTTAGAAGAAAATATTGCATAAATTTTGGGTGAAGAATAAATTGGAGACCATCTAAGAGAAGGAATAGCTCACTTTCATTTTTGATTTATGGGAGTGAAAAGTTTGAAGTAACATTCACTTAATCTTCAATAAATAATTTCTGTGGAGATTATGGGTATATCTTTACTTATTTATTTTATGTGTAGCTAGATCTCCCTCATGGGGTTATGTGTAAATAGTGGTTAAAGTGTGTGTGGGTTGTTATTGCTAGCCTCTAATTGGCAGTTCATACTTATAGGGTTTATCATTGCTATGCTAACTTGGTTGGGATTTGTGGGTGATATCCTTAAATACCCATATGGGTTTGATGAGTGAAAGCTCCAAATTCGTGAAAGGTTAAGTCCATCTTTGAAAAATAGGTTTTCGATGAACTTTAGGTATCCACCTCATCCTTGAAAGAGGAGTGTGGAGACCAAAGCAATGATACACAATTATATGTGTAGTTTTTAAAATTTTTACTATCTTAGAAATAAGGGTGATTGTCAAGTTAACTATACCATAGGAATTATCCTAGAAATAGGGATGCCTAAATTGAGGTTTTGGTTACCAAATGTTAAACACACACGTTACGTGTTCGAAAGAATCAATGGGTGGAAGTTTAGTGTTTTGTTGAAAGATTAGCATCAAAATCTATAACTGAACCTACCCATATTTGATTTACTAAATTGATGTTGATTATTAACACCCACATGTCATTCCCTTAGTAACACATAATCCCATGATCTGTGCCTAATTGATTCCCGAATTTATACTAGAAAACCCCAAAAAGAAACATTAGTGTTGATACGTCCCCCCACCCTTTATCTTTTTGTTCCACTGGTTTGAATTTAACTTTTATGTATAATTTCGAATTAACTTGATTGTCACTGACATTGTTCCTCATGGATTCAACCCCGACTCCAATGTTCGGTAAATATATTGATGACGACCACCTTGCACTTAAATTGAAGTGTAAGTTGAGTGTTATCAGGATACTTGGACTCCATGTCCTCTTCCGTATCCCAAATGTCATTGCGAGATTTTGGTTCAACCATAGAACATTCACTAAAGCCATACCATTTTGTTCGCAACCTGTAAAATTTTCAACGCAAGATCCTTACTGGGACCCCCATATAGGATAATGAATTCTATTAACCAATACAACACAAAGAAAACAACCAACGAAGGAACATCCACACCTTACCTCAACACAAACACATTAGGAAAGACCTTAAAAAGTTCAGTCACCACAAAAATCAAATTCAAAGAATGATCTTGTGATTTAAAATTTTAACCCAAACCAAATGATAGAGACAACCCATTTAGAGATCAATCTCCAAGGTCTAAGATATGATATAACCTTTGCCTTGATAGTCAAGGAACCATCCTCTTATACCATAAATGACTCACTAAGGATCCTAAAGACAATCTTACAGGTCCAAAAGTCTAATGATGCATAGCATGAGTGTAACTAATTCACTACCAGAATATAATAGAAATCTACCATATCCTAGTCAAACAAATCCACCAGAACCGATACAACACACCCCTATACACTCTATTGGAAACCATCGAATCACCTATCGAGGTAGAAATAGAAAAAGAGTTCAAAATGCACTACAGACCAAAACCAATACATACAACAATAAATAGGGTCACATAAGAGAGGGGACCTTAGAACAAGAAATCCACACATATCACGAGAAAAGAGTTTGCAACATACTAGTGTCTGCATCAGAAGATACCTCAAACTCTTAAGGGATAGTGAAGTCATTGAGATGATCCTGACAATTACAGGATCCAAAAGCAATATCCCTCGATGCAAGAGAAAGAAAAATTGTAATTGTTGTCCTATTTTCCCAGAAGGCAATCATTACCGGACACTCTTGTTGTATATAACCCAATTGATCTTAATTAAAAACAATGATTACTCACTTCCTCACAACAACACGGTGCCACTGACTATAAATATAATAAGAAGGATAGGATGGTGAAGATTAGGCCCCACCATCTTGTGATTAGAGACCTTCTGCCCTAGAAGCATTACCATTCTAAAAATGTCTGTCTCCCAACGGCTTAGGTTAGGGAGCACTTTCTATAAACTTAGAGTTGGGACCCACCCAACTCTTCCTCTTGGACCACGTATCACTACACTATTAGCCTTCCTTTTTTCTAGAACAATAAAACTCTCACCCTGCCTATTTTCTGACCTTGACTTATTCTTCCTTGTACCAATAAGACTTGACTGGCATGACAGAGTTGTTACCATCTGTGTCAATAGATGAATAAAATGTAAAAAGTCCGCATTAATAACCTTTTATCTAGATAATTGAGCATAAGTGACACCATCCAGAGAAATGTCAGTTATGACTGGTGGAACTCCTTGAGAAAAATCCAAAACTATGACCCTTTATTAGGTATGTGCCCCATGAGTTGGATGAGATCCATCCATATCATCCTCAAGTGGAACAGGTGAGTTACCATGAACTTTAGATCGTTGAGAAGACTTTATTTGATAGGGGAACCAAAAAAAGATTTAGGGAAGAGTTCAAGTCCTTAAACTCCACAGCCCAAAAGTAGAACAACAAAAATATGAAACTTTTCTAGATGCCTTATAGCCTCCTGATTATAAGTCTGGTGTACAACACACCCATAGCCAAGACTTTTCTTGACACGGCTTTGTGGACACCCATGAAACCAAAACATAGGTTCTAATAGCAACGTTACTAGACCCGAATCAGGGCTTTGTCATAATGGGCATCTCAAGTCCAAACAGGACCAGAGGCCACCCCCAATACACAATCCAACCAACCAACATATACCCTAATTTAGATAAATTTTGAACATATAACAAGATAGCAAATTAGAAGATATAATGACTTTGGGATAAGTCTACTTACTAGACTAACCCAACCAAGTCAATCCATCCAAAAACTAACAAACCAAACCAATAATGATAATCCAATGTATATATTATATAAACCATAATTGTTCCATATCGAAGTCCATATTTTTTCATACAAAGCCTCTAAACAAAAATAAAGAGTACCTAGTCGGGGCATGCCTCCAACCATAGCAAAAATTAAACTCTATGAAAATATAAAAGTATGTAAAGTAATCCATGACATAAAATGTGTGCCTTCCATACAATGGAAGCTCACCATTTCAATCCAACACTGATTATCTCTGAATGCAATCAATGAGTAGGAGGAGTAGTATGGTTGTTTCCTACATCGCGTGGTGATATAGCCGCCCAAATACGGGTTAGCGAGTAAACGCTAGCAAGTACTCAAAATATAAATAAAATAATGCCAACCTTTAAAACCAAGTTATTCAAGCAAAAAAACATATGCATACATATACATGCATCTATGTATATATATAATCCATGCTGGGAAAGTGAACCGGGTTTAGAATGCCTTTAATTCCATTAACCTGGGTATGTGTAGCTTAACCATTATAATTCATCCACATGTTATATGTGTCCAGTGTCACCCTCTGTAAAGGTCCCGATGTATGTAGCTGCATAAACTAGAAATGTCATAGGAGTTGGGGATTCTCATGTACCCTTCGCTCTCCATGATTTATATAAATAATTATTAGGGGATTCATGTGTACCCTTTAATTATAGGGTCACCATACCCATTCCTCATGTCAGCAAACATAAGTTTCCAGTGTCTATCTTTTGGACTCACACCTTCACGGTTAGATATCACACCTCACCATTATTGCCCAATTAAAACCATTACCCCACAACCAAACCACCATTCAAATTATTATTAACCAAAGCTATCAATAGTGATATCGTCAAACCAACTATATCTTGCAAGCAATGGATTTATCCAACTTTAGGGAATTCCCATGTACCCCATAGGTTACATTATTTAGTTTAGTTGGGGGATTCCCCCGTTCCTCGCAAATACATCATTATTAGGTTTACTTGGGGTATTCCCGTGTACCCTTTAAGTATTTCATTACTATGTTTTTGCTTTAGGGATTCCCATGTCTCCCACAAGACATTCATCATTAAAATCAGTTTAGGATTCCATTACCAAACCATACCATACAATAGTTTCGATGAAAGTTCAAAAATAGAGTAAAAACATTCTCTTATGCATTTTATCAAACACGTTGAAGGCATAAATTTACCTAGACCAAAACTAAAGCATAAACCATCAAGTTTAGGGTTACCCATGACATATTTATTAAAAAACAACCAACAAGAACTCACATATGCAAACCACCATAAAAAATATGTGAAAACATAATTTAAAGAAAAAGCAAATAATACTCAACAATATGCATTGAAAACCTCCACATTGGTTTTTAAACCCACCATTTGTGATTCATAATCAATGTTTAAAACATTTTAAAATATGCCTTTTCTTGGAACTAATAATGTAGGAGGAGTACATACCTTATACAAGAAGATACATAGAAGGAAACTTGAGTTTTCAACTCTTTGAAAAATACTTAAAGAAACCCTAGCCTGCTATCCTCAAGGGAGAGTTAGAGAGTGTTATTGGTGTGTTTTGATCTTCTAAATCAGTGTTATAAGAGGACACCAAGAGTTATCTAATGTGGGGACATAAGGGTTTTGGGATAGGAAATGTTCAAAATACCCCCAACTTTTAAACTAAAAACTAACTCCTAGGAATGTACGCACCCCCTTTACTAAACCTTAACCTATGGTACGAGTTGTACCCTAACTCATACGCCAGACCTCATCATTGTCCCCTATGCTGACCATAGTACGACTACCTAGGTCTATATCACACTTTAGGGTAAGAAAAGTATTCCTAAATCATATCTTGGATGAATTAATTAAGAACAAGCCTAAGACATCATACGACTTGGCATCATATATCTCGTATTCTACCATACAACTAGTATGATCTTGCTCGTATCTTGGACAGTAACCAAACCAAATACATGACCTATCATATGACAAAAGGCACCCCAAATCGTATACTAGGGTACGATTAGTACCCATGAGTAATACCTTGCCTAGAATGCCCAAAACAAAAGAAATTTTACTAGGGCCTAGGTTTAGGGTGTTTTACTTGGTGAACCAAATCTGGGCCAAACATCTCTGCCTCACCCACGTCGAACCACCCAATCATGGACCGACACCTCCTACCATATAAGGCCCCAAATGGAGCCAACCAAATACTAGAGTGGTAGCTCTTATTATAAATAAAACATGGAAGAGGAAAAAGCTCAACCCAACTATAAAAATAGTCAATCACACAAGCTCTAAGCATGTCTTTAACTATCAAAATATTCCTTTCTTCTTGCCCATCCGATTGCGGGTGAAATGTAGTACTAAGACTCACCTTGGTCCCCAAACCTTTCTTAAATAGTTGAAAAGTGAGATGATCACTGCGTACCACAAACGGAGATGCTAGAAATAGGTACTCCATGTAACTACACAATCTCTTAGAGATTAAGTCTTCCATAATCCTTAGTCAAGAAATTTGTCTGCACTGGAAAGAAGTGAGCAGACTTTGCCATCCTATCAATGATGACCCAAATAGAGTCAAATTTATTTAGAGATAAAGGTAGACCGATAACCAAATCTATATTGATCACAAATTGGCGACTCAATTTCTTAATATAATCCTTTGGGTCTCATGTGCTCAAATTTCACTTGTTCTTACACTATGCTCTTAGCCACAAAACTAGTCATATCCCGCTTCATATTTTTCCACTAATACATATCCTTAAGGTCATGATACAATTTCATTCAACTAGGATAAATAGTGTAAAGTGACTCATGCACCTTCTCCAAGATCCTTTCTTGTAAACTATCTATATCGGGAACATATAATCTTCCTTGGTAATACAAGGTACCATAACCACTAATCTCAAACGCCATCACCTTCTAGCCACCTACATAATCCTTGATCCTTATCAAGATAGGATCTAAAACTTGTTTCTCTTTAACCTCAGCATCCAGGGATGTCTATGCCACCTTGCACAAATACACCACCATCCTCAGAGTCTAAGTGACGTACTCTGTGGTTAGCAAAATAGGGAATATATTTCACTAACTCCTACTTCCCTTCATGTATATTAGCCAAAATTCCCATGGATAACCATCTAAGATCTTAAACAACCATATTAACTTTACCTAGATGGTAGTGAAGAATCATGTCATAATCATTGAATATCCCAAGCCATCTCCTTTGCCTGAGGTTCATCTCTTTCTGAGTAAACACTTATTGAAGGCTGTTATGATTGGAAAAGATATCCACTTGCGTGCAATATAGATAGTGATGCAAAATTTTCAACGCAAACACCACAGCTCAAATTTCCAAGTCATGATTTGGATAATTCTTCTCATATACCTTCAACTTTCTAGAGGCATAAGCTATCACCTTGTCATGTTGTATCAATATGCAACCTAACGCCATATGGGATGCATCACAAGATACCATAATTCCTTTTGTGCCTTAGGGCAATATCAAGACTAAAGCTGAAGTTAGCTTATACATCAGATTCTTATAACTACCCTCATAAGTATCAAACCATAAGAACTTTACCTTTATAAGAGTTAACATACAAAATGTGGAAGCTATAGAAGAGAAACTTTCCACAAACCTCCTATAATAACTGGCTAAACCTACGAAGCTTTGAATATCGATTGTAGTCGTGGGTCTAGGCCACTTCTTAACTACTAAATTTTCCTACAAATCCACCATGATCCCTTTACTATAAATGACATAACCCAAAAAGTGATAGTATTCAACTTGAATTCATATTTTAAAAGTTTGGCAAATAACTGTTGCTCTTTCAGGATCTGTAAAACTATACAGAGGTAATTAGCATGATGAACCTCCTCTTTGAGTTCACCATAATATCATCTATGAACATAATTATAAATAAATCTAAAAACTGCTAGAATACTCTACTTATGAAATCCATGAATACTGTCGGGACATTGGTTAACCCTAAAGACATAACAAAAAAGACAAAATGCCCATACCAGGTCCATAAAGCAGTCTTATGGATATCTTCCTCCTCAATATTTAGTTGATGTTTCCCAGACTGAAGATCAATCTTGGAGAAAAACATAGCACCCTGAGGCTAATAAAGCAAATCATTAATACTTAGAAGAGGGTACTTATTCTTTAGCATAACCTTTTTCAACTACCAATAATTAATGCACAATCAAAGGGAACCATTCTTCTTACTCATAAATAAAATCAGCGCACCCCACAAGGACACACTAGGATGGTTGAAACCCTTGTTTAAAAGATCATTTAATTACACTTTAAGCTCATTCAACTTTGTTGGACCAATTCTATATAGGGGAAGTTTGTAACTACATCTATCAAAAAATTAATATCCCTATCGGGAGGAATAACAGTAAGGTTATCAGGGAAGACCTTAAGAAATTCATCCACCACCAGCACAGAATACAGAGAAAGAACCTTCGAATTAAAATCTTTAACTAAGACCAGATAATATAGACACCCTTTTGAAATCAATCTTTGAGCTCTAAGATATGATATGAACATCCCCTTAGGCTCTAGGGAACCACTATTCCACTTTAAAATTATCTCGTTAGATAATTTAAAGACAACCTTATGGTTTTGACAGTCTAGAGAGGCATAGCACGAGCACCGCTAATCTATCCACAATATGGCATTGAAATTATCTATATCTAATTCCAATAGATCAACTAGTCTCCTAATGTAACACCCCAAAATCTAATTTGGAGACGTCACACGCTGCTCAAGACTATGAGTAGCCTTAAGCTAATCCTGTCTTCCTTCAAATGGATATAAATCTCATAATCAAGGTAATATAGACTTGAAATTCATTCTAAATGGAGAAAACTATCTGAATATAATATCTCAAACAATGTCTAAAATTTTAATACTAAATAAGTTGAATCAAAACTAGTAGTTTGACAAGCCTTTTCTACTAAAAACTAAAGAGTCATTTGAACAAACCCTCAGCTAACTTAAGCTATCTAAAAAAATGCAAAAATCTCATAAACTAATAAACTGCAAATTCTGAATAAACTAGTCCCCAAACTATGAGGAGTAACCAATTATAGGATATAGATGGAGATGCTTGAACTACTTACATTGCTGGTACTGAGCACCTGAACTAACATTATGAGATAATGTAGCACATATATGAATATATGGAACAGTACTTTAAGGATGTACTGAGTATATGGGGATAAAATGCATAAGTAAAACATCATCTCATCATCATAATTTATAAAAAAAATGATGCTAAATGTAAATGACTCACATAAGCTGGAATATCAAAAATACTATAATAATCAGAAGTAAATCATACTTTATAAATCTGGTGAGTCATAACATTTAGTTTTGAAAATTGTGCTTGTATTCAGTTTGTAAATCATATTGTCTACATGTAGAAAGAGCTCACCGCTGAAATCTGAAATCTAAAAGCTGAAGTTTATAACTATTATCTCTCTATAAAGCATAATCATAGCAAATTTTGTGAGCATTTACACTTAGTTTTCTAAAAGTTTTTCTATAAATTGTATTGCTAGGCTTTACAATTAGGGAGGTTCTCTTTTTAAAAATTTTCTGCAAGAGAGGTTCCTCTAACTGACATAAACCATACGAGCTACATTAAGTCCAACGTATCGTCCTCCTAAGGAAGAAACCTCACATTAGGGAGAGGTGTCATACTCTTGCCAGGGAGCATAACCTCAGCTTAAGTGATCACTATCTCAGCCCACTATGGGCTTTTTAATTTTAATTCTATGGTGACATGTAGTTCGGGGGTATGAGACCTTGGAATCATACCTAACTCAGTGTTAAATACTATTCCCTTTAATTTTGTTACGCTAATCTTGTTGGAAATCCACTTTAAAACTTGTATAAGGGTTTATTATGAAACCAGTTATACACTTATCTGAATGAATCTGTAAATGAAGCTATTTGGCTTTTCGTAATCTGTAATAAATCTATAAATTAGATTCTATAACTTATCTGAGGATCAAAAGATTTAAACTTTATTGTAAATCTGATATAATCAGCTCATAAGATTCTTAAAGCATCATCTTTCTCAAAATCTCAACATATAAACTTAGGGCTTAATAACCCATATATCAAAATCATGTCAAAACATCATAATAATCATGCTTGATAATGAAGACAATGATAATTCAAATCAAAATCTGTAATTTATTGTAATAGACATGAAAATATGAAAATAGGCATGCAATTCATCTTCAAAATATCTCAAAAACTCATAACTTTGCAAATAGCAATAGTGGGCATGAACCCTAATTCAAAACTCATGTAATTTCATTCAAAATTATATGAATTTAATGTAAAATCTTGGTTTTGGGCACAAGGATGAAAGAAGATCCTTGTTCATAAACCCCACATACCTTGATATATGATTAGATGAAGAAACTTGAATTATTGATTCCTATTTGAGTTCTTGAAGATGGATTCTTGATTATATTGCCTTGGGAATCCTCAATCTTAGGATTTCTTGGAGAATTAATGGAGTATTTTTTATTTCTTGTAGAACAGGTTTTAGAGCTCTAGGGTTTTTCTCTTGAAGAGAATGATGAATAATGAGCATAAAGCGCTAGGAATATGTTTAATTCCTTGTTTTGGACGAATTGGGGACATGGGTATTTACCAAAATACCCCCTTTAAAATTTTATTTAGAACTAAAAAGAGCAACATTTTCTAATTTGGTTGGCCACTGCGACGCGCTACAATTACGGTGGCTTACTAGAATTTGACCATTCAAAACTGGGTAGACTCCGTGATGCTGAACCATCGCAGTTCCCCTTTGAAATGCCAACTTGACCTTCGGCGCGATGCGCCAACATCGTGGAGGGCCACCGGAATTTGGCAATTATCATTCTGCCTACCTCTATGATGCGCCAAGTGCCCAGATGGTACATTGTTCTGCTAAAAATTCTCTAACTTAATCACCGAGTGCCGGAATTGGGCAAATTTGTTATCGATGGAAAACTTATTCAATTTCCCACACAATGTGAGGTCTAAATCTGTAAAATTCGATACGAAATAAATATTCTTATTTTTGGAAGCTGTTTCTTAACAATCTAGGAATGAATTTAAGCTAGAAAAAGTACGGGTATTATAATATCTCCCCCTTGGGAACATTTGCCCTCGAATGTGGCTAATTCAAGTTGAAATATACTGAGGAATAAGACACTATAAACTATTATGCACAACTAGAATAAACTGTATGACTGAATCTCAAATGTAATGAGCTACTAAACTGATCTATGTGTACATGAATTCTCATGAAAAAAAATTATTTGTATTGCTGAATCTAAAACTGGAAAAGAACTGAATGAAGGAAAACTATGACCTTCGGTTGAGTCTGAGTTCGTGGAGAAGAAATGTGGATACTTGGTATGCATGTCTGCTTTTGCTTCCTAAGTAGCACCCTCTACGGACTGATTTCGCCACTAAACTTTGACTAAGGGAACTTCTTTGTTCCTTAGTCTATGAATCTGATGATCAAGAATCTCAACTAGGACTTCTTCGTAAGAAAGGATATTTCGAATGTCTGTGCTTTGTAGAGAAACTATAACAGTTAAATCATCCATGCACTTTTTTAACAAGGACACAAAGAATACTGTGTGAACAGGGGATAAGTCTGCAGGTAACTCAAGCTCATACGCCACCTTCCTAACACGGCTTAAAATCTGGAAGTGCTCAACATAACGGGGATTAAGCTTCCCCTTCTTGCCAAATCACTTCACCCCTTTCATGGGTGAAACTTTAAAATACACAAGATCATCAACCTCAAACTCAAGATCTCTTTTTCTCACGTCGGTACATGTTTTATGACTACTATGGGATACTTTCAATCTCTCTCTAATCAGTAGAACTTTCTCCATAGTCTTAAACACCATATCTGGCCCAATCAAAGTGGCCTCACCCACTTTGAACCAACCAACTGGTGATCTAAGTCTTTGCCCATAAAGAGCATCAAACAGAGACATCTAAATAGTAGAATGACAAATATTATTATAAGCGAACTCAATCAACGGAAAATGTTTATCCCAACTACCTTTGAAATTGAGAACACATTCCCTCAACATATCCACCAAAGACTGAATTGTCCTCTCTTCCTAATTATCTATCTACGGATGAAAGGATGAACTAAGATAAAATTGGGCACCAAGATCCTTCTGAAAGGCTCTCTAAAAATAGGAGGTAAACTGAGTACCCCCTATCTTAGATGATGTAATAAAGAACTCCGTGCAATATAACTTACTGCCAGATATACAACTTTGCATAATCTTCAGCTATGTAAGATGTGTGCACTGGTAAGAAATATACTGACTTAGTTAATCTATCTACTATAACCCAAATAAAATCATGCTGACGATGCTAATGGGGTAAACCAATCACAAAATCTATATTTACCTCTCTCCACTTCCAAATGGGGATACCAAAATCTTCCAATGCACCACTAGTTCTTTGTTGCTCTACCTTAACCTGTTGACAAATTGTACACTTAGCTACGAACTTTGCTATATGTCTCTTCATACCACTCCACCAATAGATTTCTCGCAAGTTGCGATACATCTTGGTAGCTCCAGGATGGATAGAATATTGAACACTATGCGCTTCTACCATAATTCTCTACCTCAAATCATCAACACAGGGCACACACAATCTACTCTTGTATCTTATACACCATCTCCCCCTTGGGAGAAAACCTCTACCTTTTGGCCTTTAACTGACTTATTCAGTTTTACCAAACTTGGATCCTTATCTTACTTTTATTTCACTTTAGAAACTAGGGAATATTCGGAACTACTTTGAACCCAAACGTTTCCTTTAGCTGAGTCAACCAATCTCACACCCAATCTAGCTAGCCGGTGCACTTCCCAAACTAAATCTTTCTTATCATTCTCCATATGCGTAACACTGTCTATAGATAGTCTACTAAGGGTTTCTTCCACTACATTGGCCTTTCCCAGATAGTACAACACTCTTATATTATAATTCTTCAACAATTCCAACCACCTTTTATGACGGAGATTCAACTCCCTCATAGTTTACACCTATTTCAAGCTTTTATGATCCGTTAACATATCAATATGCACACCATACAAATAATGTCTCCAGCATTTAAAGAAAACACAACAGCAGCTAACTCAAGGTCATGGGTTGGGTAATTCTTTTGATGAGGCTTAGGTTGTGTAGAGGCATAAGCCATGACCTTACCTTTATGTATTAACAAAGAATCTAAACCAACAGTGGAGGCATCACAATAAACCACAAAACCATCTGTACCATCAGGTAATTCTAGAATAGAGGCTAAAGTGAGTCAAGTTTTCAACTCCTAAAAAATCTTCTCGCAGGAATCTGACCACTGAAACTTAACTTTCATCTGGGTCAATCTACATATAGGAGACACGATAGACAAGAAAACCTCAACAAAACATTTGTAAAAATAAGATAGACCCAAGAAACTCCTAATGTCATATGAAGGATAGGTCTAGGCCAATTTCTTATGGCTTCAGTCTCTTGGGGATCAACTCCAATATCCTTAATGGAAATGATATGACCAAGGAAAGATACTGACCTTAGCTAAAATTCACATTTGCTGAACTTGACAAATAACTAGTGATATCTAAGAGTTTTAAATACAATTCTAAGATGGTCTGCATGATCATCCTCAGTACAAGAGTAGGCAAGGATATCATCTATGAAGACTATGACAAACATGTCTAGATACTATTTTAACACTCCGTTCATCAAGTCCATGAAACATGTTGGGACATTAGTTAGTCTGAAGGACATGACTAGAAACTCAAAATGACCACAATGGGTTCTGAAACCTATCTTTGGAATATCATATTCCCTTACTTTAAGTTGATGATAGTTAAATCTAAGGTCTATCTTTGAGAAATAACTAGCATGTTGGAGTTAATCAACTAAGTCATAAATTTTAGAAAGAGGGTATTTGTTTTTTTACTGTAACTTTATTCAACTGATGATAGTCAATGAACATACACAAAGAACCATTTGTCTTTCATACAAATAAAATGAGAGAACACCTTTGAGAAATACTATACCTAATAAAACCATTATCTAAAAGATCTTTGAGTTGCTTCTTCAACTCTTTAAGCTAGGTGGGAGCCATATGATTAGAAGAGATTGAAATAGGCTATGTATTAGGGAGAAGGTCAATCCGGAATTCTATTTCACTATCAGGAGGTACCCCAGGAAAATCTTCAGAAAAAATATTAGGAAACTCGTTAGCTAAACTGACTGACTGAACTATTAGAGTTGTGGACTCAGTGTCCTTGACTCAAATTAGATAATAGATACCCCCTATGGAAGTTAACTTTCTACCTGTAAGATAAGATATGAAATGACTCTTGGGAAATGTTGAATTACCTTTCCACTCAACGACTAGCTCATCTAGAAACTAAAACTTCAGCTTTTGGGTGCGACAATCTATAGAGGTATAACATGAATGGAGCCACTCCATCCCAATAATAAGATTAAAGTCAACCATATCTAACTCTATTAATTACACAAACATGACTTTAAGAAGGAAAATGATAGGACACTTTCTATAGATTTGTTTGGCAACAACTGACTCACTTACTAGGTTTAAACCAAGAAGGGCTCAGGGATCTTTTCAGAACTTATCTCAAAGTGTAAAGAAAATAATGGGGTCATGCAAAAGAAACTCAACCCAGGGTCTAATAACACATAGACATCAAGAAGAAAAACACGAAATATACCAGTAACGATATTTGATGAATACTCCTGCTCCTGATGGGATGGTAAAAGATAGAACTGATTTTGGTGCTAATCACCACTAGTAAAGAATGATACACCCTGAGGAAAGACTGGGTGACCTAAAGGAGCTGGTATACTAGTACTTTGAGTATGTGGATGATCATCTCCATCCCTTCTTAGCACATGGGTACTCTTTTATTCTATGACAAAACTTACTACTACCTAAACAACCCTTTTGTCCAGCCAGACACTCATCATGGTAATTCCTACCATACTTAGTACAAGGATTATAACGAGGTCTTTCACTTATTCTATTCTACGATCTGGATATAAAAGACTTACCCTACTGCTCCTATCTACCTCTAGGAGCGGAAGTACTAGCTGAAGATGGTGCTAGCATAGATAAATAATTCTGAAATTGGGAACTATTTCCTTTTTGATCTAATTCTAACCATACTTAAACTGACCTATTTTATCCCTCTTATTATTTCTACCTGTCCCCTTTAACTTCTCTGTTCCATAAGATTTATGTCTCCAATAAGCATGGAAGTCCTACACTCCTTGACTACCAAGTTAGACACACTACTAACAAACTTACTCATACTAGCCCTAGGATTAGCCATATTATCAAGGGCATACTTAGAAAACTAATTGAACTTAAAGTAGTACTCTTTCACTATCATCGAGCCCTGCCTCAAATTGATAAACTCTTCTATCTTAGCTTTCCTTATCTCATGTGGGAAGAACCTATCTATAAAAGCATCCTGAAATACCTGCCAACTTATAGGAACAAAATTCTTACCTCTACTATTCTTCTACATCACTATCCAATCATACGCTACATCCCTTAATCTATAGGATACTAACTCTACACTCTCTTTCTTAGAAATATGCATAATCTGTGTGATCTTCTTTACTTCACCTAAATAAAGTTGTGGGTCCTCACCTTCCTTTGACATAAAGAACACTCATAGATTCATTCTTATGAAGTATCTGACTTTAACTGTTGCAAAATCCTAATTCTACTGAAGTGGGACTGTATCCTGATTCTAATGGTTGCCCTGAACATTAGCAGTGACTGCCTTGGCCAATGCCTAAAATGCAGTCCTAAACTCAGCATAAGATACATTCTCATTCAAAGGATCAGAGGGCTGGGGTGGTGATCTTAGGTGTATTTATATGCCTAAGCACCATAACTTACTAATATTTTAGCTATGTTTTGAGAACAAAAGTGCCTAGTTTCTTATGTTTTACTCTACTTTTATGTAATTTAGCTAACCAATATGATTAGCGTGATTTCAAGTGTTGATGAGGTAGATAAAGACATGATGGGACTGTGAGTTTTTGACAATAGATCACATAAGAGGAAAAGTTGCTTTTTGGATCAAATGTGATGTCTAGAAACTATGCTCAAGACTAATCTTTCAGTTTTAATTAGTTTAGGAACTTAGAAGGAAATTATGAGAGAAGAGATTATTAAAAGACTTGATGCTGAATTTTTATTATTATTGATTATCCTGTATAAGTTTATGAAGAAGAGAGAGGGGCAGCTATAGCTTGGCGAGAGAAAGAGCGTTTTCTTCTTGTTTTCAATATTTTCACACCAAGATCATCTTCTTTTTTTTTGTAGAATGATGGATACACTTATGATGATTCATGTTTTGTCCATGATTAGCTAAGCTTATTGGCTAGGGTTATGGAAATCTTCTAGCATATTATCTGTTTCTATGGGTCTTGAATTCATTATGCATTGATTTACTTGTATCATACTTTCTTCATTATGCTTGAATTCTTGTAGTTGTAAACATAGAGAATGTTCGATTGAAGCATAACTTGTTTAACAGAGAGGTTAATGTTTGGAAAAGAAATTAGTGACAAGATAATAGGGTTTCCAACCTCTATTTCACACATTAATGCCTTAACAGGATTAACAACTTGGAGATTTCTTATAAATTGAGTAAACACTTTTGAGTCGAGAGAACTAAAGTGAATTAATTCTTGATGGTTGAGAAACACTTGGATTGAGAATTATAATATGTTTCTCTATAAGTGAATTCATGTATGAATTCTTGACACCTATGGTTAGAATATATAAAAAGACTACAAGGTGAAGATAACTCTAGCCTGTTCTTCTATATATTCAACTATTATTACACATATTACTTCACTGTTACACTAAAACTATTATGTCATACTTAAATCAAAACCCACTTTATTCTGGAATATTTGATCAACAATCTAATAACAAACACAAGACTTGGTGAACGTTGTATTCCCTATGGGATTTGACACCCAACCTAGTTGGGTTCTATATTTGACAACAATCGCTTACACTATTGTAAAAGACTTGTAATTTTGGCATATCAAATTTTGGCGCCATTGTCGGAGAATACAGTTATAAAATAAGTTTGTGATTGTTAATCGACCCTTTGGTCAAAGTGTCCTAAAGCTTTACTTTTATTTATTGTTTTTGTGTATGCATATTGATAATTATATATGCACAATACATGGGGATCGGGTGCATTATTATTACTAATTCATTCAGAGCCTCAGTTGATTGGTAGAATGGTTGATCCATAAGAGGCAGAAAGATTAGCTGCCTTGGCTAATGCTTAAGTAAATCAACAAAAAGCTAATAACCCAGGTCGATCAATAAATCTTGATTATGAGGACCTAGGAGATAATGAATTATTGGATCGAGTAAACCGAAGGCATATTGGGAATGTAGTTGTACCTATGAATCGTAATGTATATTGGAATCATCCTTTTAGGGGAAGATAGGACAACCAACCTGTTCAGTATGATCTCAATGACGATGATGACAGAATGGATGGAGCAGGAGCAACTGGAGCTATTATTCCTATACCTCTAGATCCTAGAGAAAAATTTAATATCACCTGTATACTGATCAAACTCTTGAATCTAAAGGGGTTATTCGGTCGTCTTCCAGGAGATGATCCGAGCCTATATTTGGTGAATTTTGTCACCATTTGCAAATCTTTTGATAATCTTAGAGAAGGCCAGAATGATATTCGCTTGAGGTTATTTCTATTGTCTCTATATGGGGAGGCAACATTATGGCTTAACAAACTGACACCCGATTTTATAACCAACTGGAGGCAGTTGAAGGCGGCTTTCCTAGAAAGGTTTATTCCACCCTCTAGGAGGGTACAATTGAGGGACAAGATCAATAATTTTAGATAACTCCCAACCGAAGCTCTTCATAAAACTTAGGAGAGGTTTAAAAAGAAGTTGATTCAGTGCCCAAACCATAATATGACCTATATTCATCTGATGGAGACTCTTTATCAGGCACTGAACTCTATTCCAAAACCAGTCGTCGATAATGCTCCAGGGAGGTCATTTATGGATCTCAGTTTTCAAGAGGCCTCGAAGATGCTTGATCAGATGATAAAATGAAGTAGAGCTTAGCATACCAGGGCTTCTATGGTAGCAAGCTCTAATATTTACATTGGTATTACTACAACACAATGCAAGAAAAATAAGAACGCGATCAAGATATGGCATATTTGAAAATGCAAATGGACTTGTTGACCAAGCACTTATTATCCTCAAAGACTGTAAAAGTGAAGGTTGTTTCATCCCACGATAGAGATGATTCTAATTTAAGAGAACAGGTAAATTATTTGAATAATCAGGGGGTTTGCGAGGCATTATCCAAGGAAATCAAGGTCAGACTTATTATTACAAGGTTGGATATTGATAACGCTCAATCAACAGCTCTCGTAAGAGTGTAAAGCGGTCGTTGTCAAATATATAACCCAACTGGGTTGGGTATCGATCCCACAGGGAATAGCTTGGTCAACAAGTAAGCAAAGATTACTAGACTTTTAGTGCAAGTCTCGTAAAAAGGGGGGAGTTTTGTCATGCAATAAATGTAACCAAAGTAATAAGGTAAAAATGGAAAATAGCAAAGTAAAAAGAAAGAATATTTAGTAAGATGTAAAACAATGAGAATTGAGAAGTTGGGGTTATGTCCACCTTATGAGTTATACGTCTCTATTGGCTATGAGTTATGCGGAATTCAGACATGCATGTGCTTATAGAGAATTATATTCGATGGTAAATCCAAGCGTCTTTCAACCAAAACAAGGGTTATTTCACTTTAACTCTTTCGAGCTTAAAGCGTATCTAATGGTACAAATTCTCCAAGAGGTTAATCCAGTTACGGCACTAACTTTTTAATAGGGGATGGGACCCTATTACCTTGACATTATCTCATTTCCATACATATAACTTTTCTTTCAAACAAGTTAATGCTATACTGGCGTATTCTATGCGTTTGCAACCACAAGAATTTGCATTAAGATGAAGAGAATAATGATATAAGCAGCATACGTGTCACGGATTCACAAACTCATTCCAATAGATAGTAGCTCATATGGCTTCCATAACCCCAACAGAGAAGTTTAGTTACCCATGAGTGCGAAGGAAATCACAATCGACATTGTTATTATACCACCATAAAGATCTCGTTAGTTATAGGGTGGTAGGCGTTAGGCGTGACTTCTTTGCTAAGTAACGTTTCTCTTGTTGCGGAAATTAAGAATTAAATAGATGAATAGAAGAAGAATAAAAAGTACAATTAATGGAAGAATTAGAATCCGAGTTGTAAGTTGTGGAATAAGAAGTAGAATGAAAATAATAACTAATGGAGGATTGACTCAAAATCTCTAGCACAATAGGGTATTTATAATACCAATATCCTATTCCTACTAAACTAATGCATTACTTAACCCAATCCTAGTAGGTTAATGTATCATTATCCTAATCCTAATGAATTAATGCATTATTATCCTACTCCTAATAGGTTACTGCTGGTCCCCAAAATCTTCAAAAATGCTGTTTTTGCCCGGGACAGGTTTTCCATGCATCACTTTCAGTCCATAGGCGCCCAAACGCTGCTCTCCTTCTTTCGTGAAGCTTCCTTTGGCTTCAAGTTATCCATAAAATGCTGGAACTGCATCATTTATACCTAAAAATTTGCTAATCATGTTTGTTATCTGGCTTACAGGAAAAAGGACTAAAAGTGCATGAAATGTACAATTTGTTCTCAAAACTTGGCTAAAATATGGGCAAAGTCTAGTGCTATAGGCGTGTAAATTCGCCTATCATCAACACCCCACAGTTAAAGCTTTATTTGTCCTCAAACAAAATATCATGCCCGTCTAAACATCAACTTAGGGTTTCACAGTATCAACGCAAAATATTCGTCAAGACAAGCACGTCAATCATTAACAAAGAGTAGTTTTCCGATCATTAGTAGAAACAATTTAACCTCTAGCATAGACTCGTGATGGTGGCCAACTCATATTCAAAAGTTAAGGCACAAAAAATCATACACAACTACCCAAAACTCATCAACCATGTGTGTCTCACAATATATTACCCATAATCACTCATAAGTATAGCATATTTTTCAAACATGGGTATAAAAGTATCCTTGCTCTCGCTCTAACAACGAATTCATATGCTGCAACTGATGTCCATAGGCTTGCCCTTAGTGTAATGCTCCACTAAATGTCAGAATGCTAAGCTTAGGATCAAATAGGTCTTTTACAGGTTGTAATGTTGGCTAAGGGACGGGTAGGACTATTTTGGCCAGAAATAGTGACTATGTTCCTAAGCGCTTTAATACATCACATTATGTCATTATCACTTTCTTTTCAAACAACCTTTCTACTTTCTTTTATTCTACCACCCCTTTTTTCCACCTTTGTTTTTCAATTTTAAACATAACTAACTTTTCAGTTTTCCTTTCCCTTTTTTTTTCTTTTCATAACACCTCTTATGATAGCAATTCTTTTTCATAACAAATTCAAGCACCATTACATTCTAAAGCATCATACTCACCCAATTTCCTCTTATTTTGTCACATGACTTTATATCATTAAAGCACTTAGGATTTTGGATCAAATTATGGTCTTGAAAAAATGGATTAGGCTTACATATGAGGTTTTCAAAGAAAATAGGCTAAAGGCTCAAAGGGGTTAACTAGTATAATGTTCATGGGTAGGTAAAAAGAAGGTAAACAATCATAGGTTGCCAAAGAAATGCCTAAATCATCTCCTAGACTTGCAATCCTTATTTTCGCTTTACATACATACCAGAAAAGTTCTAGCATCTGCCACAAGCACAGAATATACTATTATCTCACACACACAAGGAACATGGTCGACTTTATTAGGAGTAGTATAGACTCTTGACCCAACAGATGAAGGAATTGAACCACATAATATCACATAGTGAGTCACAATTAGAGCCTAAACGTCTCAATAGTCATGATTTTAGCACAAACTCTTATTATAATATCATGCTGCCTATTAGAATAATTTCATGCAAAGCTAAGTAAAAAAATTTAACTACTAAAAAAAATGAAAAACGAAAAAAAAAACTAAAACAAAAAACTAAAAAAACTAAAGCAAACATAAATGCAAATGCGGATAGAGAAGTATAGCAGAAAAACTAAAATGAAAAATGAAAAAAACTAAAGCAAACATAAATGCAAATGTGGATAGAGAAGTATAGCATGCAAATACCACCACCCCACACTTAGACGGGACACACTGCCCTTAGTGGAAAATAAATACGAAGAACCTGGTCAGTCGGACTCCTTCTCTATGTCGGGGGTCATACCCTCTTCATCGTAATCATCATAGGAGTCGTCATCATCAGAATTCTCCTCCACGTCGGAGTCTGGTATTCGTCGATCATCATCGGTCGGCACATCGTCATCAAGAGGTTCCTCAAAGTATGTACCTACTCCACACATCTCCCTTGCATGCACATTCATTGGATAGTCATGATCCAGCTGTTGGAGCTCTACAGTAGTTAGAACACGACCTTCGCTCATCATTGTAAACCGAGTCATGCCATAAAGATGGCGAAAGAAACTCTCATCCCGAGCATGTCTCTCAGCAGTAGTAAGGTTGACGCCTTGTGTTGATTCAGCATCTTTGACCTTTGTGAGGTCAACCTTCTTCGGATTGTGTGGGAGTTTATGATCAGCCAGCTCATCTTAGATGTCCTCCTTCCTCAAGATTGCATTTAACAGATTGCCGAAGCTGAAGTGGGACTGCTTGTGTAGCCTAGCTTTCCGCATTGTGGAGCGAATGATTGCCCCGATGTTGATAAGGACATTCGTCATCAATGCATATACCAGGCACACTCTATCTCTTGTTATCTTGGTGTATTGCATCCCTGGAATAAGGCAAGAGTTGACTATACGCAACCGTATCCTTGCTTCCCTATTCAAAGGAGCATATGGGAAGGTGTTGTGTCGTCCGGTGTCTTTATGTCTGCTCCACCTTGCCATGGATCTAGTTCCACAAAGTGTGTGTCGAATTGCTCTATATGGAGGTCTACTATACAACTCTTTGAATGGTGATGGATCAACTGAAGGTAAGCCAAGAAAGGAGTTGAAGAAATCCGCATTGTGTTGTAAAACTTGGCCCCGAATCTTGACCTCGCTGCCTGTGGTTTTCGGTGACCAGTTGGCATAAAATTCTCTTGTCAAGTCGATATTACATTCTCCCATGTCTCGGAAGATGAAATCAAGATGTAATGCCATGATCTTGGCCAACATGCGTGGCTCCTTCTTCGCTAGGCTTTCCTTGTTTATCAAGTCCACATGAACATATTTTCTTTCCTTGTTGTTCCTATACCATGCCTTCGCTTCCTCCTCAAGAACCCATTTTATTCCAAACATGCGACGTGGTAATTGCATCGAAGATGATTCTCCTTGCTCTTTTCGGCCTCTTTTCTTGCCTTTTTGGGAAGTGGTAGCCTTATCTTTATCTTGTCTTGCTTTGGGTGCCATTGTACCTGAGACTAAAACAATGTTCATGTTAGCATCATCTAGATGGATACAATCTATAAACAAGCAATAGGGGCACCGCCCCACACTTAGTTTGTTGGTACATACTAGTGAAGTAAAAGTGATCGATTATTCAGACTTCATCGACATAAGTTTTAGGTGCTATATTCCAACAATAAAATCAGAGCAGTCATACTTCTAGTAATCTTGGCAATACTTTCATGTTTGATATATCAAGACTACTACATAGGGATTGAATCAAGGTATAGCATCTAACAATAATCACAACCTCCTATGTCAGTAGGCAACTATAATTCTTATTCCGATTAACAAGTCATTTCAACATGTAAGTATTCAAGTGACAAGATTATGCAATTTTTGTGACCATATCAATTCCACAGAAGTATGATAGTGCATCAAAATCAAATTCAAGTTGGAAATAAGTTAAGATCATCCTTACGTAGTCATTCCCCACTTGGTTGTATCACAATAATTCAATCACATTCAAATCATCAATACTACTTTCAAGATTCAACACTTCATAATGAGCGTAGTAGTGTAGTACTTACGGAATATAAATGAAGAACAAAGTAGTACTTACTTGATTGATGCCTTTGGATGATGTTCTTGTGAAGAAAAAGAGTAAAAAGAAAATTTTTGAGAGGATTTGGAGGCTATAGGCGGCGCATAAGCTAGGTTTCCAATGTGTTTTTGGCTCAAGACTAAGTCTCATATTTATAGGAAAAGGTTGGGTCGGGTTTTGACCCATTTAAAATCGGATTTGGAGAAAAGAAGTGACCATAGGAGGCGCCTTTTGCAAAGCATTGTCTAGCATAGGAGGCTCTTATGCTATGGCATTCCTAGGCATAGGCGGCGCCTTTAGCATGGCATATGAGATTCAGAGACAAAAGGCATTAGAATAGGCGGCGCCTATGCTATGGCATACTTGGGCATGGGCGGCGCCTATGCTATGGCACACTAGATTCCGAGACCTTAGGCCATAGTATAGGCCTTGCCTTGTTCATGGCCTAGTTTTACCTAGGCCTAGCCTTGTTCGATGCCTATATTTTCATGAGCAATGCTCAATCCATAGCCTTTTTCTTCTTCATTCCTACCTTACCACCTTTAACATGCAATACGTCCAAATCAAAATTTGAAACCGACCTCCTCGTTTTACACCTCTTTTCACCTACATTTACTCAAAAACAATAAAGACGATTAGAACGATGGGTATCCTCCTATCAAGTGCCTTAGTTTTGGTCGTGGCATGACTCTTCTTTTTGGATTTTTATTTATCAAAAGAAAACATGTAATAAGACAAAAAATGAAAAACGATGGGTTGCCTCCCATCTAGCGCTTGATTTATTGTCGCGGCACGACATGGCTATCTCGAGTACTTAGACTTCGTCGAGATAAGTGATGGCCATATAGTTTATCGAATCATGAGGAACGATATATGGTTTTACTCGTTGGCCATTCACCTTGAAGACAACAACATTAGTGTCTTCCAACTCAACTACTCCAGATGAGTAGACTTGGTTAACTTTTTATGGACCAGACCACTTGGACTTTAACCTACCTGGGAATAACTTCAGTCTGGAATTGAAGAGAAGTACCATATCATCCTTTTGAAAGTTTTGTCGAACAATCCGCTGATCATGATACTTTTTCATCCGCTCCTTGTAGATATCCGATCTTTCATATGAATGTAGATGGAAGTCATCCATCTCGTTCAGTTGCTCCAATCTCAGATTCATTGCATCATCCCAGTTCAAATTTAATCGTTTCAAAGCCTACAATGCATTATGCTCAAGCTCAATGGGTAAGTGACAAGCCTTCCCATAAACTAGTTGGTACGGGGACATGCCAATTGGTGTTTTGAATGTAGTCCTATAGGCCCATAGTACATCGTCCAACTTCCGAGACCAATCTTTCCTATTAGCATTTACCGTTTTAGCAAGGATTTTCTTGATCTCTCGGTTGGAAACCTCTACCTGGCCGCTACATTGTGGGTGATAAGGCGTGGCTACCTTATGTTGCTTGACACCATATTTTGCCAACACGGATTTGAATAGCTTGTTGCAGAAGTGAGATCCTCCATCGCTTATGATAGTACGTGGTACTCCAAAGCGAGAGAAGATATCTCTCTTTAAGTATGCTACAACACGCTTTCCCTTATTGTCGGCCAACGCTACAGATTCAACCCATTTTGAGACATAATCTACAACAACTAGGATGTACTTTATTCCAAACGAATTTACTAATGGACCCATGAAATCAATACCCCATACGTCAAAGAGCTCTACTTCAAGGATTTTCGACACGGGCATCTCATGGTGTTTTGAAATAGCACCTTGTCGCTGACACTGGTCGCATCTTCTTACAAAGTCATAGGCATCTCTGAATATCGAAGGCCAATAATATCCACTTTGCAATACCTTCCTTGCTGTCCAATTACCTGCGTGATGTCCCCCAACTTAGGAAGTGTGGCATGCTTCTAATATATCAGGCACCTCTACATGGGATACACATCATCGGATAACACCATCCACGCATTGTTGAAACAAATATGGCTCATCCCAAAAGTAGTGTTTTACATCATGCATCAACTTCCTCTTTTGATGTTAAGATAAGTTTGCAGGTATCACATTACTCACCACAAAATTTGCAAAGTCGACATACCATGGTAGTCCTTCCATTATTGTCGCTAAGATCTCCTCGTCAGGGAATGCATCATCAATCTCAATTTCAGGCTGCGCCACATGCTCGTTCTCGAGTCTAGATAGATGATCAGCCACTTGGTTCTTGCAACCTCTTCTATCTTTAACCTCGAAATCAAATTCTTGCAGCGGCAAAACCCATCGAATTAGTCTTAGTTTTGCATCCTTCTTTGTCATTAGATACCTCTGAGCTGCATGGTCTGTATGAATGATTACTTTGGTTCCCAACAGATACGCCCAGAACTTCTCAAAAGCATACACAACTACTAGGAGCTCTTGTTCTGTGACAGTATAGTTCTTTTGGGCTTTGTTTAGGACCTTGCTAGCATAGTAGATAGGATGAAATAATTTCTCCTTCCTCTGGCCAAGTACAATGCCAATAGCAACCCCACTAGCATCACACATGACTTCGAACGGTAGAGACCAATCTGGTGCTACCATGATAGGGGCTTCAATGAGTTTTCTTTTGAGTCATTCGAATGCCTTCAAACACTCTTCATTGAAGTCATACTTTGCATGTTTCTCCAAGAGTTTGCACAATGGACTCGCAATTTTGGAGAAGTCTTTGATGAACCGCCGATAGAAACCTGTATGACCGAGGAAACTACAAACTCCCTTTATTGAAATTGGGGGAGGTAGCTTCTCGATGACTCCATTTTTTGCTCGATCAACCTCAGTTCCTCTTTCTGAGATTTTATGCCCAAAAATGATTCCTTCTTTTACCATGAAATGGTACTTTTCCCAATTCAGCACTAGGTTGAATTCTACATATCTTTGCAATGCCATACTTAGGTTTGCCAAGCATGCTTCAAACAATTCGCCAACAACTGAAAAGTCGTCCATGAATACTGATAACGCTCAATCTACAGCTCTCGTAGGAGTGTAAAGCGGTCGTTAGCAAATATAGAACCCAACTGGGTTGGGTATCGATCCCACAGGGAATAGCTTGGTCAACAAGTAAGCAACGATTACTAGACTTTAAGTGCAAGTCTCGTAAAAAGGGGGGATTCTAATGTGTAACCAAAATATTAAAGTAAAAATTGAATATAGCAACGTAAAAAGAAAGAATATTTAGTAGGTTGTAAAATAATGAGAATTGAAGAGTTGGGGTTATGTCCACCTTCTGAGTTTACGTCTCTATTAGCTATGAGTTATGCGGAATTCAAACATGTATGTGCTTATAGAGAATTGTATTCGATGGTAAATCCAGGCGTCTTTTGACCTATTCGAGGATTATTTCACTTTAACTCTTTCGAGCTTAAAGCGTGTCTAACGGTATGAATTCTCCAAGAGGTTAATCCAGTTACGATACTAACTTTTTAATAGGGGATGGGACCCTGCTACCTTGACATTATCTCTTTTCCAGACAGATAACCTTTCTTTCGAACAAGTTAAATGTTATACTGGCGTATTCTTGCGTTTGCAACCACAAAGAATTTAGGTTAAGACGAAGAGAATAATGATATAAGCAGCATACGTGTCACGAACTCACAAACTCATAGTATTAGATAGTATCTCATTCGGCTTCCATAACCCCAACAGAGAAGTTTAGTTACCCATGAGTGCGAAGGAAATCACAATTGACATTGGTATTATACCACAATAAGAATTTCGTGTAGCACAAGTGTGGTAGGCGTTAGGCGTGATTTCTTGAAAGTAACGTTTCTCTTGTTGCTGAAATTAAGAATAGATGAATAGAAGAAGAAGTAGAAAGATGAATTAAAACTATAATGAGAATTGTTGAGGAATAGTAGAAGAATGAATAAAAATCTCTAGCAAAATAGGGTATTTATAATACCCATATCCTATTCCTACTAAGCTAATGAAATAATTAACCCAATTGTACTAGGTTAATGTATCATTATCCTAATCCTACTAAGTTACTGCTAGTCCCCAAAGTCTTTAGAATTGCTGTTTTTGCCCGGGACATATTTTCCATGCGTCAATTTTGGTCCTTAGGCGTCCAAGCTTCCTTTTCTCCTTTTGTGAAGCTTTCTTTGACGTCAAGTAATCCATAAAATGCTGAATTCTACATCATTTATACCTGAAACTTTGCTAATAATGTTCGTTAGCTCACTTACAGGAAAAAGGACTAAAAGTGCATGAAATATATAATTTGTTCTCAAAACTAGGATAAAATATGGGCAAAATATAGCACTATAGGCGTGTAAATTCGCCTATCATCAACACCCCACACTTGAAGCTTTGTTCGTCCTCGAACAAACTATCATGTCCTTCTAAACATTAACTTAGGGTTTCACAGTAACAACACAAAATATTCATCAAGACAAGCATAACAATTATCAACAAAGAGTAGTTTTCTGATCATTAGTAGAAACAATTCAACCTCCAACATAGACTCATGATGGTGGTTAATTCACATTTAAAAGTTAAGGCACAAAGAATCATACACAACTATCCAAAACGCATCAACCATGTGTGCCTCACAATATATTACCCATAATCACTCTCAAGCATAGTATATTTATCAAACATGGGTATAGAAATATCCTTGCTCTCTCTTTCTCAAAGAATTCATATGCTGCAACTAATGTCCATAGGCTTGCCCTTAGTGTAATGCTCCACTAAATGTCAGAATGCTAGGCTTAGGATCAAGTAGGAATTTTGATGGTTGTAATGTAGGCTAAGGGACGGGTAGGACTATTTTGGCCAGAAATAGTGACTATGTTCCTAAGCGCTTTAACACATCACATTATATCATTAACACTTTTCTTTCAAACAACCTTTTTGCTTTCTTTTAATCTACCTCCCCTTTGTCACCTCTTTTGTTTTTCAATTTATGAACATAACTAACTTTTTAGTTTTCTTTTCCTTTTTCTTTTCATAACATACCTCTTATGATAGCACTTTCTTTTTCATAACACATTCAAGCACCAATACATTCTTGAAGCATCATACTCAGCCAATTTCCTCTTATTTTGTCACATGACTTTACACTTTAAAGCACTTAGGAATTTGGATCAAATTATGGTCTTGAAAAAAATAGATTAGGCTTACATATGAGGTTGTCAAAGAAAATAGGTTAAAGGCTCAAAAGGGTTATCTAGGATAATGTCCATGGGTAGGTAAAAATGAAGGTAAATAATCATAGGTTGCCAAAGAAATGCCTAAATCATCTCCTAAACTTGCATTCTTTATTTTCGCTTTGCACACATACCAGGCAAGTTCTAGCATTAGCCACAAACATAGATTATACAATATCCTCACACATACAAGGCACATGGTCGACTTTATTGGGAGTAGTATAGACTCTTGCCCCAACAGATGAAGGAATTGAACCACACAATATCACATAGTGAGTCATAATTAGATCCTAAACGTCTCAATAGTCATGATGTTAGCACAAACTCTTGTTATAATCTCATGTTGCCTATTAGAATGATTTTATGCGAAGCTAAGTAAGAAATATTTTACTACTAAAAAAATTGAAAAATGGCCAATTTCGAAAAACAACAAACTAAGCAAACAAACATAAATAAATGCAAATGCGGATAGAGAAGTGAAGCATGCAAATACCACCACCCCACACTTAAACGGGACACTGTCCTCAGTGGAAAATAAATACGAAGAACCTGGTCAGTCAGACTCCTCCTCTATGTCGGGGGTCATACCCCCTTCGTCGGAATCATCATAGGAGTCGTCGTCATCAGAATTCTCCTCCACGTCGGAGTCTGGCATGCGTCGATCATCATCGGTTGTCACATCATCATCAAGAGGTTCCTCAAAGTATGTACCTACTCCACACATCTCCCTCGCATGCATATTCATTGACCTTTGTGAGGTCAACCTTTTTTGGGTTATGTGGGAGTTTGTGATCAGCTGGTTCCTCTTCGATGTCCTCTTTCCGCTAGATTGCTATCAACAGGTTGCCAAAGGTGAAGTGGGACCGCTTGTGTTGTCTGGCCTTCCACATTGTAGAACGAATGATTGCCCCAATGTTGATAGGGACATTCGCCATCAATGCATAGACCAAACACACTCTATCTCTTGTTATTTTGGTGTACTGGGTCCCAGGAATAAGGCAAGAGTTGACAATACGCAACCATATTCTTGCTTCCCTATTCAAAGGAGCATAGGGAAGGTGTTGTGTCGTCCCGTGTCTTTATGTCTGCTCCACCTTGCCATGGATCTACTTCCACAAAGTGTGTGTCGAATCATTCTATAAAGAGGTCTGCTGTACAGCTCTTTGAATGGTGCTGGATCGACTGAAGGTAAGCCAAGAAAGGAGTTGATCAAATCCGCATTGAGTTGTAGAACTTGGCCCCGAATCTTGACTTCGCTTCCCGTGATTTTCGGCGACCAGTTGGCATAAAATTCTCATGTCAAATCAAGATTGCATTCTCCTATGTCGCAGAAGATGAAATCCAGATTTAGTGCCATGATTTTCGCCAACATGCGAGGCTCCTTCTTTGCTAGGCTGTCCTTGTTGATCAAGTCGACATGAACGTATTTTCCTTCCTTGTTGTTCCTATACCATTCCTTGACTTTCTCCTCAAGAACCCATTTTATTCCAAACATGCGGCGTGGTAATTGCATTGAGGATGATTCTCCTTGGTCCTTGCGACCTCTTTTCTTGCCCTTTTGGGAAGTGGTAGCCTTATCTTGTCTTGCTTTAGGTGCCATTGTACCTGATGTTCCTATTAGCATTAGCTTGATATATACAATCTATACACAAGCAGTAGGGGTACCACCCCACACTTAGGTTGTTGATACAAATTAGTGAAGTGATAGTAGTCGATTACTTAGACTTCATCGACATGCATTTTAGGCGCTATATTCCATCAAGAAAATCAGAGATGTATCACTTCTTACAACCTTAGCAATACTTTCATGTTAGATATAACAAGACTACTACATAGGGATTACATCCTGGTATAGTTTCTATGAATAATCACAACCTCCTATGTCGGTAGGCAACTCTAAGTCTTATCCCGATGAACAGGATCTTCTAACATGTAGGTATTCAAGTGACAAGGTTATGCAATGTTCATGACTATAGCGATTCCGCAATTAGTATATCAATGTATCAAGATCAAATTCAAGTCGGAAATAGTTTAAGATCATCCTAACGTATATGTTCACTCACATGGGTTTGTATCAACAATTCAAACACATTAACATCACCAATATTTCTTCAAGATGTAGCAATTCATAATAGACATAGAAACGTAGTACTTACGAAAAATAGATGAAGAATAAAAGAGTACTTACGTGATCGAAGCCTTTGGAGATGTTCTTGTGAAGTGGGAGAGCAAAAAGAAAAATTTTGAGATGTTTTGGAGAGTATATACGGCGCCTAGGTCAAGTTTCCAAGGTGTTTATGTTTAAAGACTAAGTCCCCTTTATATAGGAAAAGAATGGGTCGGGTTTTGACCCATTTAAAATTGGTTTTGGAGACAAAAAGTGACCATAGGCGGCGCCTTTAGCTTTGCCTATGTATGGTATAGGCGGCGCCTAATGCAAAGCATTTGCTAGCATAGGCGGCGCCTAGTGCAATGCCTTTAGTGACCATAGGCGGCACCTTTAGCATGACATATGAGATTCTAAGACCAAATGCTTTAGCATAGGCGGTGCCTATGCTATAGCATACTTGAGCATGGGCGGCTCCTATGCCTTTGCACACTAGATTCTGAGACCTTAGGCTATAGTATAGGCGTTGCCTTTTTCGTGGCCTAGTTTTGCCTAGGCCTAGCCTTGCTCGATGCCTATTTTGTCATGAGCAATGCTCAATCCATAGCCTTATGCATCTTAATTCCAAACTTACCACCTTTACCATGCAATACGTCCAAATCGTCATTTGAAACCAATCTTCTCGTTGAATACCTCTTGCACCTACATTTGCTCAAAACCAATGAAAACGATTAGTATGATGGGTTGCCTCCCATATAGTGCCTTTGTTTTGGTTGTGGCACGACTCTTATTTTTGGATTTTCATTTATCAAAAGCAAAACAAGTACTAGAACCAAAGAAAGACAAAACGATAAACGATAAACGATAAACGATAAATGATAAACGATAAACGATGGGTTGCCTCCCATCTAGTGCCTTATTTATTGTCGTGGCTCAACATAGTTACCTCGAGTACTTAGAATTCGTCGAGATATGTGATGGCCATATAATTGATCAAGTCCAGAGGCTCGATATAAGGTTTAACACGTTGACCATTCACCATGAAGACAACACCATTATTGTCTTCCAATTCAACTACTCCAGACGAGTAGACTTGGATAACTTTGTATGGACCAGACCACTTAGACTTTAACTGACCTGGGAACAACTTCAATATAGAGTTGAAGAGAAGTACCATATCATCCTTTTGGAAGTTTCGTCGAACCATCCGCTGATCATGATACCTTTTTATCCGCTCTTTGTATAGGTCTGACCTTTCATATGCATGGAGACGGAACTCATCTAATTCATTCAGCTGCTCCAACCTCAGATTCATCGCATCATCCCAATTCAAATTCAATTGCTTCCACGCCCACAATGCCTTATGTTCGAGCTCAATGGGTAAATGACAAGCCTTCCCATACACTAGTTGATAAGGGGACATGCCGATGGGTGTTTTGAATGTAGTCCTATATGACCATAGTGCATCATCTAGCTTCCGAGACCAATCCTTCCTATTAGCAATTACCATCTTCGCAAGGATTTGCTTGATCTCCCGATTGTAAACCTCTACTTGTCCACTCGTTTGTGGGTGATAAGGCGAGGCTACCTTATGTTGCTTGACACCATACTTGGCCAACACAGATTTGAATAGCTTGTTGCAAAAGTCAGATCCTCCGTCACTTATGATAGTACGTGGTACTCCAAAGCGAGAGAAGATTTTCCTCTTCAAAAATGCTACAACACGCTTTCCCTCGTTGTCGGCCAACGCTACATCTTAAACCCATTTCGAGATATAATCTACAGCAACTAAGATATACTTCATTCCAAAAGAATTCACAAATGGACCCATGAAATCAATGCCCCACACATCAAAGAGTTCTACCTCAAGAATTTTTGACATAGGAATCTCATGGTGTTTCGAAATAGCACCTTGTCTTTGGCATTTGTCGCATCTTCTAACAAAGTCATAGGCATCTCTAAATATCGAAGGCCAATAATATCCACTTTGTAATACTTTTCTTGCCGTCCGATTGCCTGCGTGATGTCCTCCAACTTGGGAAGTGTGGCATGCTTCCAATATAGTACGCACCTCTACATGGGATATACATCGTCGAATAATACCATCCGCACATCGTCGAAACAAATATGGCTCATCCCAATAGTAGTGTTGTACGTCATGCATAAAATTCCTCTTTTGATGGTATGATAAATTGGCAGGTATTACATTACTCACCACAAAATTTGCAAAGTCGGCATACCATGGTAACTTTTCTGTTATCGTCGCTAGGACCTCCTCGTCAGGGAATGCATCATCAATCTCGATATCAGGCTGCGCCATATGCTCGTTCTCGAGTCTAGATAGATGGTCGGCCACTTGGTTCTCACAACCTCTTCTATCTTTAACTTCGAAATCAAACTCTTGCAGAAGCAATACCCATCGAATTAATCTTGGTTTTGCATCCTTCTTTGTCATTAGATACCTAAAAGCTGCATGGTCTGTATGAACGATCACCTTAGTACCCAATAGATAGGCACGAAACTTCTCAAACGCATACACAACCGCTAGGAGCTCTTGTTTTGTCACAGTGTAGTTCCTTTGGGATTCATTTAGGACCTTACTCGCATAGTAGATAGGATGAAATAATTTCTCCTTTCTCTAACCAAGCAAAGCTCCAACGGCTACACCACTAGCATCACACATGACTTCGAACGGGAGAGACCAATCTGGTGCTACCATGAAAGGGGCTTCAATGAGTTTTCCTTTGAGGCATTCGAATGCCTTTAAGCAATCTTCATTGAAGTCAAACTTCGCATCTTTCTCCAAGAGTTTTCACAATGGACTAGCAATTTTGGAGAAGTCTTTGATGAACCGACGATAGAAACCTGCATGGCCGAGAAAACTACGAACTCCCTTCACCGAAATTGGAGACGGTAGCTTCTCAATGACTTCGATTTTCACTCGATCAACCTCAATTCCTCTTTCGGAGATTTTGTGCCCAAGAACGATTCCTTCTTTTACCATGAAGTTGTACTTCTCCCAATTCAGCACTAGGTGGAATTCTACACATCTTTGCAATGCCATACTTAGGTTTGCCAAGCACGCTTTAAAAGTCTCACCAACAACTGAAAAATCGTCCATAAATACCTCCAAAGTGTCTTCAACCATATCAGAAAAAATTGACATCATACAACGTTGAAAGGTGGCTGGTGCGTTACATAGCCCGAATGGCATACGTTTGAAGGCAAACGTACCATATGGGCATGTAAACGTTGTCTTCTCTTGGTCTTCGGGTTCAATACAAATCTGATTATAGCCTAAATAACTGTCTAAGAAGCAAAACCATCCTTTCCCTGCTAATCGATCTACCATTTGGTCCATAAATGGCATTGGAAAGTGATATTTGAGTGTCCAAGAATTCAACTTTTGGTAGTCCATGCATACTCTCCATCCAGTGATGGGTCTGAGTGGAATAAGCTCATTCTTCACATTCACAACCACCATCATGCCTCCTTTCTTGGGAACACATTGTACCAGGCTTACCCATGTACTATCAGAGATTGGATACACAACCCCTGCGTCTAACCACTTGATAATTTCTTTCTTCACCACTTCTTGCATAGGTGGGTTTAGACGTCTTTGATGCTCAATGGTGGGTGTGCAATTCTCTTCAAGCTGAATTTTATGTCTACAAATCCCAGGTGGAATACCAATAATATCCGCAATGGTCCATCCAATGGCTCTAATATACTTCCGTAGAATAGCAATGAGAGCTGCAACTTGTTGCTCACCCAAATCTGCTGCAACAATGACTGGAAGTGTATTTCCGCTTCCTAGGAATGCATACTTTAAATGTCTTGGAAGCTCCTTCAATACTATGATCACTTAAGAGGTCGCATCAGTAACCTGATGCACCAAATTTTTTTTCTATTAAAAATAAACCTTGAACGGGTACTTGAGATTTGTTTGGAACACCGTGATTAGAAACAAAATATTCTACCATACAAAATTCATTGTTTAGAACTCAATGGAACCATCAAAACTTTCATCTAAGTGCATTTTCACTAAATGTAAGGCCAACAACAATACTTCCATTTTTCACATAATCCGCTCAATAGACCAAAATGAGTTCAGGAAATGATGGCGCTGTTAGAATTCACATCGAAGGTCATCTACTAGGATTTTTGGTCCAAGACCAAATACTAAATAGATTAAGCTCTAAAATAGGAAAATGAGCCTAAAATCCAAACGAATTGTGCAAAAATTGAATAGATAGTTCTGGCAAGTAATATATGACTTATAGTCACTGCGAGAAGGCTCGAAATGCTAAAAATACATTCAAATAGGGGAAATTACCTACATGGTCATTATAATATACACTACTAAAAGATCTTTATTCCACAAAATTCAATGAATAGAAAGATCATGAAGGCTTGAAGGGACGAGGGACTGGGCCCGCATGCTTTGAGCCGGATTTCCAAAATAACCTCCAAGAAGAGACAAAACATCCAAGGGATTTTTCTACATATATAAAATTTTCAACCAAATTTCTTTCTACACTTCTCAAATAACCAAAACTCAATGTCGACCACCGACTGGCCACAAACTAAATCTAAGAAGGATAATGCATGCAACTCCAAACTATGACACACTGACACAAAATTTATAGCAACAAAATAAATTGAAAATTCATTGAATACAAAGGTAAACCAAGGCATAAGTGTAATGCCCCGCAAAATCCTCTTCCATTCTAATACTTAGACCGTGTTTAGAAAAGAGAAAATCTGAGTCAAAATATTTCAAAAATATCCTCCCAAGTATGAAATACTTTGAATCGTGTAGGAATATATTTGAGCATAAACTAAGATCATAGAGGTCCCCTAACTCATGGTTGAGTTGAAAACTTTCCTATCGTTCACGTTTTAGTGTCCATCAAAATTTGGGTCAACTTCAATCGACCATTACTCCTTGTATATATTGAATTAGAGGACCTACTATATATCAAATGAAATATCCTTGAATTATCTTTGCAAAAATACCGATTTCATCAAAAAACCATATCAGAACAATGAGTTATGCCCATTTTACTCCAGCATGTCAATCTGGAAAAGGATGACAACATTTCTGATGGACTGTCACATTTCTGATGATATTTTTGACGACATCATCACAATTATGATGAAATTCCTGATGACATCGTCAGCCTTAGGTAGAAAATAAAATCTTTTACCTTTTTTATGATGACATTTCGTGACGGCCTATCACGGGTCTGACGACCTGTCACGAATGTCGTCAGCTATTTTTTCAGCAATTTAGAGATGTTTGTTTAAGGATATTTTGGTCATCTCCTACCTTTTCTGAGCCTTTATAAATATGATAACCCTCATTCAAACCCTCAATTCATTATTTTTCTCTTCCAATTCTCTCAAGAATATCTATCTAGGGTTTTATCAAGAACCTTAATCCTCCAAAAAAATCATCCATAAATTCTTCAAGGTTTCTTCAAAAATCTAGTTCCTTATAGTGTGAGCTTCAAGGATTATTTATTACTAGTGCGGATAGAGTCTCAAGTATTAGGATTCATCCAATTTCAAATGTTAAGGTATGTAGACGTTGATTCTTGGGTCCCTTTCATCGAAGAAGCTCAAGAACCCTTTTTAAAACTAAAATATTTTTATGTTTAGGAGTTGTTAATGATTTGTATGAGTTTAAATTGGTGTTTAATGTGTTTTTGAGTTTTCATTTATTTGTGCCTACAAAATATATGAGCTTTGACCCTAGTATATGGAATTCATGTGATGTTTGTGATAGACCCTCTTGAAGTTGTTTTTCCATTTGATGTGTTCATGACTTTTGGGTGTAAAAATGGTTGAATAAGTGAAGAATGTTCCCCATAGGTTTGATAAAGAGCTTAGGTGAAACATAAGAACCATTATAGTATGTTGAATGTGAAACTCCAAATTGTGAGCTAGTCTATGCATGCTTAGTGTTTGATAAAATGCCTTACTAAGTGAAATGTGCCAAGATAGCATGAAATCCCCAAGTAAGTGTAAAATCGGTCATGTCTAGTGATTGTTGAAAGACCCTAGTGAATAAGTCGAGATAATCCGCCACCTTCTTCAATCTTTGAGGGAAAGGTGGTGGTGGGTGTGGAATTTTTTTCTCCACAGCTTTCTTCTCCTCTTGCTTCCGTTTTTCAGCTTTTTCAGGTTGCAAATTATTGGGGTTCACATCGTTGACGATACGATTAGCAGTAGCGGCATCTTCTCCTTTCGCCTTATCATCAATGTCCACTACTTTGTCAACCACTTGCTTGCTTTTTGCTGAAGTTTCAAGCACCTTACCACTTCGGGTAGTGATGGCCATGCATGACCCATCATTCCTTAGGTTTTGCACAGTATCGCTAGGTAAAGTGCCAGCCTTTCTTTGACTAAGTGCTTCTGAAAGTTGGCTCAATTGTTGCTCTATTTGCTTGATTGAAGTGGAATGAGAATAAACTATTTGTTTCATAGAGGACAAATCATGAACTACATCTGTTACTCCCACGCTTGTTGCTTCCACTCCTTTCAAGATTTTAGCCATCATGTCTTCCATACTTCCAGAACTAGATGTGGTGGCATCACGTCTTCCAGGGGGAACGTACAAACCACTATTTTTATTTTTGTTCTTCCAACTACCTTGGTCCTTTTTTCCAGATTTATCATAATAGTTCCGACCTTGGTTTCTTTGAGTATTACCTCGGAAACCCCACTGATTGTTCAAGTAGTTGGCCTCTTCTTCCGAATCAGATTCGTCTCTTCCTTTTGACGCAATAGCTTTCACTTTTTTGGTCTTCCCTGATTACCATGCATGACCCATCATTCCTTGGGTTTTGCACAGTGTCGCTAGGTAAAGTGCCAGCCTTTCTTTGATTGAGTGCTGCTGAAAGTTAGCTCAATTGCTGCTCTATTTGATTGATTGAAGTGGAATGAGAATCAACTAATTGCTTTATAGAGGACAAATCATTTATTACCTCCGTTACTCTAGTGCTCGTTGCTTCCACTCCTTTCAATAGTTTAGCCATCATCTCTTTCATATTTCCAAAACTAGATGTGGTGGTGTCACGTCTTCCTGGGGGAACGTATAAACCACTCTTTTCATTCTTGTTCTTCCAACTACCTTGGTCCTTGTTTCCAGATTTATCATAGTAGTTCTGACCTTGGTTTCATTGGGTATTACCTCGGAAACCCCCCTGATTGTTCAAGTAGTTGGCTTCTTCTTTCGAATCAGATTCGTCTCTTCCTTTCGGCGCAATAGCTTTGACTTTTTTGGTCTTCCCTGATAATAAATGCTTTGTAAGAAGATCCACTTGTGTTTTCATGTGCGCCATATCTTGATCACGTTCTTCTTCTCTTCTTCTTTGGTCTGCAGTCATGTCAATAGATAAAGTGGGGCTTGCTACCTCAGAATACCTGGTATGCCAAGCTCTACTTTGCTTCGTCATACGATCTAGCATATTGCTTGCTTGACCAAAGGTCAGGTCCATAAAAGATCCTCCAGCCGCATTATCCACCACTGGTTTAGTTATTGAATTCAAGGCTCTGTATAATATCTCCATTAGGTGAACATTAGTCATGTGATGGTTTGGGCATCTCGCTAGCTTTGTCTTGAACCTCTCCCATGTTTCATGAAGGGCTTCAATTGCCTCCAATTTGTAATCGAATCAGGAGTCAGCCCATTCAACCATAGAGTTGCCTCTCCATACAGAGACAATGGAAATAGACGTAATCGAATTGCGATCTGACCAACGCCAGGATTGTCGAATGACTTGCATGTAGAAATAAATTTGATAAGATGCATATTCGGATCATCGCCTGCTAGTCCACCAAATAATCCCTTGAGTTGCAATAACTGAATCATGGTGCTTGTGATGTTGAACTTGGATCCGGGCACTAATGGTGGAGTAATAATGGCTTCTGTGGCTCCGGCTCCATCAAGATCATCATCATCATCGTCAAAAGCTGGTTGCATGGGTTGGCGATCATACCTAAACCGAGCTTGACAACCTCTTCTGTTGGCAGGTGTTGCGATTTTAGCATCATGCCTTGGGTTTAGTAACTCGTCATCACCTAAATCCTCATCGTCAGGATTTGTTGTTCGCCCAGGGTTATCAATGTTTTGTTGGTGTACTTGGGCGGCGGCAAGAGCAGCTAATCTTGCCTGCTCCTGTTGAGCAGCCATTCTTTCGATTTCCGTTTATGCCTCCATTCTGCCAATTCGTTGTGGTTCAGGATTTATAGGTAATATCGATTGACCAGAACTTCGAGTATGGGGCAGGCACTGAATAAAAACCTGCCGTAAACAAAAACAAAAACTAAAAGTAAAAGTATAAGAATCTTTGACCAAAGGGTCTAGTAATTATCACAAATTTAATTGACACTCGTATTCCTTGGTAACGACGCCAATTTTTGATAACGCTCAATCTACAGCTCTCGTAGGAGTGTAAAGTGGTCGTTAGCAAATATAGAACCCAACTGGGTTGGGTATCGATCCCACAGGGAATAGCTTGGTCAACAAGTAAGCAACGATTACTAGACTTTTAGTGCAAGTCTCGTAAAAGGGGGGGATTGTAATGTGTAACCAAAATATTAAAGTAAAAATTGAAAATAGCAACGTAAAAAAAAAGAATGTTTAGTAGGTTGTAAAACAATAAGAATTGAAGAGTTGGGGTTATGTCCACCTTCTGAGTTTTCGTCTCTATTAGCTATGAGTTATGCAGAATTCAGACATGCATGTGCTTATAGAGAATTGTATTCGATGGTAAATCCAGGCGTCTTTTGACCTATTTGAGGATTATTTCACTTTAACTCTTTCGATCTTAAAGCATTTCTAACGGTACGAATTCTCCAAGAGGTTAATCCAGTTACGGCACTAACTTTTTAATAGGGGATGGGACCCTACTACCTTGACATTATCTCTTTTCCAGACAGATAACCTTTCTTTCGAACAAGTTAAATGTTATACTGGCGTATTCTTGCGTTTGCAACCACAAAGAATTTAGGTTAAGATGAAGAGAATAATGATATAAGCAACATACGTGTCATGAACTCACAAACTCATAGTAATAGATAGTATCTCATTCGGCTTCCATAACCCCAACAGAGAAGTTTAGTTACCCATGAGTGCGAAGGAAATCACAATTGACATTGTTATTATACCACAATAAGAATTTCATGTAGCACAAGTGTGGTAGGCGTTAGGCGTGATTTCTTGCAAGTAACGTTTCTCTTGTTGTGGAAATTAAGAATAGATGAATAGAAGAAGTAGAAAGATGAATTAAAACTAGAATGAGAATTGTTGAGGAATAGTAGAAGAATGAATAAAAATCTCTAGCAAAATAGGGTATTTATAATACCCATATCCTATTCCTACTAAGCTAATGAAATACTTAACCCAATTGTACTAGGTTAATGTATCATTATCCTAATCCTACTAAGTTACTGCTAGTCCCCAAAGTCTTCAGAATTGTTGTTTTTGCCTGGGATATATTTTCCATGCATCACTTTTGGTCCTTAGGCATCCAAGCATCCTTTTCTCCTTTCGTGAAGCTTTCTTTGGCAGCAAGTAATCCATAAAATGCTGAATTCTGCATCATTTATACCTAAAACTTTGCTAATCATGTTCGTTAGCTCACTTACAGGAAAAAGGACTAAAAGTGCATGAAATATATAATTTGTTCTTAAAACTAGGCTAGAATATGGGCAAAATATAGCACTATAGGTGTGTAAATTTTCCTATCATCAAATACCTCCAAAGTATCTTCAACCATATCAGAAAAAATGGACATTATATAACGCTGAAAGGTGGCTGGTGCGCTACATAGCCCGAATGGCATACGTTTGAAGGCAAAGGTGCCATATGGACATGTGAATATTGTCTTATCTTGGTCTTTGGGGGCAATGCAAATCTGATTATAGCCTGAATAACTGTATAAGAAACAAAACCATTCTTTCCCCACTAATCGATCTAGAATTTGGTCCATGAATGGCATTGGAAAGTGATATTTGAGCGTCCATGAATTCAGCTTTCGGTAGTCCATGCATACTCTCCATCCGGTGACGGGTCTGAGTGGAATAAGCTCATTCTTTTCATTCTTGACCATCGCCATTCCTCCTTTCTTGGGAACACATTATACCGGGCTTACCCATGTACTGTCAGAGATTGGATACACAACTCCTGCGTCTAACCACTTAATTATTTCTTTCTTGACTACTTCTTACATAGGTGGATTGAGACGTCTTTGGTGTTCAATGGTGGGTGTGCAATTTTCTTCAAGCTGAATCTTATGTGTACAAATCCCAGGTGGAATACCAATAATATCAGCAATGGTCTAAACAATGGCTCTTATATACTTACGTAGAATAGCAATGAGAGCTGCAACTTGTTGCTCACCCAAATCTGCTGCCACAATGACTGGAAGTGTGTTTCCGTTTCCTAAGAATGCATACTTTAAATGATTAGGCAGCTCCTTCAATTCTAACATGGGTGGCTCTTTAATAGATGGCTTAGCTGGTGGTGTGGGTCGATTTTTGAGATCAAGGTCAAGCTTTTTGGGAGCATGGCGATATGTCCCTAATCCTGATAGAGCACAAATAGCTTCTTCGCAATTTTCAGCATCCTTACTCTCTCCATTCATGAGCACAATCGCCAATGGGTCTTCAATAATTTGTTCTTCTTCAAGTGATTCTTCCTAATCATCAAAGTAAACATCAACCAACGAGAATACATTCAGCTCTTTGGGTTTCTTCATTGCTTGGCACACATCAAAGCGACTTACTTCGTCATTTATTCAGAATGAAAGCTCATTAGCTCTCAAATCAATAAGCACACTTCCCGTAGCAAGGAAAGGGCGCCCCAAGATTATGGAGACTTCTGAGTCTGCCTCACAATCCAAAATAACAAAGTCTGCCGGAAAGATAAATGAAAAAACCTTTACTAATACATCACATAGAATACCAACAGGTCATTTTACCGACCTATCCGCCATTACGAGCCTCATATTGGTTGGAGTAGGATCTCCTAACCCTAACTTTTTATAGATAGATAATGGCATCAAATTGATGCTGGCTCCTAAATCACACAATGCCTTGGCAAAATTCAAAGATCCAACAGTGCAAGGAATAGTGAAAGCACCGGGGTCAGCCTTCTTCTGAACTAGTGATCGGGTAGCGATTCTGCTGCAGTGATGAATGTCATCTTTCAACTCATAGATGGCTGCCCGCTTCTTTGTCAAAAGATCCTTCATAAATTTTGCATACCCAAGCATTTGTTCAAGTACCTCTACCAATGGAACATTAATGGTCAGCTACTTTAACATAGTCATGAATTTGCTGAACTTTGTATCATCCGCCACCTTCTTCAATCTTTGCGGAAAAGGTGGTGGTGGATAGGGAATTGTTCTCTCCACGGCTTTCTTCTCCTCTTGCTTCCGTATTTCAGCCTTTTTAGGCTGCAACATGCTCGGTGTGACGTCATAGACGTCGTGGGTGGCTTCCGCGGATTCCTCTCCTTTTGAATTATCATCAATGTCCGCTACTTTGTCAACCACTTGCTTGCCTTTTGAAGAAGTTTCCAGCAGCTTACCACTTCGGGTAGTAACAGCCATGCATGACCCATCATTCCTTGGGTTTTGCACAGTGTCGCTAGGTAAAGTGCCAGCCTTTCTTTGATTGAGTGCTGCTGAAAGTTGGCTCAATTGCTGCTCTATTTGCTTGATTGAAGTGGAATGAGAATCAACTAATTGATTTATAGAGGACAATTCATTTATTACCTCCGTTACTCCAGTGCTCGTTGCTTCCACTCCTTTCAATAGTTTAGCCATCATCTCTTTCATATTTCCAAAACTAGATGTGGTGGTGTCACGTCTTCCTGGGGGAACGTATAAACCACTCTTTTCATTCTTGTTCTTCCAACTACCTTGGTCCTTGTTTCCAGATTTATCATAGTAGTTCTGACCTTGGTTTCGTTGGGTATTACCTCAGAAACCCCCTGATTGTTCAAGTAGTTGGCTTCTTCTTTCGAATCAGATTCGTCTCTTCCTTTCGGCGCAATAGCTTTGACTTTTTCGGTCTTCCCTGATAATAAATGCTTTGTAAGAAGATCCACTTGTGTTTTCATGTGCGCCATATCTTGATCACGTTCTTCTTCTCTTCTTCTTTGGTCTGCAGTCATGCCAATAGATAAAGTGGGGCTTGCTACCTCAGAATACCTGGTATGCCAAGCTCTACTTTGCTTCATCATACGATCTAGCATATTGCTTGCTTGACCAAAGGACAGGTCCATAAAAGATCCTCCAGCCGCATTATCCACCACTGGTTTAGTTATTGAATTCAAGGCTCTGTATAATATCTCCATTAGGTCAACATTAGTCATGTAATGGTTTGGGAATCTCGCTAGCTTTGTCTTGAACCTCTCCCATGTTTCATGAAGGGCTTCAATTGCCTCCAATTTGTAATCGAATCAGGAGTCAGCCCATTCAACCATAGAGTTGCCTCTCCATACAGAGACAATGGAAATAGACGTAATTGAATTGCGTTTTGACCAACACCAGGATTGTCGAATGAATTGCATGTAGAAATAAATTTGATGAGATGCATATTCGGATCATCGCCTGCTAGTCCACCAAATAATCCCTTGAGTTGCAATAACTGAATCATGGTGCTTGTGATGTTGAACTTGGCTCCGGGCACTAATGGTGGAGGAATAATGGCTTCTGTGGCTTCGGCTCCATCAAGATCATCATCATCATCGTCAAAAGCTAGTTGCATGGATTGGCGATCATACCTAAACCGAGCTTGACAACCTCTTCTGTTGGCAGGTGTTGCAATTTTAGCATCATGCCTTGGGTTTAGTAACTCGTCATCACCTAAATCCTCATCGTCAGGATTTGTTGTTCGCCCAGGGTTATCAATGTTTTGTTGGTGTACTTGGGCGGCGGCAAGAGCAGCTAATCTTGCCTGCTCCTGTTGAGCAGCCATTCTTTTGATTTCCGTTTGTGCCTCCATTCTGCCAATTCGTTGTGGTTCAGGATTTATAGGTAATATCGATTGACCAGAACTTCGAGTCTGGGGCATGCACTGAATAAAAACATGCCATAAACAAAAACAAAAACTAAAAGTAAAAGTACAAGAATCTTTGACCAAAGGGTCTAGTAATTATCACAAATTTAATTGACACTCGTATTCCTTGGAAACGACGCCAATTTTTGATAACGCTCAATCTACAGCTCTCGTAGGAGTGTAAAGTGGTCGTTAGCAAATATAGAACCCAACTGGTTTTGGTATCGATCCCACAGGGAATAGCTTGGTCAACAAGTAAGCAACGATTACTAGACTTTTAGTGCAAGTCTCGTAAAAGGGGGGTATTGTAATGTGTAACCAAAATATTAAAGTAAAAATTGAAAATAGCAACGTAAAAAGAAAGAATGTTTAGTAGGTTGTAAAACAATAAGAATTGAAGAGTTGGGGTTATGTCCACCTTTTGAGTTTACGTCTCTATTAGCTATGAGTTATGCGGAATTCAGACATGCATGTGCTTATAGAGAATTGTATTCGATGGTAAATCCAGGCGTCTTTCGACCTATTTGAGGATTATTTAACTTTAACTCTTTCGAGCTTAAAGAATTTCTAACGGTATGAATTCTCCAAGAGGTTAATCCAGTTACGGCACTAACCTTTTAATAGGGGATGGGACCCTACTACCTTGACATTATCTCTTTTCCAGACAGATAACCTTTCTTTCGAACAAGTTAAATGTTATACTGGCGTATTCTTGCGTTTGCAACCACAAAGAATTTAGGTTAAGATGAAGAGAATAATGATATAAGCAGCATACGTGTCATGAACTCACAAACTCATAGTAATAGATAGTATCTCATTCGGCTTCCATAACCCCAACAGAGAAGTTTAGTTACCCATGAGTGCGAAGGAAATCACAATTGACATTGTTATTATACCACAATAAGAATTTCATGTAGCACAAGTGTGGTAGGCGTTAGGCGTGATTTCTTGCAAGTAACGTTTCTCTTGTTGTGGAAATTAAGAATAGATGAATAGAAGAAGAAGTAGAAAGATGAATTAAAACTAGAATGAGAATTGTTGAGGAATAGTAGAAGAATGAATAAAAATCTCTAGCAAAATAGGGTATTTATACTACCCATATCCTATTCCTACTAAGCTAATGAAATACTTAACCCAATTGTACTAGGTTAATGTATCATTATCCTAATCCTACTAAGTTACTGCTAGTCCCCAAAGTCTTCAGAATTGTTGTTTTTGCCCGGGATATATTTTCCATGCGTCACTTTTGGTCCTTAGGCATCCAAGCTTCCTTTTCTCCTTTCGTGAAGCTTTCTTTGGCATCAAGTAATCCATAAAATGCTGAATTCTGCATCATTTATACCTGAAACTTTGCTAATCATGTTCGTTAGCTCACTTACAGGAAAAAGGACTAAAAGTGCATGAAATATATAATTTGTTCTCAAAACTAGGCTAGAATATGGGCAAAATATAGCACTATAGGTGTGTAAATTTTCCTATCATCAAATACCTCCAAAGTATCTTCAACCATATCAGAAAAAATGGACATTATACAACACTGAAAGGTGGCTGGTGCGTTACATAGCCCGAATGACATACGTTTGAAGGCAAAGGTGCCATATGGACATGTGAATATTGTCTTATCTTGGTCTTTTGGGGCAATGCAAATCTGATTATAGCCTGAATAACTGTATAAGAAACAAAACCATTCTTTCCCCACTAATCGATCTAGAACTTGGACCATGAATGGCATTGGAAAGTGATATTTGAGCGTCCATGAATTCAGCTTTCGGTAGTCCATGCATACTCTCCATCCGGTGACGGGTCTGAGTGGAATAAGCTCATTCTTTTCATTCTTGACCATCGCCATTCCTCCTTTCTTGGGAACACATTATACCGGGCTTACCCATGTACTGTCAGAGATTGGATACACACCTCCTGCGTCTAACCACTTAATTATTTCTTTCTTGACTACTTCTTGCATAGGTGGATTGAGACGTCTTTGGTGTTCAATGGTGGTTGTGCAATTTTCTTCAAGCTGAATCTTATGTGTACAAATCCCAGGTGGAATACCAATAATATCAGCAATGGTCTAACCAATGGCTCTTATATACTTCCGTAGAATAGCAATGAGAGCTGCAACTGTTGCTCACCCAAATCTGCTACCACAATGACTGGAAGTGTGTTTTCGTTTCCTAAGAATGCATACTTTAAATGATTAGGCATCTCCTTCAATTCTAACATGGGTGGCTCTTCAATAGATGGCTTAGCTGGTGGTGTGGGTCGATTTTTGAGATCAAGGTCAAGCTTTTGGGGAGCATGGCGATATGTCCCTAATCCTGATAGAGCACAAATAGCTTTTTCGCAATTTTCAGCATCCTTACTCTCTCCATTCATGAGCACAATCGCCAATGGGTCTTCAATAATTTGTTCTTCTTCAAGTTATTCTTCCTCATCATCAAAGTAAACATCAACCAACGAGAATACATTCAGCTCTTTGGGTTTCTTCATTGCTTTGCACATATCAAAGCGAACTACTTCGTCATTTATTTAGAATGAAAGCTCATTAGCTCTCAAATCAATAAGCACACTTCCCGTAGCAAGGAAAGGGCGCCCCAAGATTATGGAGACTTCTGAGTCTGCCTCACAGTCCAAAATAACAAAGTCTGCTGGAAAGATAAATGAAGAAACCTTTACTAATACATCACATAGAATACCAACAGGTCATTTTACCGACCTATCCGCCATTACGAGCCTCATATTGGTTGGAGTAGGATCTCCTAACCCTAACTTTTTATAGATAGATAATGGCATCAAATTTATGCTGGCTCCTAAATCACATAATGCCTTGGCAAAATTCAAAGATCCAACAGTGCAAGGAATAGTGAAAGCACCGGGGTCAGCCTTCTTCTGAACTAGTGATCGGGTAGCGATTGTGCTGCAGTGATGAACGTCATCTTTCAACTCATAGATGGCTGCCCGCTTCTTTGTCAAAAGATCCTTCATAAATTTTGCATACCCAAGCATTTGTTCAAGTACCTCTACCAATGGAACATTAATGGTCAGCTACTTTAACATAGTCATGAATTTGCTAAACTTTGTATCATCCGCCACCTTCTTCAATCTTTGCGGAAAAGGTGGTGGTGGATAGGGAATTGTTCTCTCCACGGCTTTCTTCTCCTCTTGCTTCCGTATTTCAGCCTTTTAAGGCTGCAACATGCTCGGTGTGACGTCATAGACGTCGTGGGTGGCTTCCGCGGATTCCTCTCCTTTTGCATTATCATCAATGTCCGCTACTTTGTCAACCACTTGCTTGACTTTTGATGAAGTTTCCAGCACCTTACCACTTCGGGTAGTAACAGCCATGCATGACCCATCATTCCTTGGGTTTTGCACAGTGTCGCTAGGTAAAGTGCCAGCCTTTCTTTGATTGAGTGCTGCTGAAAGTTGGCTCAATTGCTGCTCTATTTGCTTGATTGAAGTGGAATGAGAATCAACTAATTGCTTTATGGAGGACAAATCATTTATTACCTCCGTTACTCCAGTGCTCGTTGCTTCCACTCCTTTCAATAGTTTAGCCATCATCTCTTTCATATTTCCAAAACTAGATGTGGTGGTGTCACGTCTTCCTGGGGGAACGTATAAACCACTCTTTTCATTCTTGTTCTTCCAACTACCTTGGTCCTTGTTTCCAGATTTATCATAGTAGTTCTGACCTTGGTTTCGTTGGGTATTACCTCGGAAACCCCCCTGATTGTTCAAGTAGTTGGCTTCTTCTTTCGAATCAGATTCGTCTCTTCCTTTCGGCGCAATAGCTTTGACTTTTTTGGTCTTCCCTGATAATAAATGCTTTGTAAGAAGATCCACTTGTGTTTTCATGTGCGCCATATCTTGATCACGTTCTTCTTCACTTCTCCTTTGGTTTGCAGTCAAGCCAATAGATAAAGTGGGGCTTGCTACCTCAAAATCACTGGTATGCCAAGCTCTACTTTTCTTTGTCATACGATCTAGCATATTGCTTGCTTGACCAAAGGTGAGGTCCATAAAAGATCCTCCAGCCGCATTATCCACCACTGGTTTAGTTATTCAATTCAAGGCTCTGTATAGTATCTCCATTAAGTGAACATTAGTCATGTGATGGTTTGGGTACCTCGTTAGCTTTGTCTTGAACCTCTCCCATGTTTCATAAAGGGCTTCAGTTGGAAGCTGCCGAAAGTTGCTGATTTCATCTCTCAATTGTGCTCTTTTGGATGACGGGAAGAATCTTTCTAGGAAAGCGTCTCTCAATTGCCTCCAATTTGTAATAGAATTAGGAGTCAGCCCATTCAACCATAGAGTTGCCTCCCCAGATAGAGACAATGGAAATAGGCATAATCGAATTGCATTCTGACCAACGCCGGGATTTTCAAATGACTTGCATGTAGAAATAAAGTTGATCAGATGCATATTTGGATCATCGCCTGCTAGTCCACCAAATAATCCCTTGAGTTGCAATAACTGAATCATGGTGCTTGTGATGTTGAACTTGTCTTCGAGTGCCAATGGTGGAGGGATAATGGCTCCTGTGGCTCCGGCTCTATCAAGATCGTCATCATCATCGTCGAAAGCTGGTTGCATCGGCGTTCAGGCCTAAAACTAGCTTAACAATCTCTTCTGTTGGCAGGTGTTGCGATCTCAGCAGTATGCCTAGGGTTTAGTAACTCATCATCACCTAGGTCCTCGTCGTCAGGATTTATTACTCGCCCAGGGTTATCAATATTTTTTTGATGCACTTGAGCGGCGGCAAGAGCAGCTAATCTCGCCTGTTCCTGTTGAGAAGCCATCCTTTCAATTTCGTGTTGTGCCTCCATTCTGCCAATACGTTATGGTTCAGGATTGATAGGTAATAGCGGTTGACCAGAACTTCGAGTATGGGGCATGCACTGAATAAAAACCTGTAGAAAACAACAACAAAAACTAAAACTAAAAATACGAGAATCTTTGACCAAAGGGTCTAGTAATTATCACGAACTTAATTGACACTTGTATTCCCCGGCAATCGCGCCAATTTTTGATAACGCTCAATCTACAGCTCTCGTAAGAGTGTAAAGCGTTCGTTGTCAAATATATAACCCAACTGGGTTGTGTATCGTTCCCACAGGGAATAGCTTGGTCAACAAGTAAGCAAAGATTGCTAGACTTTTAGTGCAAGTCTCGTAAAACGGGGGGAGTTTTGTCGTGCAAGTAATGTAACCAAAGTAATAACGTAAAAACGGAAAATAGCAAAGTAAAAAGAAAGAATGTTTAGTAAGATGTAAAACAATGAGAATTGAGAAGTTGGGGTTATGTCCACCTTATGAGTTATACGTCTCTATTGGCTATGAGTTATACGGAATTCAGACATGCATGTACTTATAGAGAATTGTATTCGATGGTAAATCCAAGCGTCTTTCGACCTAAACAAGGACTATTTCACTTTAACTCTTTTGAGCTTAAAGCATTTCTAATGGTACAAATTCTCCAAGAGGTTAACCCAGTTACAGCACTAACTTTTTAATAGGGGATGGGACCCTATTACCTTGACATTATCTCTTTTCAAGACATATAACGTTTCTTTCGAACAAGTTAATGCTATACTGGCGTATTCTATGCGTTTGCAACCACAAGAATTTGCATTAAGATGAAGAGAATAATGATATAAGCAGCATACATGTCACGGATTCACAAACTCATAGCAATAGATAGTAGATCATATGGCTTCCATAACCCCAACAGAGAAGCTTAGTTACCCATGAGTGCGAAGGAAATCACAATCGACATTGTTATTATACCACAATAAAGATCTCGTTAGTTATAGGGTGGTAGGCGTTAGGCGTGACTTCTTTGCTAAGTAATGTTTCTCTTGTTACGGAAATTAAGAATTGAATAGATGAATAGAAGAAGAATAAAAAGTAGAATCAATGGAAGAATTAGAATCCGAGTTGTAAGTTGTGGAATAAGAAGTAGAATGAAAATAATAACTAATGGAGGAATGCCTCAAAATCTCTAGCACAATAGGGTATTTATAATACCCATATCCTATTCCTACTAAGCTAATGCATTACTTAACCCAATCCTACTAGGTTAATGTATCATTATCCTAATCCTAAAGAATTACTGCATTATTATCCTACTCCTAATAGGTTACTGCTGGTCCCCAAAGTCTTTAGAAATGTTGTTTTTTCCCGGGACAAGTTTTCCATGCATCACTTTCAGTCCATAGGCGCCCAAACGCTGCTCTCCTTCTTTCGTGAAGCTTCCTTTGGCTTCAAGTTATCCATAAAATGCTGAAATCTGCATCATTTATACCTGAAAACTTGCTAATCATGTTCGTTATCTCCCTTACAGGAAAAAGGACTAAAAGTGTATGAAATGTATAATTTGTTCTCAAAACTTGGCTAAAATATGGGCAAAGTATAGTGCTATAGGCGTGTAAATTCACCTATCATCAAATATAAGGATCGGGATCAAGGAAACTGGAAGAGTAAGGATGATAGAAGTAGACTATTTGTACCTCTCGAAAGTAGAGATAATGTGGAAACTAGATCTAGTAAGATATCCATGGAGGACATGATGGAGAAATTGTTAAAGGGAGTTGAAGCTACCAACTCTGGGGTGACTACCATGTAGATTGATTTGTTTTCTATGAGTCAGTTGGTAAAATCGTACTCTACTTTAATCAAATAGTTGGAATAACAAATGAGTCAACTTTCTACAACATTGAATTAGAGAAAGAGTGGAACGTTGTCAAGTGATATAATTCAGAACCCTCAGAATGATGGTTTTTGCATGGCTATTACCACATGGAATGGTAAGGTTTTGTCAGACGCTTCTTTGGGAAAAACTGTGAATGATGCGGTGATTGAAGAAGATTTTGAGCTTGAATAAGGTAATCTAGTGGTAAGGTTTTGTCAGGCCCTTCTTTGGGCTAAGCTGTGAATGATGAGGTGATTGAAGAAGATTCTGAGCTTGAATAAGGTAATCTAGTGGAGTTTGAGAAGCTGGATAGCATTGATATCCCTTCCAATCATCAGCAGGTTAATGAGTTAGAAAAAGGGGAAGAGAATAGACATGAAGTAGTTGTTAATGCTCCCCCAAAACCACCACATCCCTTTCCCCAGAGATTGAAAAAGAACGCCGATGATAAGAAGTTTAGTAAATTCATGGCAATGTTGAAGCAGCAGACAGTGAATGTGCCTTTGGTCGAGGAACTTGAATAAATACCAGGATATGGTAAATTTATGAAGGATCTTATGATAAAGAAAAGAGTGGTGAGCTACGAACTGGTGGATAATCTTCATCATTGTAGTGTTATTTCTACACGATCATTGGTGCAGAAAAAGGCTGACCCAAGAGCATTCATTACTTCTTATATAATTGGGTTGCTAAATTTGCTAAGGCTTTATGTGATCTGGGAGAGAGCATAAATTTGATGCCGTTAGCTATCTATAAAAAGTTGGGTTTGGGAGACCCCACACCCTCCAACATGCAACTTGGGATGGCAGATAGGTCGGTAAAACAACCTTTTGGTATTTTGTATGATGTGTTGGGGAAGGTGGCTAGCTTCATATTTTTTGCGGATTTCATAATTTTGGATTGCGAGGTGGATTTTGAGGTGCCCATAATCTTGGGTCGACCTTTCCTCTCAACCTAAGGTATATTGATTGATCTACGAGCTAATGAGCTCTTATTCCAGATGAATGATGAAGTGGTATTCTTCGATGTGTGTTAATCGATGAAACAAAATAACGAAATGACCGTGTTCTCAATTATTGACATATATTACTAGGATGAGTAGGAAATGCCAATAGAGGATAAGTTTGCTGTCGAACCTTTAGCTACAGTTCTTATGAATTTTGATTGCGAAGGCATTGCAAAGTACACAGAGACTATTTGTGCTCTTACAGGAATGGGTTGATACTCATATACTCCTAAAAAGTTAGATCTTGATATTGCTAATCGACCAACACCATCGACTAAGCCATCTGTTGAAGAGCCATCGGTGTTGGAATTGAAAGAACTACTAGGGCATCTGAGGTACGTGTTTCTGGGAAATAAAAACATGCTACCCATTATTATTGCAGCTAATTTAGGCGAGCAATAGGTGGAAGCACTTATTTTAGTACTTCAGAGGTACAAGAGAGCAGTATGGTAGACTATTGCAGATATTATTGTCATTCCCCTTGGGATCTTCACTCATACGATACAACTTAAAGAACATTATACTCCGACTATCAAGAACCAATGTCATCTTAGCGCACCGATGCAAGAGGTAATTAAGAAGGAAATTATTAAGTAGTTGGACACAGGTGTGGTTTATCCTATTTTTTATGGTAAATAGGTGAGCCCGGTTCAATGTGTGAGTAATAAATGAGGCATGATTATTGTTGCAAATTAACGGAATGATTTGATTCCAGTCAGGCCTACGATTGGGTGGAGAGTTTGCATGGACTACTACAAACTAAATCAATGGACTTTGAAAGACCACTTCCCGATGCCCTTCATGGACTAAATTCTTGATAGATTGGCATGAAGGGGTTGTATTGCTTCTTGGATGGTTATTCTACATATAATCAGATATACATTTCTCCTAAAGATTAAGAGAAAACAACGTTCACATGCCCATATGGTGCTTTCATATTTAAGAGAATGCCATTTGGGTTATGTAATGCCCCTGCTACATTCCAACAGTGTATGATGTCTATTTTCTCAGATATGGTTGAAGGAAATCTGGAGGTTTTTATTGATGACTTTTCTATGGTAGGAGATTCGTTTGAGTTATATTTAGTGAACCTAAGTAGAGCCTTGTAGCGGTGTGTGGAATTCAACCTTGTGCTTAATTGAGAAAAATGGCACTCATGGTGAAGGAGGGCATTGTTCTCGGGGATAAAATTTCCGCAAAAGGGATTGAATTGGATCAAGAAAAGGTTTAGGTTATTGAGAGGCTACCACCTCTATCTTAGTAAAGGGCGTGCATAGTTTTCTTGGGCATGCTGGCTTTTACCATAGGTTTATAAGGGACTTCTCAAAGATTGCAAATCCACTTTGCAAACTTTTGGAGAAGGAAGCTAAGTTCTCTTTTAATAATGATTGTTTGAAGGCATTTGAATGCCTTAAAAAGAAGCTGGTTGAGGCCCCTATAATTGTTGCACCAGATTGGTCAAAACCGTTTGACATGATGAGTATTGCAAGCTATGTTGCCCTTGGAGCTGTGTTGGGACAAAAGAAGGACAAATTATTTCAAATGATTTCTTATGCTAGCAAAGCGCTAAATGGATCTCAAAAGAACTACAATGTCATCGAATAGGAGCTCTTTGCTGTAGTCTATGCTTTTGAGAAATTCTGAGCTTATCTGCTAGGGACCAAGGTGGTGGTCCACGCAGAACACGCAACCTTGAGGTATTAGATAGCTAAGAAGGACTCAAAACCAAGGTTAATCATATGGGTGTTGGTGCTACAATAATTTGACTTTGAAGTCAAAGATAGAAATGGTTACAAAAACTAAGTTGCAGATCATCTGTCTAGGATGGAAGGTGAGCAAGTAGTTGGTGGTAAAATGGAGACAGATGATGCATTTCTTGATGAGGAGATATTGTCTGCTACTATGGAGAATATGCCTTGGTACGCTGATTTTGCAAAATATATTGTGAGTGAAGTCATTCCGAAAAATCTCTCTTTCTATCAAAAAAAGAAATTCCTTCATGATGTAACATGCTACTTCTGGGATAAGCCATATCTTTTTTTGTGATGCACTGATAATATAAGGAGATGTGTGCCAAAAAGTGAATGCATAATGAATATTGGAAGCATTTCATGCTTCCCCAGTTGGAGGTCACCATGCAGGTGACCGAATTGATAGAAAGGTATTACAGAGTGGCTACTATTGGACAACTCTATTCAAGGATGCTCATGAGTTTGTGCTAAAGTGTGACCAATGTCAAAGTCAAGGGTCAATCTCCAAGACGCATGAGATTCCTTTGACCAAGATGCTCAAAGTAGAATTGTTTGACATCTGGGGCATCAATTTCATGTGCTCTTTTGTAAGCTCATACGGGATGAAGTACATTTTCATTGCTATGGATTATGTATCAAAATAGGTAGAATCCATTTCTTTGTCTGATAATAAAGGAAAAAGAGATGTTATGTTTCTCAAAAAGAACATCTTCTGTTGCTTTGGAGTACCACCTACTATTATAAGTGACGGAGGATCTCATTTTTACAAGAAAGTGTTTCGAGCAGCTTTGGCAAAATATGGGGTGAAACAACATAGAGTTGCAACCCCATATCATCCACAAACTACTGGTCAAGTAGTGATGCAACCCCAAGAAGCTTTGTGGGCATATCGAACTGCTTTCAAGACACCAACTGGCATGTCACCGTATCAGCTAGTCTATGGCAAATCATGTCATTTACCAATCGAGCTGGAGTAAAAGGCCTTATGAGCACTCAAAAGATTAAATCTATATTGGAAAGAAGTAGCGGAGCTAAGACTGGGGCAATTGAATGAGATGGATGAATTCCATCTCGGAGCTTATGAAAGAGCAGAATTATATAGGGAGAAGATGAAGAAGTATCATGATTGAAGAATTGAAAAATAAGACTTCCAGAAAGGCGACTTGGTGCTTCTATTCAACCCCAGGCTCAAATTATTCCAAGGTAAACTTAATTCCAAGTGGTCAAGCTCGTTTAAAGTTAGTCAAGTCTACTCATCTGGAGTAGTTGAACTTGAAAATGAAGACGGAAGTGTCTTCAAAGTCAACAGGCAACGAGTCAAGCTTTATATCAATCCAAAAGTTTCGATAAAAAGTATTGCTATGATGTATCTTGACGAAGTCTGAGTAGTCAAGATAATCGAGTCATGCCGTGACGTTAAATCAGGTGCTTCATGGAAGTCAATTCATGATTTTATTTTTATTTTATCATGTTACATAAAAATACAAAAATAAGAGTCGAGCCACGACTAAAACTACGACGCTTGGTGGGAGGCAACCCATCCTTCTAATCATTTTTGTTGTTTTTGATTAAGTACAGGTGCTTGAAGTACTAAAGGGATGATTAGTACAAAATTTGGTTTGGAACTAAGCCATGTCAATGGTGGTAAGTTTAGGAGTGATGGGAACATTACAGGTAAGTTGGATTGGTCAAATATGTAATGCTTGAGTTATGATTCGTGTTAAGAGTCATGAACCGAATTATATTAATTCGACCACAAAAGTCACGCGGTACAACCTTATTTTGTGACTTTCAATAAGGTTTGTGGTGGTAGCATAAGTCTCCACACATGTTCACTGTCTCAACTATGTGACACTATATGCGCTGCATACTTTAAGGTGTGTGATAACATGTGCGCTGCCTAATACACTGCAAATGCTCACTGCCTCAACTGTGCGATACCTTATGCACCACACAATGCAACTTGTACGATAACTTGTGTGTCACATACCTTCACTTGTGCGATAATACGTGTGTCGCATACCTTTACTTGTGAGATAATATGTGTGTCGCACACCATAATGCATATGCTCACTGTCTAGAGTGTGTGATGCCTAATGCGATGCACACTTAATGTTGTGCGATAAGTTGTCCCGCACACCTCTCTAATTTCAGCTTAATATCCAATGTTTAATTGGGTCGACCCGACACAAAGTTCACTCTATAAAGAGTCCATGCCCTAAAATTCTCCAATTAATTTTCTTTTACCCTCAAGCCGACTAGGAGTGCTCTCAACATTTTGGTCCTCCAACATCCCTCTTTGCTTTATAATCTAAAAAATTCTCCCTTTATTTTTTCAAATATTCCATTGTTAAGGTAAGTTTTCTTTATTAATCCTTTGAGGTTGTAACTTTATTGTTATAATGAACTGATTTCTTGAGTATTACAGATTATACTCCTGCCATATCTTTGTAAAAGTGATGTTTGAACTCTTATGGAAGATAAGCACCATGATTGTAAAAACTACCATTGTTGTAATGTTAATTTAACTTTTGAATATGTTGTTGGTGGGTTTGAATGAATCATGGTGTATTTGCGGATATTGAAGTGTTGAATTCACCTTGTTTTGTTGAAAGTGATATGGATGAAAGCGTAGGAATATAATCTTCTTTTTGTACTCTTATATGTTGAAGTTGTAAAACATACTATTATTTAACATCAGTTTGTTGTAACAAAATTGTGAAACTGGTACTGTGAAAGAATCGAGTTGGTGAAATAATTATGCTATGCCATGTGAAAAGCTGAATTGCCATTCTTTTGTAGAATAAAATTGTTGAGTTGAATTGCCATTGTGTGAGTTGTTCATGTATTAAGAATGTGTGAATAATGGCAAAAACCTATGACAAAAGTGCATATCGGCGAAGTCTGAGTACCCGACAACATCACTTAATTGAGTTATGTCAACTAATTAAGTGTGGGGTGGTGATTTCACTATCCCCTTCTTAATTGTAGTGAGTTTTGTTAAGTATGCTGACAAGATTTTATGATGCACTCAGGTGATATGGCTCCCAAAGGAATCCCAAGCAAAGATAAAGCATCCTCATCTTAGAAAGGACAAAAACGACCAAGAAACATCAAGTGCCTCGACACACTTTTGGTATTAAATAGGTCTTAGAAGAGGAGGGTTGGGAGTGGTACAAGAATAACAAAGTAAATAGATATGTGCAAGTGCATCTTATTCAGAAGGTGAGTTTGGTGAGACACTTCCCTCGTATTATGGCTAGGATCACAGAACTGAAACTGCACTTTTCCAAGATATGGGTAAGTGCAATTTAGGTTGGACTCGGGAGTTTTATGTTAATTAGTCCCTAAATAATCACGAGAGTAAAGTGAAAATGTGAGGACAAATCCTACATCTAGCAATCGTCTATTTCAACTCTTTCTTGGGCACTCCAAACATGGATCACTCTAGGTTAAAGGAATTGTACATTAGACCCCCTATAGAGCCATTGGGCATACATTGTGTGGTTCAAGGTCTATGGCTTGATGGATCCATCACAAAGACAAAGGCCACCATAACACATTCCTTTGATAGCCATTTTTCATACCATCTTTTGAACCACCTTTTTGCATAATCTTAACTAGCCCCGTTGAGCCTTTAGCTTATTCTTTAGTAACCTCGTGTGTAGCCTAATCCTTTCTTGATTAACCTCAACCTAATCTAAATCTTCTATGCGCTTTAGTAAAAATGTTGTTTTAGTAAGGAGTCATAAATAGAAGAAGAAATAGGTAAAAATGAAGCCCTAAAGTAATAGTTATTAGTGTGAATCTGGCATAATTGGCTGGGGGTAAAATAAAAGGGTAAAATAATGAAAAAGCATAAAAATTTGTTCCAAATGATATGATAAGAGCATGGTTAAGACTCCCACCATAAATTATATGAATGATCCTTGAAATAGGGTGAAACAAAACTGATGTGTGAAGTGGGTAGAGTTGAAAATTAGTTGTTAGAGATTGGTATTCATTGTCTACTGTAATTTATTAAAGAGCTTAGGGAAGATAGTCACTATTACTGGCCAGAATAGTTCCTACCTATCCCTTAGCCTACATTACAACCCGTAAAGACCTATTTGATCCTAATGTTAACATTCTGATATTAGTGGAGCACAACACTAAGGGCAAACATATGGTTATCATTTGTAATTTGACAATTCTTTGTGAGAGTGAGCGCAACTTGATTCCTCTAACCCATTGTGCTAGAAATTGAGTTATTGTATGTGATAATGGGTAACTCTTTTGTTGTGAGGGCATATGTTTGATTAAAAGTTGGGTAATTTATATGATTTCTTTACTTAAATGGTATGGATTAATTTGCCAACTCGATGAGTCTATTCATGAGGATAGGTAGTCTTCAGTAATGGTTTAATAAATCTACTTGTTTCATATTCGTTGTGTGAGCCTATTTGAGTATCTTGTGTTTTGTTTTTTGGTTTTAAGTCCTGTGTATGTGTAGCTGGATAACTTGTTGGAGGACGAAGAAAGCTTTAAATATGCGGTGGTGATCTTGGGTGTATTTATGCGCCTAAGCACCATAACTTACACATATTTTATCTAAGTTTTGAGAACAAAAGCGCCTAGTTTCTTATGTTTTACTTTACTTTTATGTAATTAAGCTAACCAGTATGATTAGCATGATTTCAGGTGTTGATGAGGTAGAAAAAGACATAATGGGACTGTGAGTTGCGGAGAATAAATCACATAAGAGGAAAAGTTGCTTGTTGGATCAAATGTGACGTCTATAAACTATGCTGAAGACTAATTTGTCAGTTTTAATTATTTTGGGGACTTAGAAGAAAATTATGAGAGAAGAGATTATTAAAAGACTTTGATGCTGAATTTTTATTATTATTGATTATTCTGTATAAGTTTTTGAAGGAGAGAGAGAGGGGCGGTTATAGCTAGGAGAGATTAAGAGAATTTTCCTCTAGTTTTCAATATTTACACACCAAGATCATCTTCTAGTTTTCTATGGTATGATGGATAAACTTATGATGATTCACGTTTTGTCCATGAGTAGCTAAGCTTATTGGTTACGGTAATGGAAATCTTGTAGAATATTATCTATTTCTATTGGTCTTGAATTCATTATGCATTGATTTACTTATATCATACTTTCTCCATTGTGTTTTAATTCTCGTGTTTGGAAACCTAGAGAATGTGCCATTGAAACATAACTTGTTCGACAGAAAGGTTAATATTTTGAAAAGAAAGTAGTGACAAGATAATAGGGTTTCTATCCTCTATTTCACATTTTAATGTCTTAACAAGATTAACAACTTGGAAATTTTGTATAAATTGAGTAAACACTTTTGAGTCGAGAGAACTAAAGTGAATTAATCCTTGATGGTTGAGAGGCGCTTGGATTGAGAATTAGAATATGTTTCCCTATGGTTAGAATATATAAAAAGACTACAAGGTGAACATAACCCTAGCTTGTTCTTCTCTATATTCAACTACTATTACACATATTGGTTCACTGTTACACTGAAACTATTATTTCATACTTAAATCAAAAACCCCTTTATTCTGGAATCTTTGATCAACAGTCTAATAACAAACACAAGACTTAGTGAATGTAGTATTCCCTGTGTGGTTCGACACCCAACCCAGTTGGGTTCTTTATTTGACAACAACCGCTTACACTATTATAAAAGAGTTGTAATTTAGGCATATCAGGTGGCTGGTTATCATTTTTGTGGGCATTAGCTCGGCGAGAAGGCATTTTCCATTATCACATAAGAGCATGAATTAAAAGCAGATAGAGATACTGTAAGTACGATAGATCATGAAAGAAAGAGATGATTTTTCCTAACAATGTTCCATATCCTCTTACTCATAAATGTGGAGTGCTTAACACTCATGATCAAGACTCTACATAACGTAGCTTGTCCGACTCCCTAGGACTCTTAAAAACCTTATGCTCTGATACTAAGTTTGTAACTCCCTAAAATTTGATCCAGAGATGTCACACGGTGCTCAAGACTTTGAGTAACCTTAAGCCAATCTTATCTGCCTTCTGCTAGATATAAATCTCATAATTAAGGTAATATTGACATGAAAGTCATTCTAAATATGGAAAACTATCTGAATATAATATGTGAAATAGTGTCTGAAATCTCACTATTGAATAAGATGAATCAAAACTAGTAGTCTGACAAGCCTCTACTACTAACAACTATGGAGTCATTGGGACAAACCCTTAGATAACTCGAACTGTCTAAAATAAATGGTAAAATCTCATAAATTGATGAACTACAAAATCTAAATAAAGAAGTCACCAACCTATGGGGACTCACCAACTATAAGATGTAGATAGAGATGCTCGGACTACTCACCTTGGTGGTACTAAGCACCTGAACCTACATTGTGAGACAATGTAGCACATAGACATATATGTGGATCAGTACTTTGAGGATGTACTGAGTAAATGGGATTGAAATACATAAGTAAGAATCATCTCATCATTATAATTTATAAAACAATGTATGCTACATATAAATGACTCACATAAGTTGGAATATCAGAAATACTGTAATAATAAAAAGCAAATCTACTTTATGAATCTAGTGAGTCATAACATTTAGTTATGAAAGTTGTTCTTGTATTTTGTCTGTAAATCATACTTTATAAGTGTAGAAAGAGCTCACTGCTGAAATCTAAAATCCAAAAGCTGAAGTCTATAACTGTTATCTTTCTATAAAGCAGAATCTGAGAAAACTTTATGAGCCTTTACACTTAGTTTTCTAAAAGTTTTTCTGTAAATCTTTTCTGTTAGGTTTTACTATTAGGGAGGTTCTCTTTTAAAAACTGTTCTGTAAGGTAGGTTATTCTAACCGACATAAACCATGCAAGCTACATGGAATCCAACGTCTCATCCTCCTAAGAAAGAAACCTCACGTTAGGGAGAAGTGTCATACTCTAGACGGGGAGTATAACCTCAACTTAAGTGATCATTATCGCTGCCCACTATGGGCTCTTTAATCTCAATTCTATGGTGGCATGTAGTTCTGGGGTATGAGACCTTGGAATCATACCCAAATTGGTGCTAAATAATACTCCCTTTAATTTTGCTATGCTCATCTTGTTGGAAATCCACTTTAAAACTTGCATAAGGGTTTATTATGAAACCTGTTATGCACATATCTAAATAAATCTGTAAATAAAGCTATTTTGCTTTATATAGTCTGTAATAAATCTGTAAAGTAGATTCCAGAACTTATCTGAGGATCAAAATATCAAAACCTTATTGTAAATATGATATAATCAGCTCATAAGATGCTTAAAGCATCATCTTTCTTAAAATCTCAACATGTAAAGTTGTGGCTTAATAACTCATGTATCAAACTCATGTCAAAACATCATAATAATCATGCTTAATAATGAAAACAATGACAATTCATCTCAAAATCTGCAATTTACTTCCATACGCATGAAAATATGAAAATAGACATGCAATTCATCTTCAAAATATCTCAAAAACTCATAACTCTATAAATAGCATTAATGGGTATGAACCCTAACTCAAAACTCATGTAATATCATTCAAAATCATATGAATTTAATCTTAAAGCTTTGTTTTGGTCACATGGATTGAAGAAGATTCTTGTTCATAACCCCTACATACCTTGATAGATGATTATATGAAGGAATTTGAATTATTGATTCCTATTTGAGTTCTTGAAGATGGATTCTTGGTTATCTTGCCTTGAGAATCCTCAATCTTAAGCTTTCTTGGAGAATCAATGGACGATTTTATATTTCTTGGAGAAGAGGTTTTAGAGCTCTAGGGTTTTACTTTAGAAGATAATGATGAATGATGAGAATAAAGTGCTAGGAATATGTGTAATTCCTTGTTTTGGACGAATTGGGGACTTGTGAATTTACCAAAATACCCCCTTTAAAAATTTATTTAGAGCTAAAAAGAGAAACATTTTCTGATTTGGTTGGCCACCGCGATGCGCCACATTCATGGTAGCTTACTGGAATGGGACCATTCAAAACTGGGCAGACTCCGCGATGCTGAGCCATCGTGATTCCCCTTTGAAATGCCAACTTGGCCTTTGGCGTGACGCGCCAACATCGTGCAAGCTTGCTGGAAATTAACAAATGTAAAATTGCGCTTCTCGCGAGATAGGGCTATCACAGAGGGCCACTAGAATTTGATGATTATCATTTTTCCCACCTCCGCGACTCGCCAAGTGTGTAGGTGGCACACTATTTTGCTAAAAATGCTATAACTTCTTCATCGAGTGTCAGAATTGGGAAAATTTGGTATCAATGGAAAGCTTATTCAATTTCCCACACTAAATAAATATTGTTCATTTAAGCTATTTTTTAACTTTCTAGGAACAAATTTATGCTAGGAAAAGTGTGGGGTATTACACCCAACTAGCCACAAATACCACACAGCCCCCTATAGACTCTTCTAGCTACCACAGAGTCATTCACTGAGGTAGAAATACAAATAAGGTCCTAAATATAGTCAGGACTGGAACCAATATGCATTGCTACAAATAGGGTCATATAAGAAAGAGTAGACCCTACATTAGGTAAATAGTATATACCACAGAAAAAGATTTTTAACATACCAGTAATGACATCATGTGATGCCTTAGACTCCTAAACGGTAGTGAGAGCATAGACTTGGTTCTAACCAATGTCAGAACCAAGATGATGTACCCTTTAGTGCCAAAGTTGAAGAAGAGGTAATCAAAACCTTCTCTATCTGAGAAATAACCTTACCACAGAACAATTTCTATTCATATGACCTAGATAACCATAGTTTAATCACATGTCCTTTAATTCATAGCAATATCCGCCAATTCAATCGACCACAAAATCTGCAGGAAAGATGTGATAGAGCCGACACCTCACTAGCCTGAGATTTGGCACCCTGTGTCATATAATTGTATCTACCTTAGAATCACCTATCGCCTGACTGCTTTTGGTAGAAAGCACTAGCCGTTGAGTAAGACCGATAGTTTCCCCAATTCTGCTAAGGCCTCTTTCCACCATACCTACCACACTGTTGTTGTCCAGCACCTTGCTAAGAAAATCAAAAAAAAATTCTCTACCCCTCCCCAATCTTCGCTTCTCTTCCTCAACCTGCTACACATACCCAACCAACCTAAAAATGTCCATGTACTTGTTCAACAAGGTAGCCTTACTCTCCAAAATTAAGTCTCAAGATAACCCAAAAGCGAACTTCCTCATTTTAGCCATCATGCTAGAAATAAGCTACGGAGCATACAGAGAAAACTTGTGAATCTCCAAGGCATACTCCGTCACTGACATCTTGTCTGTCTTTAGGTTACCAAACTCTTTTGCCTACGCTTCCCTCAACTCCAGAGGAAAAAAGTTCTAGAAAAGAACTAGAGAAATCAGCCCATAGAGTTTAGTTAGCATCATTACCCCTAGTCTTTTCCTATTCCTCATACATTGAAATGTTATATCCTTAAGTTGATTTTTAGTAAATTCTAAACACTTCATGTTAGTAGATAGCGTCACACAAAAGTTCTTTTCCATCTCATCCAAAAAATATTAAGGATCCTCCTGAACCTCAACACCGGCAAAGGTTGGGGGATTTAACCACATTAACTAGCCAACCATTATGGCCTTAGAAGATGGAGAAAAAGAAGCACCATCCTCATCCTGAGAAGCTACTAAATACGCTGACATATGAATAGACAAATGAAACTCAACATTCATCACTTAAGTTTGATAATCTTAAGAAGGACCAGACAGATCTGGTGGAAATCCATGATAGCATTAAGGTAATGGATCTCTAGACCGAGTCTGGACCATATACGTATGATGGGTCCCATAAATATTATCTTTAAGTGAGACGGAGGAGTTATTGTGATATTCGGATCATCTGAGAGGCATGATGTAAAAGGTAAACAAATAGGAATTATGGGAAAATTCAAGACCTTATACTCTATAACTTAAAAGTAAATGACAAGAAAGACAAATATTCCTAAATTCCTTGTAGACTCTCCCTTATGAGTATGGAATGCTACACACCCTTAAAAGAGACTTTACTCGACACGGGTTTGTGGACTTCCAATTGGCCATAAATCAAGCGCTCTGATACCATTTTGATACAACTGATGATAGGCGAATTTACGCGCCTATATCAATATATTTTGCCCATATTTTAGCCTAGTTTTGAGAACTAATTATCTATTTCATACACTTTTAGTCCTTTTTCTTGTAAATGAGCTAACAAATGTGATTAGGAAAGTTTCAGGTATAAATGATGCAAAATACAGCAATTTATGGCTTACTTGACGCAAAAGAAAGCTCACAAACGAGATGGAAAGGAGCTGGACGCATAAAGGACTAAATCTGCTGCATGGAAAATCTGTCCCGGGCTAAAACAGCAATTCTGAAGACTTTGGGGACTTACAGACACAAAGCTGGATTTTTGCCATAATACATTAACCTAGTGCAATTAGGTTATGTGTTTCATTATTCTATTTGGATTATAATTTTGTAACCTTACCCTAGTACATTTGGGTCAAGGATTTCATTAGTATATTAGGATTTGGTTATTTATTTTATTAGTTTAGTAGGAGTAGGATAGGAGTATTATAAATACCCTATCATGCTAGAGATTTGGAGACATTCCGCATTCAATACATTCTTCACTTAATTCAACAATTAATTTTCTTCCATCCCTCTCATCTTCCACCACAAACATTCAACTCTTAAATTCCACAACAAGAGAATCGTTACTTGCTACGGAATCACTAAAACCACACGCCTAACACCTCTTTTACACGCCATCCACCATGCAAAACGTGATATCCTTCGCATTCATGGGTAACTAAACCTCTTAGTTGGGGTTATGGAAGCCGAATGAGTTACTATCTATAGCTATGAGTTTGTGAGTTCAAGACAAGTATATTGCTTATATCATTATTATCTTCATCTTAAATCTACATCCTTTGCGGTTCAAACACAAGAACACGCCATTCTAACATCTAACCTGTTCGAGAGAAAGGTTATTTGTCTAGAAAAGAAGACGTATAGACCAACGCCAGGCTAACATTTAACTTGTTCGAGAGAAAGGTTATTTGTCTGGAAAAGAGATAATGTCAAGGTAGTAGGACACCCTTTCCTATTAAAAAGCTAGTGCCGTACCTGGACTAACCTCTTGGAGAATTCGTACCGTTAGACACGCTTTAAGCTCGAGAGAGTTAAAGTGAAATAGTCCTTGTTTAGGTCGAGAGACGCTTGGATTTACCATCGACTACAATTCTCTATAAGCAATTGCATGTCAAGACTCTACACACTCATAGCCAATAGAGACGTATACTTCTGAAGGTGGACATAACCCCAACGCCTCAATTCTCATTGTTTACAACACACGTGACAATCTCTCTTTATTTTGATATTTTCAGTTCTTACATTCTTGTTTTGGTTACATACTACAATCCCCCCTTTCCTACGAGACTTGCACTAAAAGTCTAGTAATTTCTCTTGCTTGTTGGCCAAGCTATTCTCTGTGGGATCGATACCCAACCCAGTTGGGTTCTATATTTGCTAACGACCGCTTTACACTCCTACGAGAGCTGTAGATTGAGCGTTATCAACAACTCAAAATATGGCCTTGTTGTGTCAGGCATCTCAAGTCCAACCAAGACCATATTCCACCCCCAAATACCCAATCTTACCCACCCTGCACCGTATGTTTGATGAATTTCAATCATATAACAAGAAAAATAAATAATAATTCAAAGACATTAAATAAAGTATATATTAGTAGTCCAAAACACTCAATCAAATATCAAATCGATGACAACCCCAATACCAATACCAATACCAAGGCAGACACCAATACCGAAACTCCCCATCCCTATAGTAGTCCGACAAAGACTTTAACCAATATCAAGTAACATCATATCAGGACATGCCTCTGACCATACCCCAAACCAAAATCTAAGAAACAAAAATAATGAAAAGAAATCTATTGCATGAAATAGAGTCTTCTAGAGGATAGAAGCTCCCCATTTTAATTTGACTCAAAGTTGGCCCCTGAATATAAGTCATTGAGCAGGAGGAATGGTAGTATGGTCGGTTCCTGCATAATGTGGAGATTCAACACCCAAACACGGTTAGTGGAGTGTAAGCTAGAATGTACTCAGGGTAAACATAAAATAATTCCATTATTCATAACCAAATCAAATAACATGATCCAATCACACATTAATAGGTATATCATACAGGGATAGGGAACCGAGTTTTGTATGTATTTAAAACTATAACCCGAGCTGAGTAGCTTGACTGTCCTAAAGCTACACATAGGGTATATAGGATCAGATTCCCCTTATGAAATGGCTCTTGTAGGTGTTAGCCGCATGATCGGAGAAAAGAACTTGAGATGACTAGTACATCTCCCAGAATATAAAGTGTGAAATCATGCACGCGATTACAAAAACTAACCTCACAATAGCAAATGTGAGATTCCAGTATCAATCCCGTCAGGACCCCTACTTTCTATGGCTTTGCTACTTGACCCCCTTTAAGACCATTTAAAAACCATTTACTCATTCCCAACCATTTACCAAGAAGACTTTTATTTAGACATTTACCACTGATATCGTCATACAAAAATTTGAGCTTACAAGTCTATCCTTTTATGTCATACCAAAGCAATTAAACCAAGTTGACTCCAAGTTTCCGATTAAACAAAAACCATGGGTACCAAGTCCTTTCCAGGTAATTTAAAATTGACCAAACCAACTCAAGTTCCATTATCATTTATGCAAAGCAAAGATTTCAAGAGTAGTCAGACTATGGGACAAAATGATTCTCATTGGTATTTTAACCAATAGGTTGAGGGAACATAAATTTCAAAACCATAACCAATTAATTTGGAGAATCCATAATACCCTGAAATCCATTTACCATTTACATGTATCCCACAATATTTAAAAGCATGAAAGAAAACATAATTAAACGTTGAGAACTATTATTCAACTATGAACCTCCAAAAAACACCCAACTATGATAATATCATGAAAATAATACATTAAAACACATTCACTTTGTAAAATTAAAATGAGGGAGGAGTAAAATGCGTTAGACACCAAGGGAAATAACGAGAAACCACCCTTGATAGCCTTAATATATTATCTTTAAAAAATCCTAGCCTTTTTTGTGAGAGCTAGTTGGAGCGAGATTTTGAGTGTGTTTTATTTGGAATAATAGGTTAACGAAGTCCCAAAAGGTGTTTTATGTTGTAGCCTAAAATGCAATTAAAAATGGGTAATGTACAGAATGCTCCAACTAAAAACTGTAAAAATACCATAGGTGGTTACGAGTTGATCCCGTGACTGATGACTACAACATATGACTCATAACATTGAGTCATCACCAATATAGTGAGTTGGTCACCTATGAACTGTCCACCATATGACTCTGTGATCCCACTCGTTACCAAACAATACAACTCGTATGTCCTAGTCGTACCCAAGGAAGAATCGAAAGCGATTAACACTGAACACCATACCATTCAACCATTCAACCATACCACTCATACCTTATCCTCACGACTTTTGGTGAGACACTCATACTCAGAGCCAAGTCAAGTCACTCTGTATTTTATTTGAGGAATAATTATCCTAACGATCTAATGACCAATACTGCCAAACCATAACCATAATAAAACCTAACCATCATTCACTGGACTTCTTACGAATAGGGTCACCTGGTCCGTACCTACACCATATGACTTATATGATAAGACGTTATAAGGACAGTGAGCTTAAATCTTAGGAATTTACCAAGCGCCAAAGCCTAGGGTATTTCAACATGTTGATAGAAAGCCTCAAACCTTTAACAAAGAAGCAAACAATCACATACTCAGTGTCCAAAATTGAAGTCTTAAGTCTAGAAAACTCATGAAAACGAGCCATATACTAAGTAAATGTCGTGGAGCCCTGCACCAATTTGGAGAGATGACCTCTCAATTGATCACTAAAGTTGTGCGACATATACTTTTCCAAGAACATCTTGGAGAGTTGATTCCATGTCATGGGAGAAGATCCGTTTGGTGTAGAATCCATATAACCTCTACACCAATGACGAGAAGACAAATCCAAATTAATATATGGAGTAATCCACACCACGAGTCTAAACAAGGCCTTAACTATTAAACCTATCCTAATAAATAAACTACTATATCTTTAAGTATTGTTGAAGAAATAAACCCTGGTGGAGCCTAGGTTGGTACCTGGCCCACCGCTGGCTATGGCAGAAGAATGCCTGGTTCAGCTACAGATGGTAGATAACCTTCTAAGAGCATCAAAAAATATATTTTCTTTACTTAGATGGTAGTGAAGACTCGTCTTATAATCCTTAAACAACTCAAGACATCTCCTTTACTTGTTATTCATCTCTTTCTAAGTAAACGCATACTACAAGCTCTTATGATTGAAAAATATATCCACATGCACACCATATAGATAGTGACGCAAAATTTGTAATGCTAACACAACAACTCACAATTCTAAGTCATGAGTCAGATAATTCTTCTCATGTACCTTAAACGTTCTAGAGGCATAAGCTATAACCCTGCCATGTTGCATCAAGACTTAACAAAGCCATACACAGGATGCATCACAATATACCAAAAATAACTTTATTCCTTCAGCAAAGTCAAGACTTCAGCCAAGTTAACTTATACTTTAGCTTCTCAAAACTACCCTTATAAGCATCGGACCGTAAGAACTTTACATTCTTTTGAGTTAACTTAGTCAATGGGCAGTTATAAATGAGAAACTTTCTACAAACCTCATGTAATAACCATCTAAACCAAAAAAGATCTGAACATCAGTTGGAGTTATGGCTCTAGTCCACTATTTAATCGTAGCAGCCTTCTGTACATCCACCATGATCCCTTCATAAGAAATTACATAACCTAGAAAAGTAATAGTGTTCAACAAGAATGGACATTTTCAAAATGTGGCATACAACTACTACTTTTTAAGGATCTATAACACTATATAGAGTTGATTAACATGGTCCACCTTACTCTATTAGTACACCATAATATCATTTATGAACACAATGACGAATAAATCTAGAAACTATTGGAAGACTCTATTCATCAAATTCATGAATACTGCTTCGGCATTAGTCAACCCTAAAAACATAACAAAAAACGCAAAATGCCTATACCGGGTCCGTAAAGCAGTCTTAGGGATATTTACCTCCCTAATATTAAATGATACCTTGACCGAAGATCAATCTTGGAGAAAAAATTAGCACCCTGAAGCTGATCAAACAAATTATCTATCTTTAGAAGAGGGTACTTATTCTTTACCGTGAACTTATTCAACTACTGATAATAAGTATACATATAAAGGGAACCATCCTTTTTATGCATTAATAAAATGATGCACCCCACGGGGACACACTAGGATGGTTGAAATACTAGTTTAAAAGATCCTTTAATTTCTTCTTAAGATCCTTTAAATCACCAAAAACCATTCTATACGAGGGAATAAAATAGGATGGGTGTCCGAAATAAGATCTATCACAAAATAAATCTCTCTATCGCTAGGAACACCAGAAAGGTCATCAAGGAAGACCTCAGGAAATTCATTCACCACTGGGATGAAATGAATAGAAGGACCATCTTGTATAGAATTTTTAACCAAGACTAGATAATAGAGATACCCTTTTGAGATTAATCTTCAAGCTGGAAGATATGATATGAACATCCCCTTGGAAACTAATAAACCATCAACCTACATAATAACTGGATCATTTGGAAACTTAAATACAAACTTACGAGTGTGAAGTATAGAGAATCATAGCATTACTGAAACCAATCCATCACTAATGTGACATCAAAATCAACCAAATCTAATTCAAATAGATCCACCAGATTCTCCCAATCACCCACAGTTACCACATAGCCCCTATTGACTCTTCCAACTACCACAGAGACATCCACTACGGTAGAAACAGATAAAAAAGGGTTAAAATATAGTCGAGGCCAAAACCAAAATGTACAACCACAAATAGGGTTACATAAGAAAAAGTGGACCCCAAATAAATTAAATAGTACACATCACAAGAAAAGATTTTCAACATACAAGTAACAACATCAGGCGATGCCTCAAACTCCTGATTAGTAGTGAGAGCATAAATTTGGTCACAACCAGTGTCGAAGCCAAATGATGCACCCTTTGGTGCCAGAGCTGAAGATGAGTCAATAGAAACATTATTTTCCCCAGAAGCAACCTTACCAATAGAACAATTTCTAATTATATGCCCTGGTTGACCTCAGTTGAAACGCATGTTCTTTACTTCATAAAAGTAGCATCAATTCAATCGACCCTAAAATCTACAGGTAGGATATGATGGAGATGATTGGGACCCGCTAACCTAACATTTATCACCAAGTATCCTATAACTGTCACAACCTTGGAAAAACCGATCACTTAACGCCTTTAGGTAGAAAGCACTAACCATTGAGTAATACCTAGAGTCTCCCCAATTCCTTTTTGACCACTTTTCACCATCCCTACCACTCTACTGTTGGCTTCCACCCTACTTAGAAAATTTGAACTTCTTGCTCTACTCTTCCCAATATCAGCTTACTTCTTCTTCTCTTTGTTAACATGTTATATGTACGCAACCAACCTAAAAATATATATGTCCTTGTTCAATAAGGAAGCCTTACTCTCCCAAATCAAGTCTCAAGGCAACCCAAAAGTGAACTTTCTCATTCTAGCCCTAATGCTAGAAACCAACTTCGAAGCATACTGAGATAACTGGTGAAACATCAAGACATACTCCTTGACTAACATCTTTCCTTGCTTTATATTAACATTCTTTTCTACCTTATCTTCCCTCGAATCTTGAGGAAAAAATAGTTAAGAAATGCACTAAGGAAATCATCCCATAGGGCTAACACAGCATCGTTACCCCTAGTCTATTCCCATACGTCATACCATTGATATATTGCATCCTTCAGTTGATAGGTAGCAAAAACCACACGTTCCATATTTGTTGCAAAAGTTATGTGAGATCTTTTCCATCTCATCCAAAAAACCTTAAGGGTCATTCTCAGCCTTAGTAACGAAAAAGGTTAGAGGATTCAACCTAATGAACTTGCCAGCTATTGTGGCCTCTAAAGATGAAGTAACAGAAGCACCACGCACAGCCTGAGAAACTACCAAATGCACCAACATATGAATAGATCGATGAAATTCAGTATTCATTATATCAGCTTAAGGAGCTTAAGAAGGACTACAGGGAATTGGCAGAACTCCAAGAGGTCAATCAAGTAATAGATCCCTAGACTGAGTCTGGACCCCCATAAGATAGGTCCCATCAATATTATCCTCGGGTGGGGTTGAAAGGTTCCTGTGAACTTTAGATCATCTGGGAGGCATAATCTAAAGATGAATACATGGGAATTAGAGGAAAATTCAAGACCTTAGTCTCTGTAGCTCAAAAATAGAACACAAGAAAGAGAAACATTTCTAAATCCCTTGTAGCCTCCTACATATGAGTATGGCATGCTAGATACCATTAAAATAGACTCTACTCGACATAGCTTTGTGGACTCCCAATTGACGATGAACCTAGGGCTCTGATACCAATATGACACTACCCAAAATAAGGCCTAGTTATGTCAAACATCTTAAGTCCAACCAAGACCAGAGACCGCCCCCAAATATCCAACTTTACCCAAACTGCACCCTATGTCAGATAAATTTGGAACATATAACAAAATAAATCAATAATAATTCAAAGACATTAAATAAATTATATATTCATAATCCAACAACATCAATCAAATTTCAAACTGGTTTAACCCCAATATCAATACTAATACCAAGGCTGGCACCAATACTGACACTGCCCATACCTATAGTAGTCCAATAAAGCCTCTAACTAGAATTAAGTAACATTTGATTACGACATGCCCGCGATAATTGCCAAAGCCAAAATCCAAGAAACTAAAATAATGAAAAGAAATCCATTGCATATAATGTAGTCTTTTTGAGTATGGATGCTCACCACTCAATATGGCTCAAATTTGCTTCCCGAATCTAAGTCACTGAGTAGGAGGAATGGTGGTATGGTCGGCTCTTACAATGCATGGGGATACAGTACTCGAAGACGGTTAGCAGAGGGAACTCTAGCGTGTACTTAGGGGTAAAGATAAATAATACTATTATTAAAAACCAAATCAAATAATAAGATGCAATCACATATTTACCTATATATCGTGCCAGGATGGGAATCGGGTTTAGCATACATTTAAAGCCTTAACCTAGGCTAAGTAGCTTGACTATCCTAAAACAACGCAAGTGCTATATAGGTTTAGCTACCCCTACGAAGAGGGCCTAGTGCGTGCTAGCCGCATGACTGGAGAAAAGAATCTGAGATGACTAGTACATCTCCCAAAATATAAAGTGTTATATCATGCATATGTTCATCAAAACCATCATCACAAGAACAAATGTGAGTTTCTAGTGTCGGTCCCCTCGGGGAACCCATCTTCTACAGCTTTACTATTCCACCCTCTTTATGAATAGATTAAAACCATTTACACAATCCCAACCATTTACCAAGGACTCTTTTATTTAGGCATTTACCATTGGTATCGTCATCCAAAAATTAGACCTTGAAAGTCTATCCTTTTATGCCATAGCAAATCCATTAAACCAAGTTGACTCCAACTTTCCAATTAAACCAAACCATGGCCACCAAATCCTTTTTAAACAATTTAATATGAACAAGACCAATTCAGGATCCATTACCATTTATGCAACACAAAGATTTCAATAGTAGTCAAACTATGTGACTAAATCATTATCATTGCCATTTTAACAAATAAGATGGGGGTACATATGTTTCAAAACCATAAAAAAGTACTTTAGGGAATCCATAATACCCCAAAATTCATTAAAATTAACATATATCACACAATGTCAGAATTATTCTAAACATGAAAGAAAAAAATAATTAAACCAAGAGAACCATTATTCAACCATTAATATCCAAAAAAAACCCAAACATTATTTTTAACCATGATAATATCATGAAAATCATACATTAAAACACATGATCTTAGTAATATAACAATGAGAGAGGAGTAACATTCCTTATACACCAAAGTAGATGAAGATAAACAACCCTTGAAAGACTTAATTGATTATCTTGATGAAACCCTAGCATTTTTCTTGAGAGAGATTTTGAGAGTGTTTTTTTTTTAGAATAATAGTTTAATGAAGTCCCAAAAGTTGTTTTATGTCGTGTCCTCAATGGGAGTTAAAAAGGGGAAATGATCAGAATGCTCTCAACTTAAAAATGTAAAAATATCATAGGTGGTTATGATTTGATCCCGTGACTCATAACCACAACAGACAATTCATACCATTACTCTTACCATTGAGTCATCACCAATATACTCAGTTAGGGACCCAAACACTATCCACCATATGACTTTATGGTCTCACTCATTACAGAACCATATGACTCATATGGCCTAGTCATACCCATGGCAGAATCCAAATGAATTAACACTAGACTACATATGATACAACAATACCATTCATACCCTATCTTTATATATATTTATGATCCACTCATACTTAGAGCTAAGTCAAGTCAATATGTTTCTAATTTGATGAATGATTATCCTAACGACCCATCATCGCACCTAATGACCTATACAACCAAATCATAAACATAACAGAAACCCAACACCCGCCTACTAGATTTTTTATGACTAGGGTCATTTGGCCCATACAAATACCATACGACTCATATAATGAGTTGTTATAAGGACAATGAGCTCAAACCTTAGGAATTTTTCAAAGGCCAAAACCTAAGGTGTTTCAATATATGAATACAAAGCCTCAACCCTCTTACAAAGTGCAAATAATACTATACTCAGTATCCAAAATAGAAGTCACATGTCTAGCTGGCTCTGGAAAATGATCCTCATACTCAGTAATTGTCATAGATCCCTGCTCTTATTTGGAGAGTTTTCCTCTCAATTGGTATCTAAAGTTGTGTCGCATATACTTTTATAAGAACATTTCAGATAACTAAGTCCATGATAAGGGAGAAGATCCAGTTGGTCTAAAATCCGTATAATCTCTCCACCAATGATGAGAAAACAAATCCAAATCAAAATGTGGTGTAATCTATACTATAAGTTTTAACAGGACCCTAACCACGAAGCCTATCAACATAAGAACTCAAGAACTTCTATATCCTCCCAGGAGCACAAGAAATTCATGATAGAGCTAACCTCAAGAATCTGTCCAGCATCTTCTACGCCTAAGAAGACATAGCAGGTTGGGCAACAACCAATTTAGCCACCACCGATGTTTGAGAAATCTCAACTCTAAGGGTTGAAGATGCAGGTTGTGCCCCCACCTCAGTACCACTCTCATATGCAGACTGTGCACCATCAAAAGATACACTACCAAAAATACCTAATAAATGAACTACTACCTGTTGGACCATTTTTAAGAAATGAACCTTCGTGGAGCTTGGGATGTTTCCTATCCCACCGCTGGCTTTGGCGGAAGAATCTCTGGCTCAGGTGAAAAATAGGGCTTGGGGAGGGTAGCCTATCCTGTCCTCTAGACGGGGACATATCTCTAGGCTATCCATAACCTCTAAGTCATCTATGTTCAATAACAAAAGTAGGATCCCTAGGCTCATTCATGGAACCCTCATTTCATGTTGCACTAGCATGTGTCCTGGCCTTCAGTAGAAGACTAAATTTAAGGGAATATTCTATGAACCAACTCAGACACTTAACACAAAAGAGTGAAAGAAGTGAAGAACTCCTAATAATGTCCTATAGCTTCTAATAAATAAGAAACGAACATCAACTTTCCGGTCTGTAGGACTCCACTAGACACTTGCTCTTGTACTAATAATAAAAGTTAAATCTAGGCTATGTTACAAATTTTTCACGACCCAATTTAAAAGTCATGATGGAACCTATCGATTCCCACCATTGGGTAAGCAAACACTATAACCGAAGCTAATGCAATGGGTTAATCCTATAATAAAGAATCGACATAGGCAAATTTTATATCATCAATTATAAAAAAAAGGGTTCTAGATATAATAAGTAGTCATAAAAGATACCAATCCAAAAATCTCGTAGAGTTAGTACAAGAGCAAATAATAGTATTAATATAACTCTAAGCCTAGACTAATCAATACATCTATTTAAATTATTAAAGACTAAATACAAGAGATTGAAGGGAATTGGGATACTTGAACTCCAAAAGCTCACATTATCTCTATAAATCAATAACCATACAAACCATGATCAACGTTAACGCTAATACACGGATCAAGACCTCAAAGGTATAGATGTATAGAATGAGTACCAAGATAATGGGTACTCAGTGGGCATCATCGGCCGACATAGCTATATCATGATGTAAGAGTGATAAAATACAAGATAATCATAACTGAGTCAAGGTATAGAATCAAACCTGAATCATCTCCATCATCACTTTATAAAATAAGTAAACAATTTGGATTAACAATGTAACATAAGACTTCAACACAGGCTAATATCGTTATACATGAAAAGCACTAAGTATCAGAATAAGAATAAAACATAATGCATTAATGCATGCCAGTATCCATGTGCATAACATCATATATGGTTCTGAATCATAAATAAACACAAGTATAATCATAAGCAACATACAAGTACAAAGTTGGCTCAAACAAACCAACCAGTGGACAAAGTAAAGAACTCATCATAGTGTCCCATACGGCCGGAGAGTATACACAAGAGAAACATAGAAGTGTCAAATCATCAATATCTCCAAACTTCCTCATCATCCATGGTATTATAAAATTTCTATCATATGGACATTTTCCAACATTCATAATAATCATTCACTATCTTAATTGAATAACTTACACCAATCTATTCATAGTTGTAACCATACCATCATATTGGTATCTATGTCATCAACAAATCCTATTAGCTCACTATTAGCTAAACAACGCTTAATACTAAACCCATTTACTCACTATTTATGATATAACCCCTAATTTTCATCTATCAACTATTCATAACATAAACACTATTCATTGGTCAATGCCTAACCACTATTTACTAACTAGCCAATATCTAGCCTCTTTCAAATATTCACCATAGGCTATATTTGTCAATTAACCAATGCCTAATTCTAGCCACGCCACTTCTAATAGTTAAAATTCATTATTGATTACTCATAGCCATTAGTTCTCTATTAATTTATCAAATAACATTTTTTATTAACTAGCAACATTAATCCATAAATCCTTACTTAACAACTAACTAACATCATAGACTTAGTCATCAATAGGAATTAGTTATCACCATCGCTAATATCATTATCACCAATTAATATAATCATCCATATTAATATCCATCAATGCAACTAACCCTCTTTATCACCAAAGTACACTAATCCATTAGTCACTGTTAGCCACTTAAGCAGTATCCACCATTAAGCATTTTTAATCCTTAACACAATAACTATACCACTTTAGACCTTTAGTCATTAGAAAAATATAAATGATATTTGTAATTAACTTTATACCTAATTACATAAGAGCATAAATAAAAACATAATTCCTATACATAGGGATAGACAGACTTAAACTGGCAGATATACACATAGCCATATCTATAATCATACTTCGGCCTTACTGGGCATCATCATAACATCATAGTATCCCCCGACTTTACCGAGAATCAAAATAACATCACAATATCCTCCAACCATACTAGGTATCATCAAATCATCACAACATCATCTAGTCGTATTTGGTATCATCATATCATAACAATATTATTCAATCACACCGGGCATCGTCATATTATCAAAATATCATTCAGCCTTACAAGTTATCAACATATCATCATAGTATCCTCTGGCCTTTTTGGGTATCAATATATCTTCATAATACTTTCGGCATTTTCGTGTATCCATGTAACATCACAATATCCTTCAGCCATGTCATGTATTAATATATCATCATACTATCCTCCGAACTTGTCGAATATCAATAAATCAACATCATAATACATAAATTTATAACATTAATAAAGAATAAGCCTCATGAGGGCTAATGTAAATGAAAAGCCCCATGAGGACTAAAGTAAATGACAATCCCTACGAGGGCTAAATTAAATAAAAAGCCCTACGATGGCTAATGTAAATAATTATAAAGGAGAAACAAAGAATAATATACCTCCATAAACCAACGTTCATCATCAATGTCACTTTATCAATAGTTATATGTATATATAACATGAATAATATAAACTATCTAGGGTTTTCCCCCATAACATTTATCTTCAATAAAAATATCTTCCTATGTCCTCTAACAGAGAGATGGGTACATATATATGTATAATAGGTGGCAAAAACCATAGTATAAGTAATTATATAAGGAAGTAGCATGAGTACAGGGATAATCTATATAAAATCTTTTCATATAGCCAATAAATATGCCTTTTAGCACCATTACCATCATCCTTTTAAATATAAATAATGAGGAAGATTTCCAATATGATTTAGTATCATAATTATTAAGCATGATCATCACTTATGTAATAGCATAGCTAATGACCTAAAAAATAGCCTAATCAATTTCTTAATCAAAAGTATAATCGAGGACTCATCATTACATAATCCATAATGTAGTCATTTAGACCAGGGGCATAACCATAAGTGATATCATAAACAATAGTCCTTTACTAGCATATTCATTGACCCTTCATTGGTCTAAAGATAATTTATCTCTAATATAAGCTATAGGTAAAACATCACATAATCTATAGCTTGTTCAAAGCTTGGTAAACAACATCATATATGCCTTAGGCCATATTATAGTCAAGGTCTCATTCAATAGAACTTTCATTAGCCCAAACTATAGTTAGTCAAAATCACATAATTTATAGCTTTTCATAAGCTTTAGCAAATAAAATAAATAAAGGCATAATTATTTGGTCATTACTCTTATTGCCATTCCTCATAACCAACAACTACTAAGAGTCATCAGTATTGCTTATAAAGGGAACCCACTAGTCAGTTACAAAGCATAAGTGTTCAAGAAAACTAATCATAAATTTCAGCTTAAAGTGGGTTAACAAGCCCCTATCTAAATCTTTAGATGCATAAAAAGTCAATTTTTGTCCCCAGACTAGAATGTGGTATCTAAATCAACTCTTACATGTATAGCAAGACACCATAAGTCCTAAGTTAGATATTCTACTTGAACACCTTTATTATGTTCAATGTAAATAAGGCAACCTTCACTAGTATTAGCAACTAAGGCAAACTTACTCTAAGTATGATTAACTAAAGCATTTAACCTAATATTGAGTATTCTTAGGCATTCTTATTCTAAACATAAGTAATTAAGTCTATTCCACCTAAGTCAAAGGAAAACCAGTCAAGCCTTTTAACTCTAAGATTCAAATAGCCTAAATGGTCCATCTAACCTTGTCTTTCAATTCATCAATCCAATAGACAAAACCCATCCCAATCTAACAACATATCACAATTATACTATGATATAGCTAAATCTAATGAGGAATAAACCTAGCATATCTAAAACCCAAAGAATTCACAACAATCAACTAAACTTTTACTTTTATATTTCAAGAATCTTCTTCAAGGTGTCAAGCTGTCAAACACACAATCTATAGATTATTATGAGAACATTGATACCCATATTGAACCATTGGTCATTGGGTTCAAAAATACATCAAAAACTTCAAGTGAATCCCACATATAGAAAACAAATTTTTGAGACTAACCAAATATTCATACATCATTAGGGAATCATAACCCTCAAGAAGTAGGTAAAAACTAAGCTTATTTTGGCTAAAATCATTCCTTTAAGCAATTTGGGGTTTTAATCAAGAATTCCAGAAATTCAAGCATGGATTTAAAGGATTATTAATTTAAATATAAAGGTATTCAAGTTAAAATTTACTAATCAAGCTCCCAAGTCACCCACAGTAATCAATTTTGAGTTACCATACTTATTTTGGGGTTTCTGGGTTCAAAAATAAAGTGAAAATGCCCCAAACATGTCTTCATGTCTATATATAGACCACACAGGTATAGAAATATCTCTATCATGATAATAGGGGTAACTATTGCACTAGGGTGATTGCTATAAGCCTCATCGCAATTGCCATGCACCAGCACCATAAAAGTCAAAACTTCTTTTTGACACTAGAAATTTATTCAGACTCTAATTTTCTCTAAGGAACTATGTAGATCAACCAAATTAAATGTTCTAGACATATTGAAGAGGTTGGATTTTCTATTGAAGGTAGTTTATATGAAATGTGGGACCCACACCTAAATTCGTAATTTTCCAACTTTCTGACCAATAGGTCAAAATGAGCTCGGATGTGTTACAACCAAAACCAAAAGTCTACCTAGCCAAAAATCAATATTATAGAGATACTGGCACAAGTAGAATTTACATCTGAGATCATTTTACTAAAGGTTTTGCCCAGTGGCCATGTGTAACCCAAAAAGACTCCTAAACAAGGAACTGGATCTAAAAAATAAATGAACTACCTGATAAGAGAACTATAATTTCTAGCAAGTTATAAATTACTTGGGGAAGATATGGATAAGATATAATAGTGAAAATAAGCATAATTACCTAAAATGACCTAGAGGGTTATTAAACCCTCAGACCAGTCAGACATATGTTCAGATTTTTTATATGATAGGTGCGATTTTATTTTCTATCTTTACCTCATTTATTTATATGTATTAGGATTCTTATACCCATTGATTATTGTACACCTTAGTAGATTTATATCGATTGACGTGTTCCTTGAGAGAGAGTTCATGATTATATGACTATCCCCATAGCTTATTTCTTTTAGTAGTAGATATAGTTGATCAGTATTGATAGTTTCCCCTATATGTGTAGAATTTGGGTTTGATACCCAATTACCCTTGCTTTTTGACCTTCTTCTGGCCTTGGGGTGGTACTTTTTATTAATTTTAATTTTTGTGACGTATACTATATCTATTATTGTTGTTATTATTATCATTATTTGATGTTTATCCACCCTCACATTGTAGATGACTATATAAGTAATATCTCCGTACAACTTTTCTTTCTCGAGATTCTTATTTGTCGGTTAGGACAACTAGGTTGTTGGATAATTTCTCCTATATAGCTAGGCGAGGATTTTCTTTTTTCTCTCTTGTTTAAGTATGCTAGATTAGTTGTGGAGTGGATGATATAAGTGAAGGTAAGTTGACTTTACATAGTTCTTACCTGGTTCTAAATTGTTTGATTAGTTTTTGTATTGCATTTATGAGGTTGACTAGTTTGGTATTCGTTGTTTCGATTAGTCCAGTTCTTCACCTGGTAGTGGTTTTGATGTTTAAGTCAAGAGGTCTTGGATTCGTATTTTAGGTTTGTTGGGTTCATTTTCTAATGATGGTTTTCCCTTGGTATTAGTGTAAAATTGGATATTCTACTCTTACCATGATGTGGTTCTTGTTCTAAGTGAAGTTTGGGAGTTTGAGAAAGGTTATATCTACTATGACCACCTCCTAATATGGAAGCCATGTATTCATTATCGAGATAGAGTATTAGATTTATTATCTATTGCCTAAAGTTGTATTTCTCTACATTGCTAGAGTTTTGGTTATATCTAGTACAATTTGTACACTCAATGAGTTATTGAGTATTCTTTGACATTTTATACCATCTAGTGGCTATAAAGTTAGTTACTTATCCTTCGTTGTGATTTTTTTCTTTAATATTTTTTTAATTTTAGCTCAATATGATCAAATGGGGATATGTCTTATTTGGATAGTAAGGTCGATTAGCGTATTTGGCCTTAGTTCAAAAGTTCTTGATCTATTTTTATTTTATTCCTTGGAATGGCAATATGGAGGTTATGATAGATTTGAAGTGTGGATGCTTAGCCATCTTCAAGTTTGGTTTGAGTAATAGAGATAGAATAGTTCAACCTTGGTGTCGAGATTTCAACTTTGAGTTATTGATCTTATGTTTAGCCTTCATTTTTAAAGTTTCCTCTGTTGGAATTTCATATATAGGTTGGCTAATCCTACTCTATGGTTACCTATCGAGTCACCTTTAGTTCAGATGTATTATGGTCGATAGGTGTTTAGATGGTTGTCTGATTAGCATTATATTGGTTCCTTCATCTTTGACCTCAGTTTTTAGTATTATTGGGATTTTGGATGGTCTACTCAGTAGGAGTAATATTCTTAAGTTTTATTTGGCATGGCTTATTCTTTGGTTGGTTTAATACCTTTGACCAGATCGCTCAGTGGTGAGTTTGGGTTCTTTGGACTTCTGGGTTTCAATTGTAGATTTTCATCCAGAACAATTATAGCATCGGCATTGATTGCAAACATAGAGTCTCTCCGTTTGTGTTCCCTGTTAGTGCCTTATGGACTTATTCTCTTGTTTTATAGTATGGAATTTTAGTGGATCGACTTTTTTTCTCGGATGTTACTTTGACGAAATTGCTTGAATAGGACACAAATGACTTTCTACTTGATTTGGAGTGGATAATAGGTCGTGAAAGTAAAAAAAAAACAATATATCTAGATTGTAAATGGTTGCATTTGTCCATGGTTAGTGTTGGATTAGATGAATTTTCATTTAATTATGCTAGTATCGATATGGAATCAGTATGTTATGGTTTTAAATTTGCTTACATCAACCTTCCATAATTCAGTTGGAAGATAACCAGAGGTTAAGATTGAGTTTTGGTTGTTTGAAAAGTGACGAATGAAAGATGGTTGAAAAAGAGATACCCGTAGAAAAATCCCTTGGAAGTGTTGTCACTTCTATAGGTTATTTGGGAAATAGTGCTCGAAGCATGGGGCACAAGCCCTCGTCCCTTTGAGCTTTCATAATTTTTTTATCAATTGACTTTTGCAGATAAAAGTCCTTTTAGTAATGGATATTGAAATAATCCTCTAGGTCATCTCCTCGATTATCTTGAGTTTTCGTATTTTGAGCCTTTCCATGGATGCTGTTGGACATTTATGACTTGCCAAAATTGTTGGTTTGGTTATCAGATATTCGTTTTGATTTCATAATTATTTCTCTTTTTTGGAGCTTTCAATGTATAGAATTTGGTCTAGGACCAAAACTCATAGAAGATGACCTTAAATGTGAAGTTTGATAGTACCATCATCTTTGAAACATTGATTTTAAGTCAAGGGACCCTTAGTTAAGGCCTGAGGCTTCCAGACTTATTTTGGGCGATTTGGAAGATTATGTGATAATGCGATCATCGCGTATGTGTCATGGTGTAGATTAAGCGACATTTACCACTTGGTCAATGACAGTTTAGTCAGTTATTGTTTCAGTGTAAGAGGGCATCGCTTTATCCAATAGTGAGTTGCTTAAGCGATCGGCACTAGGTTTGCAAGATTGCTTAAGCGATGCTGGAGTCAATTAAGTGACATGTTGGCTGGTTGAGCAACACCTGATGACTATAAATGCCCTTTTAGCAACATGATTGTCCACTATTTTTTCACCAAGTTTAGAGCTAAAAGATACAAAAAAGGGGAAATCATCCATATATGTTTAGGTAAGTTAACCTATGGCTTCTTTGCCATTACCCATTAATTATTCTTTCAATTCCATCCTAATTCATGGAAAAATTCTTAGAAATTAGCTTCTAAATTCCTTAATTTTTATGGATTATTTTAGACTCTATTTGTGCTCTGCTAGTTCTCTACTTTTCAGAACATATTACTTGTTCATCGAGGGACCTCACGATGGGTTCAATTTAAGATTTCATTTGTGGGACTTGTGGGCCCATTCTTGACCCAAAATTTAACCAGATCCTTATTATATCAACATGGGTCAGTTTTTACTCCTAAGAATGTGTAGATTATTATTTTAATAGCATCATGACATTTCCTGATCATGGAGTGAAGACAGACTATTAAAGAATAATTCAACAGTTATGGTGTGGCATTGAGGTAAGCCTCTGTCTACTTTTTTTTAAGATAGTGTTTTATATATGTTGTATGTTTGATAGGGGTATATGATGTAATATTTAGTAGAATACCATGAGTAAGCTTAATTTATGAGTTTGGGGGCTAGAAGGGTAATTGACCATTAAAGTGAAATAATTATTATTCTTCTATGATAATATTACCTTAGATTTCTACTATGTTAGGTATAGTTAAGAATAATGAACCTTTACTGTACGGTTACTATATTACAAGGTGGATTGTGTTAGTTTTTCTCCTCGATTGTGATGGTATGGTTATGTTGGATATATATAATTTGGCCCAAGGATGTGTTATGTTATTGGTTGGATTTCGGGGAGTTGTTTATCTTTGTAAATGATGTGGCCATATTTTGTAGATGTTTTGATGCTTTTGATCAACTTTCCTAGATATTAATGATGAAAAGCAGAGATTTGGAACATTCATGATCACTAAAATGATAAATGGTATGATTCCAGCTGAAAATATGATTTTATTACTCTTACTCCTAAAAAGGGATTTATTCCATCTTTTTACTTTTAAAATGGATTTCATTTTAGTTGTAATTGTACGATCTTAGTGAATGAATTATGATCCTTTGAGACTACAAATAATGATGTAGAGATTTGATCGAGATAGATTCTGGTCCATGATTTTGCTACTACTATTTACCATAGTTGAGGGAAATTGTGACCCTTTCTACACTTTATGATGATTTAGTCCTATAGTTTACCCAGAGTAATGGATTTTAGGGCTTACATTCTTTTAGCCATGGTTCTTGCTAGTGAATTTTATGTGTATATATATAACATTTGAAAGAATAGACTAATGATAATGATGGTTATTGGTAATCTTAGACCGGGATCAGGTCAGTTTATACAAGTACTCTGAACCTCCTAAGGGCCCGTCATCCATGAGCAAACGTACTGGAGAAAAGAGGTCATTGTAGGTATTAACTTGGTGAGTCTTCAAGATTCACGAGGTGTATACATTAGGGTATATTATAATAGCTGAATCGATTATGGTATTACGGATTCTTATTGCATTCATCCTCATATGTGTATTGCCTATCACCAGTATTCATTTATTTATATCAACCTTACGGGGTGTCTCGTGGGTATAAGTGATGAGTATTGCTTGTGGCGTGTTTTTGTACTGATTAGACCTTCTAAGTTATGGGGCCTGATATAGGTATTGTTTATTTGGTCTAGCTAGTTACTTTATACTTTTGTTGTTATTATGATTAGATCGTGACAAGTTGATTACTAGATTGGTTCTTTTATTCCAGGTATGATTTTGATTCCTCTATCTTAAGGTTATTTTTTATGCATGATTATCCCATGGTTAAGCATTATAGTTATAGACTATTATTATCATAGTACTAGTAATTCTTTGTATAGGATGCCTTGAGATTCTAGAATGACTTTGAGATAGACTTATTATGGTATTTATATATATGTGTGCGTGTGTGTTTGTGTCCAATTATGGTATCACGGTATATCATTTCATCGCTTCATTTATTTAAATTGTATATTCATTCGTTGGCTTTGTATATGATTATATATCCTTCTTTTTCTCTTTCTTTGTATTTTGGCTAGTGATAAATGGTATAGTGTTTGGATAAGCATGGCTAGGATAGATTAGTTTATCCTTTTTTCTCCTAAACTTTACTATATCAGTTTTTTAGATATTTGGTTATAGTTTACATTCTTGTTTGCATTTATGTATATTTTAAATAACTGTGGTTCTTAATCAGTAGTTTCCTATTGAGTACCACGTGATTTTTTCTCATACAACTCTTATGCAGCGTACAGATCTTTGTACGAGTTCTCACTATTGTTTTGTGTGTCAGATGGAGAAGCCATGGTTCAGAAACATAAAGTGAGCTCCTTCCATTCACGTCATTGTTATTATCCCTCCTATGTATTATACTAATCTCTATGTTCTATTTAGTGATGGAATATGTCAGTATATTCATGTAGTACTTCATTTTTTAATCTTATTACATCAGAAGATCTTGAACTGATTCCACCAAGTTTTGGGACTATCTTATGTATTATAGTTTTTTACTATATTTATTTCACATTCTTCCTTCATTTCTCTTGGTAGTCCATTACTGGTATTTTCGAACAAAGCGTTGGCTTACATACTGGTGGTTCTAGTAGGTTCCATTATGACAAGAGAAATTAAGGTATGACTCATAGATAATCCTTCAGCATCAATAAAGTGATGAACTATTCCTGTTGAGTTACAAGAATCAAATGTTGGTCAAGTTTTCATGCAATAATGTTTTCTTTAACTCTCTTTGATTTTTGTTGTACCAAATAATGGATTTGTAGCTATGAATTTCATGACTTATTTGAAAGGCAGAGTATGGGTTTAGTAGAGGTACGTATGTAGAGGATACTTTATTTTTCGTTGGTAACACATCTACTTCATACAGTTAGGAATATTTACATGAAAGAATATTACTAAGTGTACGAGACATGTTTAATGTAGTTTAAGATTTACATGGACTAGACACAAACTAGGGCTTGCTATGCATCCACTAACCCTAAAGGATAATTTGCCACAAAACAAGACATCTAAACCCTTAATGGGATGTCTTGATTTTACTAGTTTTTAAAACACAATAAATCCTTAGTATTCTTAATAATAGAACTATTCCATGTATAACATATATAGGATTTTTGTTGCTCTCACATTTCCCTATCACCTTCAATAGTCTGTGAAATAAAATGTACCCAACTTCAGATTTACACGTTAGAATAAATTAAAAAAGAAAGAAAATTTGAAAAAAAAAAAGTGGACCAAGCCAATTTTTTTCCTAGCCATGGAAAGCACTACTAAATAAATATTGAAATCACAACAAATATACTTGTCTAAGTGTTTTCTTACCCCACTGGTCTGACCTAGAGGATCAAACTATCCATCATCGTGAAAGGGAGGAGCAAACAAGAGAACTTAGAAAACAAAAATTTTATTGATAATATGAAACATAGCAAGAGATTTTTTAGGTGGATCATCTGATTATATCAAACTAGATAACTATGCTTCCTTTTATAGAAGAATGATTCCCTAATAGAAACAAACAGAAACAAAATACATTTTCTCATATGGCCTACTATTCACAAAATAGTAAAACCCAAACCTATCTTCTAAAACTAGTAAAGCCTTTTCAGGCACATACTTTCATTGTTACATACTTCTATGTGATATATATACATCCTATTTTATTAAAACCTTTACCTAAAAATATGTGACGGAGACTAACAAAATAAAGACTAAAGATGTTATTGGTATGTTATAGCATATGCAAGTAGTTGACTGAGCATCTTATTGAGAAGATGAATGTAGGTGGATAAGCATCTTGTAATCTCTTTAGAAGAATGTGGGAAAAATCCTTAAAGGTGTCCAGAAAGTAGTTGGATAATCATCTTGTAGGCAAGCCTTCAGATAAGGTTTCATGGTAAAGTTGGGCATGTAACTCTATTTATCTTTTGGTAAGTAGTAATTTCTTGCATGTGTCATCTGGAATCATCTTTTCATGTAGTGCTTGATGGTGGTTTTCATGACCTCGCATATACTTCATCTATCTTTTGATTAATATCATGTTTCTTCTTGAGGCATTCTTGGTCTTCCAAGATCCATTTTAGTAAGTTTTTGAAGTAACCCTTCCTATTGGATAAAGGTTCTACCTTTCATTAACAATCCTCTTGGGAAACATTCAGTCGTATCCTTTTGATGGAATTGGTGACTTCACTTATCATGTTTTCAAATGAAGGTTAATATTCTTTTTCTTCTGGTTGGAACTCATCTCAATGGAAATGCTCATCAGTGTAATTTTATTTTCTTTGATCATTTGTCCATATTTTCTTTGGAATGCACTTCTTTATCTTGACGATAAAGTGTCATTCCTACTAATATTTTCTTCCAAGGATAGGATTGATATAGGAAATTACCAACAGGGTGAAATTTATTGCTAATCTTTGACGTTTTGATTTGAGATTCCTGGATAGTCTAGTATGAATAAAATTGCATCATATGTATTTTTAAATAATCAAACTGAATATTATAGTGGCTTTAACCACTATATAAAACTTCTGAGAGCTGGTTAGATTCAATTAAAAGGCTTGAAAGTATCACACTTGAACTTAGTGAGGATGTGGTATTTGTGGCATAAGTGCAAGAATAATAATAGGAGCTCCTGTGGGAAGTCAACAGCTAGTTCTACAAACACATGGCATAACAAATATTCTTAATGTATTCCAAATATTTTTAGGATAGATCCTCTATATTTTTTGAAAACTTACAGTTGTTAGAAAGTTTTTCTTTCATAAAGGAGTGATGGATCAAATTGATCTAAAAACTGGTCAATAGATCTGGGGAGTTTGTTATTTCACAAGAGAGTATCCTTAATGTGCTGAAAATGAGAATTTGACTAGTATCCTTTTAAAAGAATGTGGGCGATGCATGCCTACACCTGTACGTGATAGCAGGTAGCGATTAGCTCCATAGATGTCCACTAATTCTTTATATATGTCTAAGGAGAAAAGAGTGTCCTTTGTTAGTTCATCTTTTAGAAAAAAGACCGATTCATGATTGATCTCTTTGTTGAGATAGATGCATGTGTGATGTTCTATATTCTCAAAGAGTTGGACTAATTCTTTTGATTTTTGGCTTGAGGACACTTTTTTATGAAGTATTATGGATTCTTGTAGATGAAGTAGTCATTTTTTTTCATATAATATGTCGGGCTTCTTTTTTTGATGTACTTAATTCATCTTGCTGTTTTGTACCTTTTGTCTAGAGGTATAGGTAGCCTTGATTTCTTGAATTTTAGTTATTTCTTGGACCTCACTTGACGGCTTGAGCAAGGGCAGTTAGATTTGCTAACAAGATCATTCCTATTGCATGCTCTATCCAAAGCTTGATTATTTTGTATGATCTATATATGGAATGGTGATAGATTTGAACTTCTCAAAAATTGTTAATATATGGACCACTATTATCTTTAGCAGTTATGACACAAAGGCCTTCTTCGGGATGAGATCTCTACCAAGATTAAAGTAGATCATCAATGTAATCTAAAAGTGGATATTGATGACGTCTATACTGAATGATAAAATCTCATCTCAAAGAGTTGTCTGCATATCATCTCTTGTATTTGGCTTGCATATCTATAAAATATGTCCTATAGGATTCTAATTTTGAAGGTAAAATCTTGGTATATGACATAAATATTCTTATCGATAATCCCAAATGTATTCTACCAATCTATGATAATTCTAAAGAATTGAGAGGTGACCTCAGAAAGTATCATGCATATTTCTTGCTAAACTAGATATATGCTTTCAAAAGTGATTGTATAGAATCCAGTTCAACCAGTTTTCTTAGTTATTTTTGTTCATCATGTCCTCTTTTCTAGGATTTGATCATCCTTCATCATGTTTTGTCACTAACTACTTCAGACTTCTTGTTATTCATAATTGATCATGAAGAAAGGTGGATTGACTATTTAGAGGAATCAATTGGGGATTTAGGAGTTTACTCGACATATGTTTTAGAGTGAACTAAAGAGTCCTCGATGTCTTTGATAAATCCTTTAGATGAAAAGTAATCATTGGTGTCTGAGTAATGATCCATGAGGTCATCATTGAATGAGAATTCTCCTTCCTCCATATTAATGGGATTTGCATTTTAGATATCATTATTGCACTTTTGATATTCATCTATAGGGTCGGGTTCGCTTGTGGATATTTTATCAATGTCTGATTGTCATTGATATCTAAGCCATACAAATTTTGATAAACCTAATCAAAAAGGATCAGGTCACAATCCAATGATATCCAGGTATGATTAAGAAGTCCTCTTTTACCCAGGTGTTCCATTCTTTGGGTTTATATACCATTTGGATTCATGGATTGTTAGTCATTTGGGAAGGTGATGTCGTATCATGGGATCATCGTGGTTCATATGACAAATTTTTTTTGCCTAATTCAAGTGTTTGTTTTGACTGTTTAAGGGATGGATTGATTTTCTTTCTATCTTTTATGGAATCTTTTCTTTCCTATGTGAGCTTAGTAATGTCAAACTCTTGTTCTTCCTTAGATCATAGAATAAATGCCATGGGCACATGAGAACAAGAAGGGATTGGGGAAAAGTTAAGGCTCATTTTTAGTTGAGAGTATGACTACGGTGACATGGGTAATAAATTTGGCTTTGGAAGTTTGAAACTACTATATTTAAGGTATTAGATTTGTTCATTCAGAGAAGCAATTTCCTTTTGTTGCTGGTTAAAGAAGTGTAATAGCGAGATTCTTGGTTGACATTTATCATACTGTAGGGTTTTGAGCCTGACTGTTAATGTTCAGATAAGCCCATCATGTTGAATAGAAGTTTTTTCAACTTATTTTTTCGTTGCATCGATATTTATCAGCAACTTGGTTTGTATGTGGGCCAACACTCTTAGTGATTCGCTGATCCTATATATCATCCTATTTTTGCACATGGTATTCATAGATTGACAATTAAGAGTTATTTTTATGTCTCTAAGAGCTATCTTCTCCTCGTCTATAGGATAACATTTTTTGCTAGTTATTTTGGAGCGTTCTTAGGTTATCCTTTTAAAAGGGTCTATTTATTGGGAAGTCATCTAAATGGATGGGGCATCCTATTTGCACATGTTACAATTGTAATTCTTTTTTATGTGTGGCTAATTTCCCTAGAAAGGACATTTTCACAACATGTTGTTATGGCTCTCATGATTGAAATATTAAATAGATAACAATCCTATAGACAAGTAAGTATCCATACTCAAAATTCTATAGGGATCCTAACTGATCCTAACAATCCAACCAATCCTATAGATAAGTAAGTATCCATACTCAAAATTCTAGCATAACTTACAAGTCACCATTCACAAGAGTCAAAGTCCATAACTTTAACAAAAAAGTCTAATCCAAGGCCAAACACCTACTAGTTGGTAATACAACCCATAGTCCAGAACAACTAGTAACAGACTATTAAAAGAAACGATTGCAAATAACAAAATAAATACTATAACAAGACCAATATACAGAAATCAACCTCAAAACCCAAGGAAATTAGTAGAAGAGCCTCTAAAAAAATAAGAGTACAATGTGAAATACATAGTAAATATAAGTAAAAACAGTCATTGAATACAACGAAAAGATTAGTCTAATCCATAAGAGAGTTTTGTAATACTTGGAATACTAAGATCTCATCCTAATTCTTTTATCTGTAACTACTCCGCATGATTTACAAAACAACAACGAGAACTCGGACTATAAATGGAAAGTTGCATAAGTAATGTAAATAACCAAAAATGTTGTATTTAGTGGACATTGAATTACTGAAATCTAAAGATAATAAAAGTATAACTAACATGTAAAGCAGGAATATAAACTACAGGCAACTATCCAAGAAACTAAACATGATAATGCTAGGGGAGCAATAAGGATAAACCTATCTTGTCTTAATAGTAAATAAAGTTCAAAGTGCAATACCATATATCACTAGTCAATATACAATAAAAAGTGAAGGAAAGCCATATAATAGTATTTGAGGAGAAGAATACGTATATGATATGAGTAGACAAATAAAAGAGGTATATACAGTGATATCATATATATATGGGCTAACTCAAGAGAATACCATAATAAACCAACCTAAAATCTCCAGGTATTCAAACAATTTAGAAAAGATAGTGTTGGCATAATCCGGGTCACTAATCATAATGTCCAATCGTGCGATAATTATTCATAATATAATTTAATGTAAGAATGAATGAGATTAGAATCATATCTCCAACTTCAGTACTAGTCCATAATAAGCATTCCACGAACTAATCATAATAACATTAGTCAAGTAACCGGCTACTATGGTCAAATAACAGCTAATTGGACCTCTATATGCACGAAAGTTTCAATTAATACTAAACAAATAAAAATAATAGCCTATACCATAGCAACACCTTGAAAGCCTTATAGCTATAAGCACCAAACAATATACTAGTTATTGGCAATGCATATGAAAGTGCCCAAGCACATACGCAAGTGTACGTGGTTTTATCAAGTAATTTAGTGACTTCGAGGAATTTCAAGTATCGATTTCTGAGGTACTTGCGTTCGCCGCCTATCTAATTTTAGTTTAACTAATTGAGAAAAAATAAACAAAAAGAGAGTTTGTAATTTTGTAAATTCAAAATAAAATAAATAATGCGTAAAAATAAATTCTTAGAACAACCAATGGATATAAGCCCAGGGTTAAAGCACTTCAAACAATCATACTATGTTATTGAATTTCCTTCGATAACTTGCTTATCTTGATTGTTGATTTGTAGGGTTAATTGCATGATCATAGTTTCCCAACCTATAATCTTTTACCTAATTTGGACATTACAACTACATCGTTGAGCTGGGATGTAATAATCTAATTAAGTTAATAAAAGCTATCATCCTACGTATGAATCAAGTAAGACATCTAAGTAAATCTTTGTCCTAAACGCTAAGTTTAATTCTTTATTTTATAAAAGAACAAAAACTCAAACTCTGTTTATTCCCATATTTTATCTCCCTATTCCCTCTCCTGAGATCAAAAGTTCAACAATATATGAATTTTATGAGTGATCAATCTATAAAACAATTAAAACAAGAATAAACAAACAACTAAATATGATAAGCAAAATTAACAAAATTAATTCAAAATAATAATAATCATATTCTTAACTTTAACCCTGAAAGGAGAATTTTTAATCACTAATATTTATAATCATGATTCAAATAATTGACTACATGAAATGAAAAATTAAAGACTAAAAATAAAAACCGCTCCTCCGCTTTTCGTCCAAACTGTGTCCCAGCCGTCCCCCTTTTATTGTTTTCTTGTCCAAGTGTTTATATATGTTTTCAAAATTGTTGCCAGCTGTCCAGCAACTTTTCCACTCATGCATATATATTATTATATAATAATTGTCTAATAATTCTAATATGTGTATGATTGAAATATTTGCACGTGGCCAAGGCAAATCATCTCACCAGCCGCTTCTTTGTTTGTGCTCTGTCGGCAACTTTTTGAATTTGCAGTGTTTGATTTCAACAATGCGACATGTATCTCAACACGTTGGCATGTTGATGCGTTCCGTTGACTTTACGTCGTCTCACTGGAATTTGCATTCAAAAATTTGATCAAGTGTGGAATATTTTATTCTTTGCCCATATCTTTTGTAGTGTATTTTCAATAAATTTCAAGCCTTTTTATCAATAATATATCACCTTATTTAGTTCACCAAACCTCATACAATATTGTACACCATATATAAAGATTAAAACAGCATAATATTCTAAACAACAAATCAAAATACAAGCTTAGATAAGGCAAATTCATAATGATCTTCAACATATTTTTTCAACTGACTAAATCAAATTAACTTTTGCACATCACAAAATAGTTATTCCACTCATAATTACACCATTAACATATTTGAAATAAATTAAAAACATTAAAATCCATCCTGACAAGCTAGACACACACCTAGTTCAAGCTAGTAAAACTAATTTTTTGGTTGAACTCTAAACTACAAAATTAAATACAAACTTGTTTGAAAAATACTTTGGACATTGTAATCACACACTTGGACATTCACATACTTATTTATATCAATATGAACATGTTATGCATACAAATTACTCTCAAAACAAAATAAGCTAGACTAATGATATAGAAGTGTATAAAATCACCTCAGATCAGCATATGAATGAATGAATGCAAAGTATATCCATAGTACCATATCTGATTCAAGTGCCATAATCTGCCAAGTGCAATCACCTCTTCCAACAAATTGCAAATGCAGGACCTACAATTACCTCTCTTCTCTAATATAATGGCTCACGGGCGATGGGACCACTAATAGATTTACCAATATTTGTATACATTGCCTAGTCCCATTGTAGGATTTTTATTAATCACCATCACCAATCAACTCTATCCTATACATGATATATATATATATATATATATATACTAAATGCAAAAACTCAAACAATGGCTAAAGGAGTGTAGGTTTGTAAATACATTTTTCAAGATCAACCCCAATGCTAAATCATCATAAGAGACTAGAAACGATTAAAATCTCTCACGGTCACATTAATTGGTTATGATAAAAGAGTGGAAAAATCATGCACCAGAATCAATCTCACTCAAAATTCTTGAAACATCATCTTTAGTTTCAAAAGCTCATAAATCATAAATAATATGGTACAATCCCTATTATAAGAAATTAATTTTAAAAGTGAAAATTAAGAATAAATTCTTTTTTTTGTAAATAGTAGTAAAATCATGGTTTTTGTTAGAATTGTAGTACTAAATAACCATGAATGAATCGAGAATATGCATGCCATCACCAGTACTCAAAAAATAGAACCATAAGCATTTAAACATTCATAAGCTAAGGCTATTTCCTTTATAAGGATATAATACTCAACTAGATTCCAACAGGTATAGTAACTATGGCCTTAACCCCAACAATATATAACTAGTATAATAATAATTCTATGTTACTGGAAACTTTGATCCAAGCAATTAACATAAATAGTAAACCTTATACTCAAGTATACTTAACGTCAACTATGTTCAACATCTTTATATTTTAAGGTGATAAAATCCTATAGTCATAACTAATATTTCATCATAAGGGTGAATTTACCCTTCTATCCCTAAGCTCCTAATTTTTTTGAATTCATCATATTTAAGTCATAAAATTCTCATATCATAGCCACCTAGCATTAGATCTACAGTATACACTATCTCATATAGAAAAGTCGATCATAGCCTACCTTAGTGCCAAACCATTATCCTTGAAATAGACATAAATGGATCGTCTTTTCTCCATGACCCAAAATACTGCAACACTACAAAAATAATACTCTACAAGTCAATAGGGGTAAAATAAGATCCATATTACTATATAAAAGTTCAAGTCAGAATTTGGGTGAGCAAAGGAACTATAGGGCCCGCAAAAAAATAAAAACTTAAATCTGTCAAGAGGTCCTCAAAGGACAAGAAATGTATGCTCAAATCTTAAGCGAAAATGGAAAAAAATCAAGGTCACCACTAGAATCAAATGGTTCAAAGAACACATTCCTAAGAAATTACAATAAAAAAATGAAATTCTGTGGGAAATGACCAAGGAGCGTTGGGATAACATACCTTACCTTCATTAGATGGTTCCCTATATTTCTTAATCTCCAACATTTTAAAAATGGGGGGAAATAGTTAATAAAATTATGGAAATTTTTTTTTGATAACGGGATCTAAAAAATACTAGGTACTGCTAAAGCGGTTGCTAGGTTACTTAAGCCACTATTGCTTAAGCAACACAACTCCTGTAAAGAAATAAGTCAAGGTAATGTGGGAAACACCAATGTGGAATCTTGGACACTAAAGTGAAGTCCTCTAAAGTGGACATAGGCATATAGCCACAGCCGCTAAAGCAACACAATTTCACAAAAGTGACTACCGCTTAAGTTCTTATATGACCTCTTAAGCAGTTACACTAGCAGCATGAGGCATAAAATTTTCTAAGTCCCAACTGGACGCTGAACGAGTGCTAGAGATTCAATTGGAACACTAGCAAACAAACTATTCTACAATAACAACTTTTACATTTCTAATTTAATGAAACCATAAAAGCATTCGATTATGACCTCTAGGTCATTTACTTGATATGGATGAATTTCAAACATTTAAGGCCTTACCAAAGTGGCTATAGGTCATTTATGTCTTTTCATAATTATCGAATTGAATATCACATAGTTCATTTGGATTTTAGGCTTATTTCTTATTTTTGAGATTTTGTTAGTTAAGATTTAATTTTAAATCAAAACTCCTTGTTGATGACCTTTGATGTGTATTTTGATAGATCCTATCATCTCTGAATTATTGATTTTAGGCAAGAGGATGCTTTTTTCAGGCCCCGAGACTTCCTAACTCCTTTTGGAGATATTGGGCAAGTTATGTGAAAATTGGAACTATAGTTTTGGCCCCACATTTAGTATAAATGATCTCAAATGAAAGTTTTATTGGTTTATTTGAGTATGAAATGTAAAATTAGGTATGCTATATTTTTTTTTACATGCATACGGATCCAAAAAAATTCCAAGCATCCATTCAAAGTCCACTCCGAATAGCAAAATCTGATGTATCAGGTTGCTGATACAACCGCTTAAGCGATCATATAACCTGTTAAGCAGTCATCGCGTATACAATATTTTTCCACTTATGTGACATTGACTATATGGTCAATGGTTGCTTAAGAAATGCATTTTTTGCTTAAGTGGCCTTTAAGTCATCAACAAGATATCCAACCCCAAATGCCAGCTCGCCTAAGTGATAGGTGAGCCACTTAAGTATTAGGGTGACCGCTTAAGCAACACCTGGTGTCTTTAAATGGACTTTTCTTGATTTGAGTCTCCCATATTTTTACACCTAATTGAGAGCTTAAAGATAGGAAAAAGTGGGAAGTCATCCAAATAAGTTAAGGTAAGCTAACCTAACTCTTTCTGATCATTTCTCATTAATTTTCTCTTTAATTTCCTTCCTAATTCATGATAAAATAGTTAAAAAATAGGTATTAAATTCCTATATTTTAACGGTTGATTTGGGACGTGATTTATGCTAGAATTTTAAGCACACATTCCTTGTTCTTTGAGGGATCTCGTGATGTGTTCAATTTGGATTCTCTTCAGGGGATCTACGAGCTCATTCTTGACCTTGAATTTGACTTGATACTATAATAGGAATATTGTTTTAATTTTACTCCTAACAACATGTAGACTACTATTTTATAGCATAACAACATTTTGGGATCATTGAGTGAAGACAGATAATTTGTAGGTGGTTCAATGATTTTTATTTAATATTGAGGTAGGCTCCTATATACTTTTAATCTTTTGATAGTGTTTTATATATGTTGCATATTTCATAGCGATGCTAGGATATGACAGTTGGTAGAACACCATGACTTAGCCTAAATTATGACCTTAGGGGATAGAAGGGTAATTGATCCTTAAGGTAAAATATATATTATACTTCTATGGTCCTATTACATTAGGTTTCTTGCATGTTAGGCATAGTTGAGGTTAATGAACCTTTAGTATTTGATCACTAAATAACTTGTGGATCATGCTGGTTTTTCCCTGGATTTATGATGATGTAGTTGATCTTAGGTTGATTTATGCACCTAAGTGTTGTCATCTAGAGTTAATTAGCTTTGTTTTTTAGACTTTATGCATGAGAAAAGAGTTAATATTTATAAAATTAAGAATATAAGTGTTGAACTACATGTTAATAATGTTTAAGGTGTGTTCAAAAAAAGTTTGGAATCAAAATTAAAAATTAGAGTTTAGACGAGGAAACTAGTATTCTTGGCTTGAACTGTGTGCTATTCTACTTGTTCTTGTATGATTCTATCATGTTATGAGCTCTAACGCATGGTTTTTTATTCAATTAAAATCTTTGTGAGAAGATGAAATTGATAAATGAATGATATAAGAGTTAAATTGAAAGCATAGAGTAAAGTATAAGTAAATCTGGAAATTTTGGGCTTAGGGGCATGCCACTCTCCTTAAACACCACGTTAAGAGCTTTCCACACACTTATTTACAAACAAAAATTTTATTTCTGGGTGCCTACACAATTTTAGTGTGTCATAATACTAAGGTGGTGTGATAGGGGTGTGGCGCGGAGGCATGTTCAAATCGGACAACTTGTTCCTTGAACAAATAGAAAACTCCAACATTTTTATAAACACGTTTGACAACTTGTGGGGCTTGTAATACTCTTCAGGAGGCTTAAATTAGGGTTTTTATTTTCTTACTTTAGTTTAATTTTTGTTTCTTACATGGATTCCATCAAAATGATTCCTTGTAAGTCCATGAGGGCGAAGCACCCTCATCAAGGGTTATGGACAAGAACATGAGTACTTAAGCTTGTTAAGTAATTTGGTTTATGTTATTATCATTATTGTTTTTTCATTTATCCGTGTTTTAATTATTCTATAGATTTTTTATCATTAGGAAAAATGCATGATTCTATTGGGAGCCTAGAAGGAGGAACGACAGAATAGAACGTGGGTTATATTGGATGGGAGCATAATCATTCGAGGAATTGACATTACCATTTTCATTAAGCATAGGAATATAAGTAATTTGAACTATTTGGTTCCCAAATGGAAAGAAATAAAAATGCATTTAACTAAGTAGTTTCATCATAGCTCAATGATGTAGTTGTGAGGATAAGTTTGATAGTTTATTAGAGGCTCGGAATAACATAATTTTACTCTAAACCCTGTGAACCAACACTGAAGATAGTTAAATAAACCAACAAAATAATATGAATAAGTAGGATTGTTCGTAATGCCTTAACCCTGGGTTTCTCCCTATTATTTCTCAAGACCTTTATTGGACTGTATTATTAAGTTTACTTTTAATTATTAACCCTTTATTACTGTTGGTTACTTTATTACTTGATTCATCTTATTAGTGAACTATAACTGGGTATTTGTTAAACACAAGTCCTTACAGGATCGACACTTGTCTTTTAAAAGCCATTTAATTACTTGGTGGGAAACGTCCACTTGCATTTATGCATGAGCACATATTTTTGGTGCCATTAGCAAGGACTTGTAAATTAGATACTATCTTAGATTTGGTATTGTTATTTGATTCGTGAGTATTAGTTACTAGATCTTAGGTTTATAATATTGAGGTTCAGTTTTGAAAAGCTAGTAAGCTAGCAAGGGACAGGGAGTTGATTTAACCATATCTCAAACTCGAGCAAGGCTTACACTAATTGAGATACTTTGTTATTTGTAAGTATTCACTACTTAAAAATGGTCACTGGGTGAAAACGTTACTGAAATGATCTTGTATGCCAAAAATTGTTGTTCCAATAGCTTCAGAATGTTAATTTTGGACTAGGTTGACTCAGGATTTGCGTTTCAAGGGACCTGGTCTCATTTTGACCTATTGATGGAATATAAGAAAATAAAAAGTTGGGTGTGGAGCACACCTTTTATCGAAATAACCTTTGATAGAAATTTTGACTGTGCCATTGAGTCTACAGTGCCAAATACGATAGGTTCGCACAGTCCATTTGCGTATATAGGATTTTGAATAAAACCTAAGTGGATGCCAAAGATTTGTAAAATTATAAGTCTCCATTGTGCAGATACACTCTCTAATAATGAGCCATGGGTCGTGATTGTAAAACCCTTGTTAGGGATCCATATGCTGAAATTATGGTGCATTATGTTATGAAAGTGACTCACAAAGAATTCACCATATAATGCAACCACAATAGTCGGATCATGATAGCGACTCCCAAATACCTCAAGGTTTTAAAAAGACCCTTTTAGCTTGTTTTTTCCATTCTTCATCCATTCACAAGATACCCAACCCCTAAATATTAGGGAATCTTAGAATTAACTTTAGCAGTGATTTGGGAGCTTGGGTAATGAGTGTTTACATAGTTTTCTTTGAAATTTACGGTAAGAATTCCTTTTTCCATGGTTGATTTTCTCCTTATTTTCCTTATAATCCCAAGAACATGGTATCTGTATTTTAGCACCAATGTATCTTGTATTTCACCAATTTTTTAGGGTAAGTACTCCACTAGCATTAGGCAATATTGGGTTGGCTTCGAAAATACAATTTCTGTACCTAGGACCCACATGGAATTTTTGAGTAATTTTGAACCCGAAGTATAATAGTGCAGCATAGGCATCTTTGTTCTTGTCTAGATGAGTATATTATAATTTTGATAGTGTGGCATCTTGAAGAAGCTTCTCCAAAGGAAAAGTTAGTAATTTAATGGATTTTTTGAGCTTTCAACGATGTCCAGGTAGGCTTGCTTTCACCCTCCTTAGAGTTTTAGCTTGTTCATAGTATGTTTATGATATTGTCTTTGATTTTGTATGGGTTCTAGGTTTTAGTGTGATGAATTGCAAATGCTCGGGTTAGTTGGATTATTTAGTCTATTCATAAATTATGTGTTAGGCATAGTTGGCTTAGTTGGTCATGTTTTAGGTAAAACATATATCTTAGAGTTGATTGTGGCTTAATTAACTTTTAAGATGAAATTTAGGTACGTTATCCTAGTCCGAGGTAAAAGTTTCCTTGTAATGGATTTTCGGGATTTAGAAATAGGCCATTTAATCCACCTTAGACCAATATTTATGTTAGATATTGGAAAACTTTCTATGCTTGTTGTATGCCTGGAAATTTCTTATTAAGGTAATATTGAGAATCTTTGGCATTTAATGGTTACAATGGGTTGGCATGGATAGTTAATGCTTATTGATTATGCTAGTGATTATGTATTGATTATGCTAATAATTATGCTATTGAATAAGCTAGTTGTTTTGCTATTGATTATGCTATTGGTTATGAAGATGTTCATATAATTACTAGTCTTATTCCAGATATTGATAACGTATATACATAATCAAAGTCTAGAACATGTTTATGAAATTTCTCAAACACACACATATATATATATATACTCCGTTCGTGTTCAGAAGATTATTATGTATTGATTACATACCTACAATTTCAATTTTGGGAAATTTACTTTGATATTGATCTTGATATTTATGATATGACATTGTGGATTTTGGGGCAAGAAAATTGAGAATAGGAATACTATCTAAGTTTAAATGCAAAAAAATTGTTATTATAAGGCATGACATAGATAGTTTCTAGTTCTATCTTAGAAGTTGGCAAATTATGTTTGTTTGGTTATGCTTTTCTTGATTGTACCCCCAGTCTTATCGGGGCCTGCATTGGGTTATTTAGTTTTTCGTACATCTTGATTTATGCAGGCCAATTTTTTAGCTAGAATTGCATGTGTTTTATGTTATCATCATGGTTTATTTAATGATTGTGCACAGTGATGTTGGAGTTATTTCAGGTTCGCTATTGTAACACCCCGTATTCAAGTACATGTATTGGTGTATTCAAGTACGTGATTGGTCTTATTTATATGGAATTAATTTTTTATTTTATTTATATCGGAATTTGCCCGTCGATGGATCCATACGAAGGTTATTGAATAAGATTTCCTACGATATAAGGATTTCCAAAAATGGATAAGTTTCGGATATAGTCGAGCACATTCGAAACTATAAAACGGTGGCCGGAATATGGTGAATAGTAAATGTGCAGGAAAATTTCCTGCACACAAATTACTGAGGCCTGCCAGTTTTTTAGGTCAACTTTGAATGATCATAACTCCCTTAATATAATGAACTGGGAGGCATACGACCTATCAAAAGAAATATCTTTGAGTCTTCTTTCCAATGCAATTGGTTTCATCCAAAACCAACATCTGAGTAAGGAGTTATACTCGTTTTACTTCAGCCTCTCAAAACAGCTCTTTAGGGTAAACTTCAAACGATCATAACTCCTTGTACAGGATGAAATGAGTAGCCTACTTTATATGAAATGAAAGCCCTTTGAATTATCTTTCCAACGATACCAATTTCACCCAAATCCGATATCGGAGCAAAGAGTTATGGCCGATTTACTTTAGCCTAACAAAACAGTCCACCATGGACAGATTCGGATTTACTTAAAATTTGAAGGGCAATATGGTCATTTTCCATCACCTCATGGACGAAAATTGGTCATTTTATGCATATACTTAGCCTCATATCCATCATTTTTATCAAAATTTTGAAGAATAAGGAAACCCTAGCCTAAGTTCAACTCCAATTATCTTGTGATTCAACCGTAGAAAATCCAAATTGATTCCGTAGTTGTGTTCACCGTCTCGAGGGCTTCGAGAAGCACCCCTTATTTGTGCCAATAGGACTTCGAAATCAAAAGGGCCATTTTATGGTAAGGATGTAAATTATGTTGGTGTTATTTATATGGATATGTATATATATGCATGTGAGCATAAGAAGTATGTTATTTGATTGTTGTTGAAAGATGATTGGAAATGATGTTGGATTATTCTTGTGCATGGTTGGATTATGTTGAATTGTGAAAGAATTTGGTGTGATGATGTGGTATTGAAATGATGATTATATATATATATATACACATAAGCCTATTGTTCAAGTTAGTTTTTGGAATGCTTTGCAAATATTGGTTGTATGGAATTATGGAAGAGAATTGTAGTGTTGGGTTGCTAATACTAGATGCCAAACATTTCATTGTAGATAAGTGATTTGTAAAGGCGGGAAGTTGTGTTGAATTGGTATCCGAATCTACAACGAGGTATGTAAAGCATACTCTCACGATGTTCTTTGGCATGAAAACACCAATGTTCCATCAAGTAAGATTCCCAGGTTGTCCAAAAACATGTATTTCTCTACATTACCAACGAAGTTGTTTCCATTCTATAAAGTGTCAAAATGTTTCGTTGATATACCAAAAGGCTCCTATTTTATTGTTGTGATATTGATGATTCTGAAACACATTGTTGATGTACCAATGAGTCTTTATTACATCGTTATTATATAGAAGGTCTATTACTTGGTTCCTATTGATGTATCATTGTTTCAAAGTATGAAAAATGTGGTGGCGACCGAAATAACAATCTCAAAGATTAATTGAACTAAGTGATGGAAGTTCTCTCTTATCGGGTGGTATCCCAGGGGCATAAGCCTAGCATGGGTCGATCCCTATTTATGTGTTTATGGGTGGTATCCCATGGGCATAATCCTAGCATGGGTCGATCGCTATTTATGTGTTTATGGGTGGTATCCCAGGGGCATAAGCCTAGCGTGGGTCGATCCCAGTTGATATGTACTGGAGGTAGCCTAATGGTCACAGAACAGTACAGTAATGATTACAAAGATGATAAGAACGAAGGTAAAGTGATTGAATAAATGCAATGTACAGGTTGTCACAACTTTTAGTAAGTGTGGTCCACTCCTATTACGCTTTATTCACTTGTTTTTGATTTCTATTGAGCTCCTATATCATATGTGATTATCTACAGCTTTACATACTCAGTACATATTTCGTACTGACGTCCCCCATGGGGACCTGTATTTCATGCTGCAGGCATAGGTACCTCAGCTCATACACCGCACAAGTAGGAGCCAGGTAAAACAACTATTGTTGGTAAGCTCCAGTTTGCTTCGGAGCTTTCCGAGTTGGTTCCTTATGTTTTGTTATTGTACAAGAGTCATGTGTGGGCGGGGGTTTGTCCCGACCGTAGTTATGTCATGTATATCCTAGAGGCTTTGTAGACATAAGAAAGGGTAAAGTCATGGAAGTTTATATAGTGATGTTATATTTGTATATGTGGTGGCCCCGACAGCCAAGTATTATATATATATATATTTGTGCGTGTTGTGCTGATACAGGTAATTAGACCCTTCTATATGCAACGAAGTGTTGTCCAAATTTTTGGTGACATGTAAGTGAAAGTACAGGTATTTGAATAGATTCTCCCGGGCCTTCTCGGCTTTGGGTGCCAGTCCGGCCAGATGGAATTTTGGGTCGTGACAAAAGTGGTATCAGAGCGATTCGTCCTAGTAAGTATACAAAGCCGTGTCTACATAAATTCTTGTTTATCGATGTGTTGTGCACCATATCTATAAACAGGAGGCTATGGACATTTAGGAAATTGTTTCTTTTCTTTAGATCATAGATCGTGCCATAGATTTTATATAGCAAATGAAGTCATAGTTGACCACTGAATCCATTTGTTTCTCTTATTACAGTAAGAATGCCGGATACCGGAAGTAAGAATACTGGCGGGCAGGTAGATGTGGCTGCCGGAGAAGGGACTAGGAAGTCACCACCTGCACAAGTTAATCAGAGTGAAGCTCAAGCTGAGCGGGTATCTGAAATGTCTTCCACTCCAGATGAAATAAGGGGGAGGCGAACCACATTCACAGAACTACTTGTTAATGCTGCTGATCAGGATATAAGGGATAGAGTACAACTGTTAACCCAGATTGTTGCCGATCAAGTCCAAGGACAAGCTATTCCTGCCGCGGGTTCTAGCGGTACTGATAGGGCGTCTAGTCTTCGGACGTAAGATTTTCTTAATATGGATCCGCCAACTTTTACCGGATCCGATCTTAATGAAGATCCGCAGGACTTTATTGATCAGATCCAAAGGGCCCTAGAGGTGATGCATGTATCGGGCAGAGAGACAGTGGAGTTAGCCGCGTATAGATTCAAAGGTGAGGCTATATATTGGTATGAAGACTGGAAACGGTCAAGGGGAATTGATGCACCCCCAGCTACTTGGAAAGAGTTCAAAGAGGAATTTATTGATCATTATCTTCCATATGAGACTCGTCAGGCCCGTGCGAATCAGTTCTTAAATCTTCGACAGGATAATACAAGTATGAGGGAGTATAGTCTTCGATTTAATTCCTTGTCCAGATATGCTCCTAATGTTATAGCTACTATGGATGACAGAGTTTATCGGTATGTGAATGGATTGGATCCGTATTTGGTTAGGGATTGTACTATTGCTGCACTGAATAAAGACATGGATATAGCTAGGATCCAAGCATTTGCACAAAAAATGGAAGATCAGAGGCAAAGAAAAAGAACATAGGAATTTGAAAGCGGATCTTCTAAGAGGGCTAGATCTACAGGGCAGTTTATGGCGCCACAGGGAGGTTTTAGACCTCAATTTTCAGCTAGACCACCTAGGCCATTGTTTTCTTATTCTGCAGCTAATGCTCCACTACAGCATCAGGGGTTCAGAGGCAGTCAATTTGGGCAAAGAAGTCAGGGTCATAGTTCGCGATCTGTGGGTTATCATGGGCAAGGGAATATGAGCCAATCGAGACCTCCTCGAGAGCCATGTTTACTTTTGGTGCGGTATGTCGGGGCATATGATGAGGGAATGCCCGCGAAGGGACATAGGGGGTATGGCACGGCCTACGAGGTCATTTGTTGCATCATCATCATCGATGTATTATTCAGGAAGGGGTGCACAACCAATGGGTCGTGTTAGAGGTGATAGAGGAGCCACGGGTTTTAGCAGGGCTCAAAATCGTACATATGCTTTAGCGGATCGACAGAATTTAGAGGCTTCCCCAGATGTGGTTACGGGTACGTTGTCTATCTTTTTATTTGATTTATATGACTTAATTGATCTCGGTTCTACATTATCTTATGTTACTCCATTGGTTGCTGGAAAGTTCAAAAGAATACCCGAACTATTAGTTATGCCATTTGAAGTATCCACACCGGTTGGGGAATCCATTATAACTAGAAGGGTTTATCGAAACTGCATAGTAACTGTTTGTGGTCGTGATACGATGGCTGATCTTGTAGAGTTAGAAATGGTAGATTTTGATGTTATAATGGGTATGAACTGGTTGGCGTCTTATTATGCCACAATTGATTGCTGCACGAAAAAAGTATATTTCCATTTTCCAAATGAATTAGTCCTTGAATGGAAAGGTGGAATTAGCGTGCCAAGAGGTAGATTTATTTCTTATTTTAAGGCAAAGAATGATTTCCAAGGGATACATATATCATTTAGTTAGAGTAAGGGATACAGAAGCGGAGCCACCAACTCTTCACGCTGTTCTGGTGGTAAATGAATTTCCTGATGTATTTCCTGAAGATCTTCCAGGTTTGACTCCTGAACGAGAAGTAGAGTTTGGTATTGATGTAATACCAGGTACCCAAACAATCTCCATTCCGCCGTATAGAATGGCCCCAGCAGAATTACGAGAATTGAAAGACCAATTGAAAGATTTGCTAGAGAAGGGATTCATAAGGCCTAGTATGTCCCCCTGGGGAGCACCAGTGTTATTTGTGCGCAAAAAGGATGGCGCGCTGAGGATGTGTATTGATTATCGGCAATTGAATAAGGTGACTATTAAGAATAAATATCCTCTCCCAAGAATTGATGATTTATTTGATCAATTACAGGGCGCAAAGTATTTTTCTAATATTGATTTGAGGTCAGGTTACCACCAAGTGAGGGTCAAAGAGAAGGATATACCCAAGACAGCTTTCCAAACACGGTATGGTCATTGTGAGTTTCTAGTTATGTCATTTGGGCTAAGAAATGCACCTGCAGCTTTTATGGATTTGATGAATAGGGTGTTTAAGCCATTCCTGGATGTATTTGTGATAGTTTTTATAGATGATATTCTAGTTTATTCTAGATCAGAAGAGGACCATGCCAATCACTTACGACAGACATTGCAGACTCTTCGTGATTGTAAGCTTTATGAAAAGTTCTCTAAATGTGAGTTTTGGTTAAAGTCGGTGGCATTTTTGGGTCATATTGTATCTAGTGAAGGGATAAAGGTTGATGCTCAAAAGATAGAAGCTGTGAAGAACTGGCCGCCTACGGAGATTCGTAGTTTTCTCGGGTTGGCCGGTTATTATAGAAGGTTTGTTAAAGACTTTTCTTCCATTTCAGCACCCTTAACCAAGCTAACCCATAAAGCATCCAAATTCCAATGGAATGATGCATGTGAGAAGAGTTTTCAAGATTTAAAGAACAAGTTGATTTCTACACCCGTGTTTTTACTTCCAGAAGGCACCGAAGGGTATACAGTGTATTGTGATGCTTCTAGAATTGGTTTAGGATGTGTATTGATGCAGCATGGTAAGGTAATAGCATATGCTTCTAGACAATTGTGGCCACATGAGAAAAATTATCCTACACACGATCTTGAGCTGGCAGCAATTATTTTTGCCTTAAAGATATGGCGCCACTACTTATATGGGGTTCATGTTGATATATATACTGACCATAAGAGCTTGCAATATATTTTTAATCAGAAGGATCTAAATTTAAGGTAGCGGAGATGGCTTGAACTATTAAAGGACTACGATGTTGATATCTTGTACCATCCAGGAAAAGAAAATATGGTAGCTGATACGTTAATTCGTAAGGCTATGATGGCGCCTATAGAAAGGCAAGGGGTGGTTAAAGATCTTCACCAGTTAGCTAGTTTGGGAGTTCGCCTTCTTGAAACTCCGAATAAAGAGCTTATCGTACATAATACTGCGGAATCTTCATTAGTAGCTGAAGTGAAAGAGAAGCAATATGCAGATCCTATTTCATTATAGCTTAAGGAGAACGTTCAGAGTGGTGAGACCAAGGCATTTGAGCTTACACGAGAATAAGTACTTCAGTGCCAAAATCGATTGTGTGTGCCAGATGTAGACGGCCTAGGAAAGAAGATTATGACAGAGGCACATTTTTCAAGGTATTTCATTCATCCAGGATCAACCAAAATGTATCAAGATTTGAAAGAAATGTATTCGTGAAATGACATAAAGAAGAGCATTGCAGAATTTGTTGCTGAATGTCCAAATTGTCAAAGAGTTAAAGTTGAGCACCAAAAACCCGGAGGCTATATGCAATGCATAAATCTTCCAATTTGGAAGTGGGACATGATCAACATGGATTTTGTTACAAGTTTGCCTCGTACAGCTCGGAAATTTGATTCTATATGGGTGATTGTGGATAGGCTTACTAAATTCGCACATTTCTTACCCGTTAAGACCACTTACACAGATGATGAATATTCGAAGCTGTATGTTAAAGAAATAGTCTGATTACATGGAGTGCCAAGTTCTATTATATCGGATCGGGGAACTCAATTTACCGCAAACTTTTGGAAGTCTTTCCAACGGAGTTTGGGAACACAAGTGAATCTGAGTACATCTTTTCACCCTTAGAGGATGGACAAGCAGAGCGCACCATTCAAACACTTGAAGATATGCTACGAGCATGTGTTATAGATTTTAAAGGCAGCTGGGATGATTATTTACCTCTTATTGAGTTTGCCTACAATAATAACTATCATTCAAGTATCAAAATGGCACCATATAAAGCTTTATATGGGAGGAAGTGTAGATCACCAATAGGATGGTTCGAAGCGGGTGAAACTCTTATGTTCAGACCGGATCTTGTGTATCAAGCCATAGAAAAAGTCAAGGTGATTCAGCAACGGTTGAAAATAGCTCAAAGTCGACACAAGTCATATACGAATAGTAGAAGAAGAGAGCTAGAGTTTTCGTTAGGCGATTGGGTATTTTTGAAGGTATCGTCAATGAAAGGGGTGATGAGATTTGGCAAGAAAGGAAAGTTGAGTCCACGATATATAGGCCCGTATAAGATTATTCGAAGACGTGGGCAAGTTGCTTATGAATTAGAGCTACCCCAGGAACTCTCATCAGTGCATCCAGTATTTTATGTATCGATGCTTCAAAAGTGCATCGGAGATCCGTCCCTTATTACTTCTACTAAAGATGTGCAAGTATTAGAAGATCTTACCTATAAGGAGATGCCTATTGCTATATTAGATCGTCAAGTTAAGAAGATGAGAAATAAAGAAGTAGCATCGGTGAAAGTACTTTGGAGAAATCAACAAAGGGAAGAGATTACATGGGAAGCTGAGGAAGCAATGAAATCTAAATACCCTCATTTGTTCAAAGATGAAGAGGAGGTTCAAGAAACGGAGTTAGAACATTAACAAGTAAGTTTTTGTTTATATATGCATAGTATTTATGTGATGATGTGAATGTTAATGGTGGACTTGAACTTGTTTTGGTTGAATAACTATGCTAACATTCGAGGACGAATGTCCTAAAGGGGGGAAGTATGTAACACCCCGTATTCAAGTACATGTATTGGCATATTCAAGTACGTGATTGGTCTTATTTATATAAAATTAGTTTTTTATTTTATTTATACCGGAATTTTCCCATCGATGGCTCCATACGAAGGTTATTGAATAAGCTTTCCAACGATATAAAGATTTCCAAAAACGAATAAGTTTCAGATATAATCGAGCACGTTCGAAACTATAAAATGGTGGCCGGGATATGGTGAATAGTAAATGTGCAGGAAATTTTCCTGCACACAAACTGCTGAGGCCTGCCAGTTTTTTAGGTCAACTTTGAATGATCATAACTCCCTTAATATAATGAACTGGGAGGGTTACGACATATAAAAAGAAGGATCTTTGAGTCTTCTTTCCAATGCAATTGGTTTCATCCAAATCCAACATCTGAGTAAGGAGTTATACTCGTTTTACTTCAGCCTTTCAAAACAAATTTTTAGGGTCAATTTCAAATGATCGTAATTCCTTGTACAGGATGAAATGGGTGGACTACTTTATGTGAAATAAAATCCCTTTGAATTATCTTTCTAAAGATACTAATTTCACCCAAATTCGATATCGGAGCAAAGAGTTATGGCCGATTTACTTCAGCCTATCAAAACAGTCCACCATGGACAAATTCGGATTTACTTAAAATTTTAAGGGCAATATGGTCATTTTCCATCATCTCATGGACGAAAATTGGTCATTATATACATATACTTAGCCTCATATCCATCATTTTTATCTAAATTATTGAAGAATAAGGAAACCCTAGCCTAAGTTCAACTCCAATTATCTTGTGATTCAACCGTAGAAAATCCAAATTGATTCCGTAGTTGTGTTCACCGTCTCGAGGGCTTCGAGAAGCACCGCTTATTTGTGCCATTAGGACTTCGAAATCAAAAGGGCCATTTTATGGTAAGAATGTAAATTATGTTGGTGTTATTTATATGGATATGTATATATATACATGTGAGCATAAGAAGTATGTTGTTTGATTGTTGTTGAAAGATGATTGGAAATGATGTTGGATTATTCTTGTGCATGGTTGGATTATGTTGAATTGTGAAAGGATTTGGTGTGATGATGTGGTATTGAAATGATTATTATATATATATATATATATATATACATAAACCTATTGTTCAAGTTGGTTTTTGGAATGCTTTGCAAATATTGGTTGTATGGAATTGTGGAAGAGAATTGTGGTGTTGGGTTGCTAATACTAGATGCCAAACATTTCATTGTAGATAAGTGATTTGTAAAGGCGGGAAGTTGTGTTGAATTGGTATCCGAATCTACAACGAGGTATGTAAAGCATACTCTAACGATGTTCTTTGGCATGAAAACACCAATGTTCCATCAAGTAAGATTCCCAGGTTGTCTAAAAACATGTATTGTTCTACATTACCAACGAAGTTGTTCCCATTCTATAAAGTGTCAAAATGTTTCGTTGATATATAAAAAGGCTCCTATTTCATTGTTGTGAAATTGATGATTATGAAACACATTGTTGATGTACCAATGAGTCTTTATTACATCGTTATTGTATAGAAGGTCTATTACTTGGTTCCTATTGATATATCATTGTTTCAAAGTATCAAAAATGTAGTGGCGACCGTAAAAACAATCTCAAATATTAATTGAACTAAGTGATGGAAGTTCTCTCTTATCGGGTGGTATCCCAGGGGCATAAGCCTAGCATGGGTCGATCCCTATTTATGGGTTTATGGGTGGTATCCCAGGGCATAGTCCTAGCATGGGTCGATCCCTATTTATGTGTTTATGGGTGGTATCCCAGGGGAATAAGCCTAGCATGGGTCGATCCCAGTTGATATGTACTGGAGGCAGCCTAATGGTCATAGTACAATACAGTAATGATTACAAAGATGATAAGAACGAAGGTAAAGTGATTGAATAAATGCAATGTACAGGTTGTCACAAGTTTTAGTAAGTGTGATCCACTCCTATTACGCTTTATTCACTTGTTTTTTATTTCTATTGAGCTCCTATATCATATGTGATTATCTACAGCTTTACACACTCAGTACATATTTCGTACTGATATCCCCCATGGGGACCTGTATTTCATGCTGCAGGCACAGGTACGTCAGCTCATACACCGCACAAGTAGGAGCCAGGTCAAACAACTATTGTTGGTGAGCTCCAGTTTGCTTCGGAGCTTTCCGAGTTGGTTCCTTATGTTTTGTTATTGTATAGGAGTCATGTGTGGGCGGGGGTTTGTCCCGACCCTAGTTATGTCATGTATATCCTAGAGGCTTTGTAGACATAAGAAAGGGTAAAGTCATGGAAGTTTATATAGTGATGTTATATTTGTATATGTGGTGGCCCCGACGGCCAAGTATTATATATATATATATTTGTGCGTGTTGTGCTGATACAAGTAATTAGACCCTTCTATATACAACGAAGTGCTGTCCAAATTTTTGGTGACATGTAAGTGAAAGTACAGGTATTTGAATGGGTTCTCCCGGGCCTTCTCGGCTTCGGGTGCCAGTCTGGTCCGATGGAATTTTGGGTCGTGACAGCTATCGTACCTTGACTTAGTTATATTATCTTGCATTTTATCATATCTATATCATCATTTTACACAGTCAAGCGATGATGCCTACTAAGTACCCATGATTTTGGTACTCATACTACATTTTTTTACCTTTTTGTGAAGATCTGAGTACTCGTTGTCATTGTTGATTTTATGATTGTGTTGTGGTTGGTTAGGAGATAGGGTGAGCTCTTGGAGTATAAATGGACCTATTTTCTTCTATCTTATATATGTCTAGTATTTAATTTTGAGATAGATTTTATTGGTTATTTAGAACTTGGGTTATATTAACAATATCTCTTGTACTGGCTCTACCATATTGTGGGATGGTTATCTATATTGGCGATTACCTCTTCTCTATTTATATTGCTTTGCATATTTATATATTGCAATTTTTTTTCTCTTTAGCATTTTCCACTAAGTTATCCTTTTGTGAATAGCTCAATATATGGTTTGTCTTACCTATTGATGGGGTTTGGTAGGTTCCATCGGGACTCGTAAATTGGGTCGTGACAAATTTATATTAGAGCCTAGGTTTAAATGTTATTATTGGGACAAGAGAAAATGTCTAGTAGTGTTCTACGGATCAAAATGATGATGTTTGTTTCCTATCTTTGGTGGGACATACAACATTCTTAGGAGTTATTCATTTCTTTCACTCAATTTGTGCTATGTGTCTAAGTTGGTTTCTACGATATTTCCTAGTTTTCTCACTATCATAGATGGGTAGGACCTATTCTACCAATATACGAGATGAGAGTCCCAAGATCAAGCCTAGGGATCCTTTCACTGTTCGTGCACGACCTATAGGTTGTGTAAGCCTATGAGATATGTCCCTAACTGTAATACCCCAATCATTTCTTAAGCCTAAATCTGTCTTTTGAGTGGATATGTATGACTTTCAACGTTATTGATGTTTAAACCATGTTATTGAATAACCTTTCTATCGATACCAATTTCTTTGAAATTCGACTTCAGATGAGGGAGTTATGGCCGTTTTACTAAACGATATCAAATCGCCCAGGTTTGATGGTCGACCTAGCGGACCGTCTGGTCCCTGGTGGACCGACAAATGCCCCATCAAGCCAAGGCAGTGACTCTTTTTTCAGGCCATCGTATGACGACCAAGTTAGTGGATCATCAGAAAGTTGATGGACCGTCAAGGGGTCCGTCAGGTTAAGAGAAAATATCTTTTTCTGGCCCTCGATTAACGGACGACTTCGTGGTCTGTCAGTTTCCTGATGGACCATCACTTCGAACGTCACGTCAAGGTAGAACATTCTAATTTTTGCACTCGAGTGACAAACAATCTGGTGGACTATTAGGAGACTTAACGGACTGTTAAATCGAGCATCACAGGCCCCGATCAGTGAATTTCAGCTTTTTCAAAAGGGCATTTTGGTCATTTCCGCCCCATATGGTCTTATATATATATCATACTAGAGAATAGCAATTTATTTTCCTCCTTTCCTCTTCCAAGAAATATCTAGAAATTAGGGTTTCTTCCAAAACCCAAAAATTCAATCTTCTTCCAAGAAATTCAAGGATCTTCCATAGATTTCTCCAAGTTGTTCGAGAATTAAGTTCACAAAGTCAAGGGCATCAAGAATCTTGGTCTAAAAGTGTGAGAAAGAAGTTCCAAACATGTTTCTACATCTCCAAACTTATAATCCAAGGTATGTTGGGTTTGAACAGGAACACTCATTTCATTCTTATGCCTCAAGATTTACTTTCTATTATTGAATAAATTAGATATTTATGATTATTTCACCATCATGTTTTCTTAAATTGAGAATTTATTCCATGAGTTGTATATTGTCATTATGTATTGATAATTTCTAAGCAATTTAAGACAACTATCATGAGTTATGCCTTTCCAGGAGAAATTTGACTATTGAATATATATCGATATTTGATATTGAAAGTCAAGAATGAGTCCTATGATGTTTTCTTTAAGCTTTTGATATTTGAAAATGATTCAAAAAGCAAATGTACTTGATGTTGAGAAAGATTGTTTTGAATTGAGTCGGGTTAGGAATCCACAAGATGTTTATGATTTAAAGATGAGATATATATTTATGTTTTGATCTTTAAAATAGACCCATGAGTTGATATTGATTAAGAGGGATTTCCTAACGCGTTCTGAGCTGAGTCTGGGAGAAGTATTTAGCACCGAGCGAGAAATATGGTATTTCCCCAAAACTACGTACCACCATAGGATTTATGTTGATAATTGTGCGACATAGGCTGAGTATGGGATTGTGATAACGAGATTGAGGTTGTACTCCCTGGAAAGAGTACGACACCCCTGCCAATGGGGGGTTATATCCTTTGGAGGGAAAACCTTTAGACTCTATGCGGTTCCAGAGTCGTTCTCCTATGCCAGCGCCTTCATCAGCCAGTACTTCTGCATTCAGAATTAGGCCAAAGCAGGCTAGTAGGCCTACTATGTCTAGGTCCCAGGATAGTTTGAGTAACAGACCTCGTCCTCCCCTATGTCCGAAGTATGGTAGAGATAATCCCGGTGAGTGCTTAGTCGATTAGAGGGTTTGTTTGAGTTGTGTTAACTTGGGCCACAAGTTCAGAGATTTCCTATATACTAGACAGGGGAGTCACAATATTCGTCCTTAGATTCAGACTATTAGTTCTCCAGCCCCTATAATTTGTCTGACTCCTCCTTAGGGTGCTTTATTTAGTATTGTAGGTGGTCAGCTCCAGATTCACTTTTATGCTATACCACCCCGCCAGGATAGGAGAATTCACCAGATATTGTTACTGGTATGCTTTGTGTTTTTCATTTCGATATGTATGTGTCGATGGACCCTGGGTTAAGTCTTTCTTATGTGACTCCATTGGTGGCTGTGAATTTTGAAATCAATGCTGAAAAGATTTTCGAGCCTTTTCTAGTCTCCACACTAGTGGGTGAATCTGTTGTCACTAAGAAAGTATATAAGAAGTGTCCTATCACTGTTCTTAACAGAGTCATGTTTGCAGATTTGGTTGAGCTAGACATGGTTGATTTTGATATTATTCTGGGTATGGATTAGCTTCACTCATGTTATGCGCCAATAGACTGTCGTACCCGGGTATTCAAATTTCAGTTTCCCAATGAGCCAGTCTTTGAGTGGTCCAGAGATTCTGTATCTCCTAAAAGTCATTTCATATCCTATCTTAAAGCTAGGAAATTGATATCCAAGGGTTGTATCTATCATTTAGTCCAAGTTAAGGACACTAAGTCTAAGACTCTAACTATTCAGTCTCTTAGTATTTTCAATGAGTTTCCTGATGTTTTCCTGAAAGATCTCCATGGGTACCTCCCGATAAAGAGATAGAATTCAAAATTGATCTTCTCCCTGATACACAACCTATTTCTATTCCTCCATATCTATAGCCCCCGCAGAACTTAAGGAGTTGAAAGTGCAACTTGAAGATCTTCTTGAAAAGAGTTTTATAAGGCCTAGTATGTCTCCCTGGGGTGTACCCATTCTATTTGTGCAAAAGAAAGATGGTTCATTGTGCATGTGCATTGACTATCATCATGTTAACAAGGTCACAATCCTGAATAAGTACCCTCTTCCTAGAATTGATGACCTATTTGATCAGCTGCAAGGTGCTAGCTACTTCTCGAAAATAGATTTGAGATCCAGTTATCACCAACTTAAAGTTAGAGAGTGTGATATTCTAAAGACAACTTTTAGCACTCGTTATGGTCATTTTGAATTCTTGGTCATGTCCTTCGGGCTAACGAATGCCCCGGCAGCTTTTATGGACCTCATAAATCGGGTGTTTAGACTGTACCTAGATATATTCGTTATTATGTTTATTGATGATATCCTTGTATATTCCTAGAGTGAACACGACCATGTAGATCATCTTTGAATTATCTTACAGAACCTTAGGGATCAACAGTTGTTTGCCAAATTTAGCAAGTGTGAATTTTGGCTTTGGTTAGTTGCCTTTCTGGGTTATATTATTTCTTCTGATGGTATTCGAGTTGATCCTCAAAAGGTAGAAGCTGTGAAGAATTGGCCTAGACCTATTTACCCCTCTGATATTAGGAGTTTCTTGGGTCTAGCTGGCTACTACTATCATTTTGTTGAAGGTTTCTCTTCCATTGTTGTTCCTTTGACCCGGTTGACCCAAAAGAAGGTTAAATTCCAATGTTTAGATTCTTGAAAGAAGAGTTTTCAGGATTTAACGAATCGACTCACTTCAGCCCCTCTGATGACCCTTCCTAATGGTGTAGATGATGTTATGGTTTATTGTGATGCTTCCAGAGTTGGTTTGGGTTGCGTGTTGATGCAGAAGGGTAAGGTTATAGCCTATGCCTCCAGGCAGTTGAAACCTTATGAAAATAATTATCCGATCCATGACCTTAAGTTAGCTTAGTGGTTTTTGCTTTGAAAATATGGAGAAACTATTTGTACGGTGTTTATGTTGAAGTCTTTATGGATCATAAAAGTTTATAGTATGTGTTCACTTAGAGAGATTTGAATCTTTACCAGAGGCGATGGTTAGAATTACTGAAGAATTATGATATGAGTGTGTTGGATCACCTGGGCAAGGCCAATGTAGTGGTAGATGCCCTTAGCAGATCGTCCATGGGTAGTATAGAACATGTTGAGGAAGATAAGAGGGACTTAGCCCGTGAAGTGCATCGTTTGGCTAGGTTAGGTGTTAGATTGCTTGACTCTGTTAAGGGTAGTGTTTAGGTCCAAAGTAGTTCCGAATCTTCCCTAGTTTTGGAAGTGAAGGAGAAGCAGGATACGAATTCTCATTTGGTCGAACTGAAAGAATCAGTTAAAGACCAAAAGGTGGAGATTTTCTCCTATGGGGGAGATTGTGTATTGAGATTTTAGAATAGATTGTGCTTGCCTGATGTTAATGATCTGAGGCGGTGCGCGGTATTCTACTAATCCCAGTGCTAGCAAGATGTACCATGATTTTTGGGAAATTTATTGGTGGAATGGTCTGAAAAAAGATATAGCAAAGTTCGTTGAAATGTGTGCAACTTACCAGCAGGTAAAGATAGAGCACCAGAGACCAGGTGGTGTGATACAAGAATTTAACATTCCTACTTGGAAGTGGGAAGTGGTGAACATGGATTTTATGAATGGTTTACCTCTCTCTAGTCATCATCATGATTCTATTTGGGTTGTTGTAGAAAGGTTGACTAAGTCAGCATCTTTTTTGCTAGTACATACATCTTTCACCATGGAGGACTATGCTAAACTATATATTCGAGAGTTATTCAGGTTGCATGGAGTTCCGTTGTCTATCATCTCCTATAGAGGTACTCTGTTTACTTCTCAGTTTTGGAGAGCCTTTCAGAAGGGTCTTGGCACCCAAATTTATCTTAGCTTCGCTTTTATCCGCAGACAGATGGTCAGGCTGAGACGACTATACAAACTTTGGAGGATATGTTAAGGGCTTGTGTTTTTGATTTCAAAGGAAATTGGGATGAACATTTGTCATTGATTGAATTTGCTTACAACAATAGTTTTCATGCTATCATTGAAATGGCTTCATTTGAATCTTTGTATGAGAGAAGACATAAATCACCCATAGGTTGGTTCCAAGTGGGTAAAGATGCTTTGATTGGACTTAATGTTGTATTTGAGGCTATCGAGAAATTTAAGTTAATTTGGGAGAGGTTGAAGAGAGCCTAGAGTCATCAGAAGTCTTATGTAGATGTGAGAAGAAGAGCGCTTGAGTTTGAATTTGATGATTTGGTGTATTTGATAATTTTACCCATGAAATGGGTGAAAAGATTTGGAAAGAAAGGGAAGCTGAGTCCCAGATATATTGGCGCTTATAGATTTTTGAATCATGTTGGGAAAGCATCTTATGAGATTGAGTTGCCTGTAGAGTTTTTAGTTGTCCATCCTATGTTTCATGTTTCTATGCTCAAGAAGCACATTGGAGACTCTGTTGTTGTTGATCCATTGAAAGGTTTTGATGTTCAGGATAGCCTTTCGTATGATAAAATCCCGATTGAAATCCTAGATTATCATGTCCGTAGACTGAGGAACAAGGAAGTTCCCTTGGTTAAAGTTCTGTGTCGAAATCAATCAGTCGAGGGTTCCACTTGGGAAGCAGAAGCAGATATGCGAGCCAGTTACCCTCATCTTTTCTCCACGTGTTCGAATCAAGATGAAGGTACTATTTTCTTAATTCAATTTCTTTCTAATCTAATGTGAGTCGTTCGTGCATTCGGGGAAGTACTCAAAAGTTTAGAGTAAAGTGAGGCCTTTTAATGTGAGTCGTTCCAGCTATACATCCTCGTTTTCTCTTGTTCTTGGCCTATTTGGCAATATTCGAGGATGAATATGTCCAAGGGGGAAATATTTTAATACCCCAATCGTTTCTTAAGCTTAAATCCATCTTTTGAGTGGATATGTATGACTTCCAAAGTTATTGATGTTTAAACCATGTTTCTAATTTCTACTTTTGTTATGTAGAGCATTGAATAAGCTTTCCATCGAAACCAATTTTATTGAAATCCAATATCGTACAAGAGAGTTATGGTCATTTTACTAAATGATATCAGATCCGCCAGGTTTGACGGTCGACCTGGCGGACCGTCAGGTCCCTGGTGGACCGTCAAGTACCCCGTCAAGCAAAGGCAATGACTCCTTTTTTAGGCCATCATGCGACGTCCAAGTTGGTGGACCGTCAAAAAATTGATGAACTATCAAGGGGTCCGTCAGGTCGAGACAAAATATCTCATTTCTGGCCCTCGAGTGACGGATGACTTGGTGGTCCATCAATTTTCTGATGGACCATTAGTTCGACCGTTATGTCAAGGCATAACGTTCTAATTTTTGACTCGAGTGACAAACAATCTGGTGGAGTGTCAGGAGACTTGATGGACCGTCAGATCGACCGTCACAGGCCCCTATCAGCGAATTTCAATTTTTTCAAAGGGCATTTTGGTCATTTCCACCCCATATGGTCATATATATATATCCTAGTAGAGAATAGCCATTCATTTTCCTCCTTTCCTCTTCCAAGAAATATCTAGAAATTAGGGTTTCTTCCAAAACCCAAAAATTCAATCTTCTTCCAAGAAATTCAAGGATCTTCCATAGATTTCTCCAAGTTGTTTGACAATTAAGTTTCCCACGTCAAGGGCATCAAGAATCTTGGTCTAAAAGAGTGAGAAATAAGTTCCAAACAAGTTTTTACATCTCTAAAATTATAATTCAAGGTATGTAGGGTTTGAATAAGAACACTACTTTCCTTCCCGTGCCTAAAGATTTACTTTCTATTATTGATTTAAATGATTTGGCAAGTGGGTTTACACCCAAATTTCTTTATTTATGATTTATGAGATTTGAGTTGAATAAGTTTGATATTTATGATTATTTCACCATCGTGTTTTATTAAATTAAGAATTTATTCCATGAGTTGTATATTGTCATTATGTATTGATGATTTCTAATCGATGTAACACAAGTGTCATGAGTTATGTCTTTCCATGAGAAATTTGACTATTGAATATATATCGATATTTGAGATTGAAAGTTAGGAATGAGTCCTATGAAGTTTCCTTGAAGCTTTTGATATTTGAAAATGATTTGAAAAGCAAATGTACTTGATGTTGAGAAAGAATGTCTTGAGTTGAGTCGGGTTAGGAATCCACAAGATGTTTATGATTTACAGATGAGATATATATTTATCTTTTGTCTTTAAAATAGACCCATGATTTGATATTGATTAAGGTGGATTTCCTAATGCATTCTGAGTGGAGTCTGGGAGCAGTAATTAGCACCGAGCGGGAAATGTGGTATTTCCAAACTATGTGCCACCGTAGGATTGACATTGATAATTTTAGGCCATAGGCCGAGTATGGTATTCTGATAACGAGATTGAGGTTGTACTCCCTGGAAAGAGTATGAAACCCCCGCCAATGTGGGGTTCTCTCCTTCGGAGGGAAAAACATTGGACTCCATGTGGCTCACATAGTGTAGTTATGTCGGTTACAAGAAACTCTTACATCCATAATGATCTAAGTACCATGAGATACCGAGTCACTCTAAGTCACACGTCAAAGAGTTTGAGTTGAGTTAAATGATTTATGAGATTTATAAACATATGTTATTACTGATGACTTACGTAAAAGATATTTTAGATAATTCAAGCGAAGAGAGTTATTATTGTCAGCATGCATGATTTTCTTATACATTTTTGATATTATTAAAATGTTGCATCCACCCCCACATACTCAATACATTTCCAAGTATTGACTCCCATACTCTTTTGTATTCGATATTTCCTTATGATATAGGTTCAAGTGCTTAGTCTCAGCAGTGAAAGTGATCTTTGAGTACCTTCATCTACATTTCTGCAGTTAGTGAGTCCTCATGATTCTAGGACCTGTCTCTTTGATTTTTTCTTTTTAATAGATGGTTGTTTACTTTCACTTCAGTACGAGTTAGTTGGGGATCAATCCCAATGGCTCCTCAGTTCCATGTAGTAGAGGCTTTGTCAGACTAGTGTACCAGCGTGTACAAAGATTTCAATATTTTATTTGTACAGGACAGTATTACTTCGTATTTCAGTATGTTCATGACATGGTTATTCCACTTTATCTTAGCAACATTTGTCCTATAATGAGTTCTAAAAGTGATGACGGGCTTAGAGGGTTAGCTTGAGGCCACGTGTGGCCTTGAGCACCATGTGATATCTCGGGATAGATTCTTGGCGCGTTACACCAACTAGAGGATAGGATAGGGGACCTTCACTAGACCTTACTCCCACTCCTGATCTAAAATTCTTCTACCCCAGCTTGTGGTGGGCCAAGGAACAACCCAGACTCTACTTGGTTTATGTCTTCTTCAGTCCTCAGAGATGCTTTGGTTCAACTTTTAGGGTTGGTCAGTGGTTCACCATTTTATGGTGTATAATATATAGAATAGAGTTGTACTTAGGTCGGGTTATAGCCTAGAGCTACGACTCCCAGAGTTGAGGTACCCCATGTGCCGGTAGTTTCTCAACTGGTGTTTGCTCAGCCATTGGTTGTCCAACCTGCAATGTCTATTGAGGATTAAAAAATGTTGGGAAAATCTTGAAATTGGATCTATCTAGGTTTTTTGGTGCACCAATGTAACGGCCCGAATCTGGTACCCGGAATACTACACGGTGCTCATGACCCCGAAGGAACACAAGCTAACCAGTGACTGACATATGTTCATGAACACTGCATAATATACTGTATAATATGGAAATAAAGGCTGTAAGGCCGTAAGGTTCAAAACTGAGACATAATATCTGATAAAATATAACATCTGGGTAGGGTATGAAACACCCAAAACAACTAAAATAACTGTCCAAATGTGCTAGTCTGAAAAGCCTCTAACTGAATGAACTGTCTGAATAAGGAGTTGATGAGACATGTCCCCAACTAAATCCAACTACTTAAATAATTTAATTAATGTGATAATAAAGTAATGGTCATGTCCTCGAAGGATGAGGACTCACTGCTAACTCTGACTGCTGAGACTGGAATGCTATTGATGCTCTGGAGCTCATGCTTCTGAACCTACGGTATAAAACACCATAGCACAAATGTGTCACTATGTTTGAATGTATTGGTATGCATGTGATGTAGGCTGAATTCAAAGGGTTCATATACATGAACTATACTAACTGACTGGATAACATAAACTTGAGAATGCATACATAAATACATAATAACTCTAATTGAGTTCGTGATAACATGATTTCTGAGCCTGAGTATTGATATCATGAGATACTGATAACTTTGTAACTGAAATAACTAATACTGAATGATTGTATCTGATAGTCTAGGTTCTAATAGAACTAGCCGAGTTTCATACAGTTCTAAGTTGACTATATCTGACAGTCCTGAATTTTATAGAACTATCTGAGTTCTATTACTGAGACTAAATGATAGTATCTGACAGTCCTGATCTGTAACTTAAACTGTGGGAAGTAGTCATCTAACCGACATGCCCCAAATAATGTAATATAGCTTATTTAGGGTCCAATCTGTAACCATAATTAGAAAGGTATCAATACCGCACCACTGGTAAGGACAATCTACGAGTAACCCTCTTATAATATGCAACTCTAGTGAGAATGGTGGGAACCCTCATATAATAGGTTAAGCCACCTCGTCTACCCTCATATAACAGGCTGTGATGTCTCAACCTATGCTGGCTACATAGTTCTGGAATGCAAACATTTCTTTTAAGAATTACACCCTCATATAATAGGTGGGTTACCATCATTGATTTCACTCGGTGCTAATTTTTACTCCTATCTTAATAGACATTGAACATGATTAACTGAATTGACTGGACTGAGTAACTGTGTATCGTTGACCGACAGAGTACTATTGAGATTATTGAAATCCTGAGATCTCTGAGATTACTGGAATTATTGAGTATACTGATTTTTCCTAAGTCATGAGACTGATGAATTCTATGGATCATGGTTTTACTGAGAGTATCTTGAAAACATGACACTGATTCTGGGTATTCAACTAATTTTTTTAGAACAAGTACCCCCAAGACTCGATAGAACAAAACTGCTAAAGTGTGACTTTCTTGAATACATGACCAATATCACAATCCATTATACAATAATTTGGAGATTTCATGAGGTACAAGTTGTAAAGCAGCATAATGGCTACACATGTATCCATAAATCATTGACTAAGACATTCCAACAAATACTTGGCATGCATAAACTCGTACATGAATATGGATTTCATATTATCATACTTGTATGTCACTTTTCCTTCACATAGGCATTTAATCAAACACATGGGGAGAATGCTTCGGTTATACAATCATCAACACATCGAATAATCATGGATACATCAATCAACGTGTAAATTTAAGGGATTATCATGATTATTATGCAAATCACCACATCCTAGGGTCAATCATTAGAATATGTAATTTAAAAAATAAATCAAAACCCCAAAATAACATGGACTTGAACTTTAATTCAACTTAAGTCATGAACATTCATAAATACATAAATCCTATATTTTGAAAAGATATTCTTGAGCTTTATGGGTGAAAGGGACACATAAATCAACACATGACATACCTTGTTTAAGTTTCTTGAAGTTCTTGAACATGAAGAACTTGGAATCTCTTAGTACCCTAATTTGATGTTGTAGATGAATAATTAAGTTATGAGCTATGGTCTAGTATAATTAGGTGGTAAAATGGGTGGAAAATACCCAAATACCCTTTTAAAAATAACTTTAAATTGCTGAACAAGATTTGTGATAGCACATGCGATAGTCCGTCGCTAGCTCGATGGTCCATCATTTTGACCATCGCGCGTGGACCAAAATAAGGACTCACTGCCTTAGTAGCGATGACTTGGGTGACAGTCTATCGGAAGTTCAATGGTCTGTCAACCTTTTCATCACACCTTAGCCAGAAGATTGACTTACTTCGTTCGCTGCAATGGTCTAGCCGATGGTCCATCGTTAGATCGATGGTCCGTCAACCTGCCCGCGCACTTGGGCGATTTTGACAGCTTTTGGTAAAACGTCCATAACTTTTGAGTTCGATACCGGATTTGGACAAAATCGGTATTGTTGGAAAGCTAATTCAAATTTTCACTCAACAAAAAGTTAAAATCTTAAAAATTCTATGTGTACAAAAATGGGTTCATGTTTTAAAGTAAGTTTCTAATGTTCTTAACATAATTTCAAACTAGGTAGAAGTACGGGGTATTACAACCAAGCAAGGATGCTTATGAGTTTCTGATTGCTTTGGAGGATAGGCTATATAATTTATTCCTAGTTGAGAGTCGTAGTATGGATTATACTATATTTTAGTTGGACTTGGCTGCTAGACATTACTGTAGAGGTCACCTTGATTCCAGGCTAGTTGGATTTTTTCCTTTGACATGGGTTGGTTTCTTTGAGATCTTCTTGGAAAAGTACATACCTTACAACTTTATGGATCGTTTGAGAGATTATTTCATGAGGTTGGAGTATGACTCCATGATGATTGGGAATTATGAGCCTTGTTTTCATGTATTAAATAGGCATGCTACTTCTATTCTATTTACTAAGTATGAGAGGGATCATTTCTTTGTATGTGGATTGACACTTTCTCTTTGCAAGTCTACTTAGAGTCTTGTTATCGTAGGTAGGTCTTTTTTTTAGGTTTCTGATCATGCTTAGGTGATGGACGAGTTGCGTCAAGAGGCCCAAAGATGCAACGATAAGATACCTATGTATCAAGAAAGTTTCACTGGGAGCCGTAGTAGTTACATATTCAGAGGTAGAAGTTCTCATAGTAAATACCCATAGAAGTCTTCATATTAGCCTCAGAGTTTTCCTTGTAAACCTTTTCAGGCAGTGCTATAGATTACTAATGGGGATTAGTCTAGTGATAGTTACCGCCTAGGTTGGGGTAACGATTAGAGTTTGAGTGGTTTTTATTTTTGTTATTCTGGTCATGGTGGTTTCTACGAGTCTACCAGATTGTATGGTTCAACTGAGCTCAGGGGGTATGCTATAGTTTTGGAGATTGGGGTTATTATTCGTGAGAGTGCCCAAGTCCTAGAGTTATTGTTTCTTTAGCTCAAAGTATTCCCCCTATTAGAGAAGTTCATCGCACAACTAAATATGGTATGCATGGTCGTAAGGGTGTTCCTTAGGGTACTCAAGATGGTTGTCTAGCGAGTAGTGTAGGAGATTGGTTGAGGGCCCAACCAGGTGGTGGGCGTGGTCTGTTATATACAATACCTACGAGGCTCGAGGTTAGGTCTTTAGATGCTGTTGTCACAGGTATAATTTTGGTGTATCGCAAGTAGGCCCTTAATTTATTTTATTTGGCATCCAATTAATTTTATGTGTCAGTGTATTTTGCTAATCAGTTAGATTTATCATAAGATTATTATCTGTTACAATACATGTATCTACTACTATTGGTGATTCTTTAGTAGTGGATTGGATTTTTAGACCCTTTGGTGTTAATGTTAGAGATGTTAATAGTCATGCTGATCTTATTATAATGGGCATATGGATTTTTATATGATTTTATGCATAGACTAGTTATCTTACTATCAAGTAGTTATGGATTATTTTGCCAATATTATTACCTAAGCCATGCCCGACATACCCTAATTATGTGGCAAGGAGCGATTAGCTGTGAGCCAGCAGGGATTATTTCTTATATTCATGATAGAAGGCTTATTTTAAGTGATTATGAGTATTACCTCACATATATTTATGATGTTAGTGTGGAGAATCTACCGCTTGACTCTGTTACTATAGCCTATGGGACTGAGTTTGTTATTGATCTTGAGCTTTGCACCTGACCTCTTTTTATAGCACCTTACCATATGGATCTTGCTGAACATAAGGAGCTAAATTCTTATCTTAGTATCTTCTTTGTAAGGGTTTCATTAGACCGAGTATATCCTCTTGGGTAGCACTTATATTGTTTTAGAAGAAGAAAGATGGATCCATGTATTTGTGTATTGATTATATCTAGCTTAATAAGGTGATGGTGAAAAACCATTAACGTATGCCTTGCATTGATGATTTATTTGACCTACTTTAGGGTGTAGTGGTGTTTTCTAAGATTGATTTGATGCCTAGTTACCATCAGTTAAGAAATTGGGCTTAGTATATCCCAAAGATAGCATTTTCGAACCATTGGTCATTATGTGTTCCTAGTGATGTCCTTTGCGCTGACTAATGCCCCGGCCATGTTCATGGATTTGATGAACCGATTGTTCATACCATATTTTGATTCAATCGTGATTATGTTCATTGATGACATCCTTGTGTATTTGTGGAGTAGATAGGAGCATGGGTAGCATTTGAGGATTTTGCTCTAGACATTGAGAGATCACATGCTTTTCGTCAAGTTCTCTAAGTATTTGATTTTGCTTAAGTCGGTGACATTCCTTGAGCATGTGGTGTCTAAGGATGAGATTATAGTAGACCCAATGACGATTGAAGCTCTCGTGATAGGGCCAAAACTACATCTCCAACTGAGGTTTGTAGATTTATTTCGTTTACCGGTTATTATAGATAATTCATCAATGGATTTACTATTACTGCAGCATCGATGACCAGATTCACTTGGAAGAAGTTTTCTTTCTGATGGTCTAGGGAGTGTGAGTTATGATTTGATAAGCTCAAGGAGTTCTTTACATCGACTTCTATTTTGGCTCTTCCTATTCAGAGTAATGGATTCATCGTGTATTGTTATGCTTTTTGTTTTGCTTTGAGTTGTGTATTGATGTAGCAGGGTTGTGTTATGGCTTATGCTTCAAGGAAACTTAAGGTGCAACAATGACAATACCTCACTCATGATTTAGTGTTGGCCATAGTAGTGTTTGCTCTTAATATTTAGAGGCATTATCTTTATTGTGTGGAGTGTCAGATTATCATCGATCATCATAGTCTTCAACATCTTATTACCTAGAAAGATAGGCATGATAGATGTATGAAGTTTCTTATGGATTATGATATCTCTATCTTGTATCATCTATATCATTATTTAGCTTAGTTAGTCGATAATGCCTACTAAGTAACAGTGCTTTTGGTACTCATACTATACTTCTGTACTTTTTTGGTGTAGATATAAGTACTATCTACCGACATTGATTTGATGATTATGTTATGGTTCTTGGAGTCAGAGTAGACCCATCTCCTTCTATCTTATTTATGTTTAGTCTCTTGTTCTTAGACAAATTTTATTGGTTATTTAGAACTTGGGTTGTTATTACAGTAACTCTTGTACAGTCTCTACCATATTGTAGGATGGTTATCTGTATGGTTGATTACCTCTTATCTATTTATATTTCTTTGCTTATTCATAAGTTGCAATTTTCTATTTTTGCCTCTTTTGGGGCATTTTCCACCAAGTTAGCCCATTTGCAATAGCTCCATGCTATGATTTATCTTACTTGTGGGAATTGAGTAGGTATAGGTCTTGAGTATAGACTGTGGCATGTTGTGTATGCTTATTGGACCTTTCAAGTTATGGGGTCAAATTTAGGTACAGTTTATTTATGATTGTGTGTCTCTTTATGCTGTTGTTGTGATTACAATTATCTTATTGCAGGTTGGTTATTAGATTTGTATTCATAATAGACGTATGATTCTAATCCCTTATTCTTTTATTATTTTATGGCACATGATAAGGCATTATGGTTTTAGACCCTGATTATGTTAGCACTAGTTCCTATTTTTATTATGAGGTATTGAGATGTTAGTGTAACTTTTTAGGTTGTATCCATGATTTCACCTTTTTATGTATATGTACTTATCTATAGTAGTTCTAGTGTTAGCATATATCCCTCTCTTCACTTATTATTCATGTTGTATGTCCATTCCTTGGACTTATATTCATACATATAATATATATATATATATATATATATATATATCCTTCCTCTATTCCTTATTAGTATTTTGGCCAGTGATTTATCGTATGGTGCTAGGGTCCCTTGCTATGGAAAGAATAGGATAGTTTATCCTTATTGTCACCTTAGCTTTATTAATTTAGTTTCTTGTATATTTAGGTTTAGTTTACATTCGTGCTTGCATTTTATTTATAGTTACATTATCTTGGAGCTCAATCGGAAGTTAACTACTGAGTACCATGTGTTTCATACTAATACTACGCTTCTGCGGCATGCATATCATTGTACTAGTTCTCCTCATTTTTGTGTGCATCATGTGAAGTAGCCATTTCTTGGAGATATAGGGTGAGCTCTTGGCATTCAGAGTTTTACTATTCTTTCTTTTATGTACTTGACTGGACTCTATGTTGTGTTCATAGATGGGTTTTATCAGTATATTTCTTTAGTACTTTATTTTATAAATCTTATTACATTAGATTTTCTTGTACTGATTCCGTTAGTATTTTATACTATGTTATTTAGTTCTGCCTTTTACTATATTTATTCTGCATTCTTACTTTATTTAATTTATTAGTTCATTACTAAAAGATGTGGGCAATGAGTTGGCTTACCTATTAGTAGGTTATTGTAGTTGCCATCATGGCCTGAGAAATTGAGTGGTGATAATATGGTATCAGAGACTAGGTTTCCCGATGTGTTGGTACAAGAGATAAGTTCTTAGTAGAGTTGTTCAGATCGGTGCGTAGATATCCATAACCTTTCACCGGGATGCTAAAGGGCATTCTTAGGAAATTCTATTCTTAATTCTTTGTTGCCTGTTCATTTTTCTATGAGCCTCAAGTACATTCCTTAACTCTATTCTATTCGATATGGATGATGTGAGGTTATTAAAAGATGCAGATGGGTCTTTGACATGCATTTCTAGAGCTTCGTACAACATTAAACTAGGGACTCAGGGTTTAATGTTGAAGATCTCAAGCATTAGTCAGAGGATTTGGGGCCAACCTAGCCACCGATGGATCTCGTGATTGCTTCAGCCTTTTGAGATTCAACATTAGGGATTACAAGTCTTACTATTAATACTCATAGCCTAACATGACATTTGATTTATCAAGAAATTCTTAGGCCTGATTTGGGTTTGTTGGTGTTTATAAAGGTTCATAGTCTATTTCAAAGTACGAGACTAGGTTTCTTGAGTAGGCCAAGCATATTCTTTACCATATCATTCAGAGCATGACATGGTGCATTGATTTATTAGAGGATTAGAATTGTAACTCTGTTTGGCGTCCGAGCATTTGATAGCAATTGGGTCTTCCTTCTCCTAGGTTGTTGATCATGTGAGTGATATAGAGAGAACATGTATTGGTACTTATGGAGATAGATAAGAGAATATGTCAATGTTACAATGCTACTTGTATCCCATCAGAGATTGAGGATTCTCTGGGTGGAGGTTATCTTCGCTTGCATCCTATCATTTCTACGAAAGTAGCATTTCATACAATGCATGGCTCTCATATTAGTTATGGTGATCACATCGAGAAGAGTTCTCATCGAATTTTTCAAAGTACTTTGTATTGATCTTCAGGACATTGAGATTGTTCTAGATTAGGAGGGTCAAATAGCTTAGTGTCTTCTAAGATCTTATTTTGTCTATGGAATGATGGTACATTAGTCTAGAGAATGCCCTAGATTTGAGTTTGTTGTTCAAATAGAGTTACGAAATGATATACTCAATCCTATATAGCTTTTGAGGTGAGTTATGCTTGCGAGGAGGATACTTGTAACACCCCGAAATATCATCTCGAGACGCCACACGGTGCCCAAGGCTACACTTAGCCTCAAGCTAACCCTTTAAGCCAAAACAATACCCTTGGGTTCCAACGCAACAGCATACACGCTACGCTAATGATTTATATATAAGTACATATCATATCACATCGCACATGGCACGGAATATCGTTATCCTGTACATAAATGAAATGTCTATACACAAACCAACCCAACAATACACTAGTCTTACATAGCCTCTATACAGCAAAATTAACGAGCCCTTGGGACAAACCCCCAACTGACTCAACAGACCAAAGGGATCACAAAACAACAGAACCAAAACTAACAACTTGGTCCTCGAACCATGAGGACTCACAACTGAAGGAACATAGATGTGGCACTCGGATATCACTGTCGCGGCTGCGCTGAGTGGCTGAACCTACATCATGGTAAGACTAAAGCCCATAGAGAAATATGTGAGTCAACACAAGATACGTACTGAGTATGTGGGGCCACATGCAAAATATAAATAATATCATAAATTTCATAAAAACGTACATACGGACCATAATGACACACCTAGCTTGAGTGACATTGAATCATACAACTCATAATATCTTATATAGGAAATATAGGAGAAAAACCTCATAAATCATTATAGATCATCATGGTCAACTTTACTTACCACATCAAAACTCGGAGTGACTCGGTATTTCAATAAACATGAATCTTATGGATAGGGGAGTTTCCTATAACTGAAAACCCCATGTGAGCTACGTGGAACACCAACGTTTGAAAACCCTGTTGACGGGAGCATCATACTCTTAGCCAGGGAGTACGACCTTAAAACTGCAATAATCACAATCCTCTGGCCAATAATATCATCATCAAACAATCCTACGGTGGCACATTGGTTTAGAGAAATACAAAATTTTGCTCTTGGTGCTAAGTACTACTCCCCGACAAGCTCAGAACGCATTAGGAAATCCACCACAACATCACAAGGGTCTATCATTAAGACCAAATCAAATCTCTTTCTCATTTATCAAATCATATCAATTTATGGATTCCTAACTCAACACATTTTAGCTCAAAACATTTTAATCTTCCTCAACATCAACAAGGTATCAATGCATAGAACCATAACCAACTCGATATTTGCAGAAGGATATGAAGACCCAATACATAATATTTTCAACAATTTAACTCAACAAAACAATTCAAAAAATACCAAGACTCATTGCAACTTCAATATCAACATTTCTCAATTTTCCATCCAATTCTCATTTAAAGGTACTAGAGACATCAACCCATAGTAGGGAAATAGAATTTCCAATATCAATTATAAATTCATAATAAGGAAATAGTGGAATGATAATATAAATCAAGGCTTAACAAATTAAATCATCATACTCTGTTGATATATATTAGCTCACCCAGATCATTATGTAGAAGGAGTTATGATCATTTGAAGTTGACCTTAAAATTTGCCTGGCCTCATTATTTTTTTTCCTGCACATTTACTGTTCACCACTATTCACGGTTAGATCAGAACGATCATAACTTATCGTTCGAGTGTACGTTTTTGATGATCCACATATCATTCGAAATATTATTCGATGCTCTACGCGATGAAGGGTTGCATATCAAGAAATTACACACAAAAAAATTATTAATCATGATAAAGAATAGAATTCAAGACATTTTCATCCGAGATCTTAACGGAAAATTTTTTTGAGGCATCACATCATCTCCCCCTTGGAAACATTTATCCTTGAATGTTGATAGGTAGGTCAAGAATACTATGAAAATAAGTATATAGTGAAAAATCATCTTTCCCAAGCATGTACTCCATTCTAGATTTTTTTGGATATTGTAGAAAACCCACAAGCCAAGATAAACATAGCAACAAGGATTAAATCAAAAGAGAACGATACCTTTGACATGCTCAGGATTCGTATGAAAGAGGTGGGGATATTTGGCACGCATATCCGCTTCGGCTTCCCAAGTAGCACTCTCCATGGATTAATTTCTCTAAAACACTTTAACCAAAGGAACTTCCTTGTTTCTTAGCCTAAGAACTTGAAAGTCAAAAACATCAATCGGAATCTCTTCATATGAAATACTATCTAGAATACTCGAGCTTTCGGAAGGATCAATCACAACAGAATCACCAATAGACTTCTTAATCATAGAAACATGGAAAACTGGATGGACGTTAGATAACTCCGTGGGTAATTCAACTTTATACACTACCTTCCCAATGCGATCCACAATCTTATAGGGACCAATGTAATGGGACCTTAGTTTTTCTTTCTTCCGAAATCTCTTCACCACTTTCATGGGTGAAACTTTCAAGTACACTAAATTACCAACATCAAATTCAAGGTCTTTCCTCCTTACATCTGCGTATGATTTTTGACGACTTTGAGCGGTTTTCAACCTTTCATGAATTAACTTAACCTTTTCCATAGCCTCAAACACCGTATCCGGTCCAGTCACGGCAGTCTCACCAACTTCAAACCAACCAATGGGTGATCTACACCTTCTACCATACAAAGCTTCAAACGGGGCCATTCTAATAGTAGCATAAAAACTATTATTGTAAGCAAACTGGATTAATGCTAAGTGCTCATCCCAACTACCTTTAAAATCAAGCACACAATCCCTCAAGATATCTTCTAACGTCTGAATGGTCTGCTCGTCCTGACCATCTATTTGCAGATGGAAAGCAGAACTTAAATGAATTTGGGTACCGAGACCCTTCTGGAATGATTTCCAAAACTGAGTACCTCTGTCTGAAATAATAGTCAAAGAGATTCCATAAAGTCTGACGAGTTCCCGAATATATATTCTAGCATAATCTCTAGTTGTATACGATGAATGCACAGGTAAGAAATGAGCTGATTTCATCAGCCGATCTATGACAACCCAAATCGAATGATGATGGAAACGAGAAGGTGGCAAAACAACTATGAAGTCCATATTTACTTCTTCCCACTTCCAAGTAGGAATGCTAAACTCTTGCATCACGCCACTGGGCCTTTGATGCTCTATTTTAACCTGTTGACACGTGGATCACTTTGCCACAAATTCTTCTATGTTCCTCTTCATACCGTTCCACCAATACATTTCCCGTAAATCATTGTACATCTTGGTAGCACCAGGATGGATGGAGTATTGCATACCATGTGCTTCTGCCATAATCCTCTACTTTAAGTTATCAACATTAGGAACACATAATCTTTTTCGGAGTCTCAAAATGCCATCTCCTCCTTGGGAGAAAACCTCCACCTTTTGGTCATTAACTGACTCTTTTAACCTGCCCAAGGTAGGATCCTTATCTTGCTTCTCATTCACTTCCGATACTAAAGAGGATTCAAAACCGCGTTGCACTCCTATACGACCCTCAGCATGCCGAATAACCTAACCCCCAATCTAGCCAAATGATTTACCTCATAGGCTAAATCCTTCTTACCAATCTCCATATATGCGACGCTACCCATGGACTTCTGACTAAGGGCATCTGCTACTACATTGGCCTTTGCTGGATGATATAACACGCTAATAACAAAATATTTCAACAGTTCTAACCATCATCTCTGCCTAAGATTCAACTCCTTTTGGGTGAATACATACTGCAAGTACTTATGGTCCGTGAAGACATCGACATGGACACCATACAAATAATGTCTCCAAATTTTCAAAGCAAAAACCACAACAACTAATTCAAGGTCATAGGTAGGATAATTCTTTTCGTGAGGCTTTATCTGCCTAGAAGCATAAGTTATAACCTTTCCCTTTTGCATCAATACACAACCCAAACCGACTCTGGAAGCATCGGAATACACCACAAAACCATCAACTCCGTCAGTCAAAGTCAACACAGGGGATGAAGTGAGTCGAGTCTTCAACTCCTGAAAACTAATCTCGCAAGATTCAGACCACAAGAACTTCACTTTCTTTTAGATCAAACAGGTCATAGGAGAAGAAATAGGTGAAAATCCTTCAATAAAATGATGATAATAACCAGCTAAACCTAAGAAACTTCGGATATCAAAATGAGAAATAGGTCTAGGCCAACTCTTTATAGCCTCTATCTTTTGAGGATCAACTCTAATACCTTTGGAAGAAACAACATGAACTAAGAAGGCTATAGAGTTCAGCCAGAACTCACACTTACGGAACTTAGCATACAACCGATGAGTTCGAAGAGTTTCCAACATAATTCAAAGATGATCCGCATGATCAACCTCACTTCGGGAGTAAATAAGAATATCATCAAGGAATACTATTACAAATAAATCTAGATATGGCCGAAATACATGGTTCATAAGATCCATGAAAGCTACTGGAGCATTAGTTAACCCAAAAGACATCACTAGAAATTCAAAATGACCGTAACGAGTTCAGAAGGCTTTCTTGGGGATATCACATTCCCTAACCTTAAGTTGGTGATAGCCGGATCTGAGGTCTATCTTCGAAAAGTAGCTCGCACCTTTACATTAATCAAATAAATCTTCAATTTGAGGAAGCGAATATTTATTCTTGATAGTAACCCTATTAAGCTGCCGGTAATCAATACATATCCTCAAAGAACTATCTTTCTCACGCACAAAAAGGACTCGTTCACCCTAAGGGGACACACTAGGTCTGATAAAGCTTTTGTCTAAAAGATCTTTCAATTGCTCCTTTAACTCTTTAAGTTCTGCGGGAGACATGAGATATGGAGGAATAGAAATAGGCTGAGATCGAAAAGAAGGTCAATCCCAAACTCTATCTCTCTATCAAGAGGTACTCCGGGGAGATCTTCCGAAAAGATATCAAGAAACTCATTAACAACATTAATTGACTAAATGGTCGGGGTTTAAGACTTAGTGTCTTTAACGTGAACCAAATGGTGGATGCAACCCTTGGAAATCAACTTCCTAGCTTTGAGATACGATATAAAACGAACCTTAGGAATCACAGTACTCTTGGACCATTCAAGGATAGGTTCATTAAGAAACTGAAACTTGAACACACGGGCACGACAATCAATAGATGCATAGCATGAGTGAAGCCAATCCTTACCCAGAATGACATCAATGTCAACCATATCTTGATTAATTAAATCAGCATACGTAACACGATAAAAGACATTAATGGGTCATTTCTTATACATCCACTTAGTAATGACAGGATCTCCTACCGAAGTAGAAACTAAAATAGGCTCAGAAATTAGTTTAGGATCCATTTCAAAATTTACAGCAACCAGTGGTGTCACATAAGAAAAACTCAAACTGGGGTCCATCAACACATAGACATCAAAATAGAAAACATGAAGCATACTAGTGACAACATCGGGAGAGTCCTCCTTTTTATGACGAGGTGGTATAGCATAGAAACAATTCTGGCGTTGACCGCCAGCAGTACTAGATGAAGTACCCTGAGGAGGAAATGGACGGGCTGCGGGAGGTGGGGCACTGGTAGCCGAACTATGGGGACGGGCATCATGACTCCGATGTCTTGCATGCAAGAAGTCTCTAAGTATGTCGCCTAACTTTCCATAACCAAAACAACCCCGCTTCCCAATTTAATACTCCCCAAAATGGTCTTTACCACACTTAGCACACGAAGAAGGATGAGGCCGGCTGTTTACACTGTCCTAAGACCTAGAAGGTACCGACCTATTCCCGACCTCCTGCCTGCTCCAATATACGGAAGCACTAGCTAAGAAAGGCACAGGTATAAATGGACATCTCTGAAACTAAGGGCGACTCACTCCAGAGAATCTAGGCTAACCAGACCACTGTTGCTCCGATCTGACTCTCTTAATCCCTCTTACTCTTTCTCTTTCCTTTATATTATCTGACTCAATCTGTTGGGCGTGAATTAATAACCTAGGAAGATCAATCTCCCTGTTGATCATAGCAGATCTACATTCTTTCATCATATAACTCGATACCCAATTAGAAACTTGCTCATACTAGTCCTTGATTCAGCCATCATATTAGGAGCGTACATTGATAGCTGATTAAACTTAAGACAATACCCCTTAACTGACATGCGGCCTTGTCTAAAATTTATAAACTCATCTATCTTAGCTTTTCGAAACTCAAGAGGAAAGAATATATCCAAGAAATCATCTTGTCATAATTGCCAAGTCACCGGAGCGGTATCTTCCTCTCTACCCTAATTCCACATCTACGCCCAGTCATAGGCAACATCCTTCAACCGATAAGAATCCAACTCCATACTTTCTTCCTCGGTTATGTACATAATCTACGTAGTTTTCTTCATTTCATCAACATACATTTGTGGGTCCTTACCTGCTCTCGACCCATGAAACTCTGGCAGATTCATCCACATAAAGTCACGAATTCGTGCTGATGCCAAATTATATTCCTGTGGAGGTGGAGCGTTGTCCTGAGTATTGGTGGTAACTACCTAGTCTAGTGTCTAAAAAGATCCCGAAATTTAGCATAGGATACCATCTCATGTAACGAACTAATGGGTTGAGGTTGGTTGTTGTTTCCGTGAGCTCGATGTGGAGAAATTTTCTGTCATAAGAACGCATGAATTAATAATAGAAGGAAATAGTTGTAATCATGATAGACTCTTTTATTAAGAAAGAAATTATTTTTCCTAGAACGCCCCGTAGCCTCTTGATCATAGGTGTGGCGCGCTACACACCGATGCTCAAGACTCTACGTAATGCGGTTTGTCAGACTCCATAGGACTCTTCACAACCTTAGGCTCTTAAACCAAGTTTGTAACACCCCGAAATATTATCACGAGATGCCACATGGTGCCCAAGGATACACGTAGCCTCATGCTAACCTTTTAAGCCAAAATACTACCCTTGGGTTCCAACACAACAACATACACGCTATACTAAGGATATATATAAGTACATATCATATAACATCGCACATGGCATGGAATATCATTAGACTGTACATAGATGGAATGTCTATAAACAAACCACCCCAACAATACACTTGTCTGACATAGCCTCTATACAGCAAAATCAATGAACCCTTGGGACAAACCCCCAACTGACTTAACAGACCAAAGGGATCATAAAACAACAACACCAAAACTATCAACCTAGTCCTTAAACCATGAGGACTCACTACTGAAGGAACGTAGACGCAGCACTCCGATATCACTGTCGCAATTGTGGCTGAGTGCCTGAACCTACATCATGCTAAGAATGTAGCCCATAGAGAAATATGTGGTTCAGTAGAAGATATGTATTGTGTATGTGGGGGAGCATGAAAAATATAAATTACATCATAAATTTTGTAAAAACGTACATACGGACCATAATGACACACCTGGCTTGAGTGACATTGAACCATGCAACTAATAACATCTTGGATAGGAAATGTAGGAAAAAAAACTCACAAATCATTATAGATCATCATAGGAAACTTGACTTACAATATCAAAACTCTGAGTGACTCGGTATTTCAATAAATATGACTCTTATAGACAGGGGAGTTTCCTATAACCAACAACCCTACGTGAGCTACGTGGAATACCAACGTTTTAAAACCACATTGGCGGGAGCGTCATACACTTTTCCAGGGAGTACGACCTTAAAACTGCAATAATAACAATCAGGCTCTCTGGCCAATAATATCATCATCAAACAACTCTACAGTGGCACATAGGTTTGGGGAAATACCAAATTTTCCCTCTCGGTGCTAAGTACTACTCTCGGACAAGCTCAGAACACATTAGGAAATCCACCACAACATCACAAGGGTATATCATAAAGACTAAATCAAATCTCTTTCTCATTTATCAAATCATATCAATTTGTGGATTCCTAACTCATCACATTTTACCTCAAAACTTTTTAATCTTCATCAACATCAACAAGGTATCAATGCATTGAATCATAACCGACTCGACATTTGGAAAAGGATGTGAAGACTCAATACATAATATTTTCAACAATTTAACTCATCAATACCATCCGGAAAATACCAAGACTCATTGCAACTTTAATATCAACATTTCTCAATTTGTCATCCAACTCTCATTTAAAGGTACTTGAGACATCAACCCATAGTAGGGATATAGAATTTCCAATATCAATGATAAATTTATAATAAGGAAATAGTGGAATTATAGTATAAATCAAGGCTTAAAAAATTAAATCATCATACTCTCATAATCAAATATTTTTTGGCCATAATTCCATCTCAACATCATACACATATCGGATTACATAATCCCATAGCTCATGGACAATAATATAAGATATAAAACCATATTTCAAATTCATGGTAAAACATGTAAAATCTCATGTCAATATAATTCAACAAAAACACCGGGCACAAGATCGAAAGGATAATCTTGTTCAAAGCCCCACATACCTAAAAAATGAAAGATAAATATAAACTTCCAACTTTGGAACTTTATTCACAAAAATAAAGGGTGCTTCTCGAAGACCTTAACATGATCAACTCGAATCCCAAATCAATTTGAAATTTCTACGGTTCAATCAAGAGACATAGAAGGATGAAATTTGGAGTAGTAGGGTTGGGGTTTGCGCCCTAGGAAATTTGGGAGAAAAATAAGCTATTGAATGCTCTTAATGGACTTAAATCTATTGTTTATCCATATTGATTGGAGTGTAAATGACAAAAATACCCTTAAAAACCAAATAATGTCAAATCTGTCATTTGGTGACTATTTTGATAGGCTGAAGTAGATCGACCATAACGTTTTGCTTCGATGGCCAAATTGGATGAAACTAATTTCATTGCAAAGAGGACTTTTAGAGTTTTCTGTTGATATATAGTAGCTCACCCAGATCATTATGTACAAGGAGTTATGATTGTTTGAAATTAACCCTAAAATTCGCCTGGCCTTAGTATTATTTTTCCAGCATATTTACTGTTCACCAGTATTCACGGTTAGATCGGAATGATCATAACTCATCGCTTGAGTGTTCGTTTTGGATGATACACATATCATTGTAAAGATTATTTGATGATATACGTGATGACGGGTCGCATATCCAGAAATTCCACATAGAAAAATTATTAATCACTATAAAGAATAGAATTCAACATATTTTCGTCAAGATCTTAACGAAATTTTTTTCTGGGGCATCACAATACTCCATTTAGAAGGGACGGCCCTAAATATTAGTTAGTCAAATAGTTGGGGTTAGTATATTTTACTCATATGGTTAGGGCTTTAGAGATATTTTATGACTATTGGAATATCAATCACTTGTATAGAAACTTTCCTCGAAATGGAATTATTGGTCATTCAGATTTGTTTGATAGTGTTGTGGCTCCATTAGTTAGAGGTAGTATGCTTAGCACCCCAGTTGATGATTTCGATGCTTATTTTGAGTTTTAACTAATTAATATTTTTCTTCCTCAGACTCGTTAGTCATGTATTTGTCGTGATAGGTGTGCTTTTATTTCCTGCCTTTGCCTTTTAAATTATGTGTACTGAGGTTCTCATAGCTATTGATTGTTATATTCCTTGATAGGTCTGTATCGATTTTGGTGTGCCTTGATTTAGAGTTCAAGATTAAATGACTACCCCCGTAGATTATTTCTTTTAGTAGTGGATAGATTGGATGAGTGTAATATTTCCTTGGAGTTGTACGATTTGGGTTTGAATCCTATTTACCCTGGCATATTGACCTTCTTCTATCCCTATAGTGTTACTTGCTATTGATTTTATTTTTTTGTTGCACCTATCATTTATATAGATGTTTATCTCACGGTTTCTATTATTGTCATTGATTATTGTTGATCGATCCTCTCTTGGTAGATGGCTAGACTAGTTCTATATAGTTAAAATTTTGATCTTTGTAATCCTTATTTATTCGCTGGACAGCTAGATTGTTTGGATGATTACTATCGTCTAGGGAGGTGAAGTTGTTCGTTTTCCTATTTTGTTAGAGTATACTAGATCGGTTGTGGAGTGGATTATGGCAGTGAAAGTAAGTTGCCCTGATGGTTCTTTTATGGTACTAGAGAGGGAGATTGGATATACTCTCCATTTCTGGGATTGGAATTCTTAGACTTGCCTCCCAAGTTATGGAGGTTTTTGCATTGGCTCTCCCTCTCTATGGAAACCATTTTTGAAATTATCTGGTTTGTGCCCATTCTTCTGATGTGGTTAGTTTATTACCCAATAATGGTTTTTATGTTCATGTTGAGAAGTCTTAGATTTGTATTTAGGGTATTTTGGGTTCATCTCTAGTGGTGTTTTATTCTTGTATTGGTGTGGAGGTGGATACTCTATTCCTATTGTGATGTGGTTCTAGTCTTTATGGGGTTTCAAGAGGTGGAGATAGGTGATCTTTCCTGTAACTGTTTCCTACGTTTGTGAATTAGGATTTTGTTGTTGAGATGGAGTATTGGATTGGTTAGTTTCTGGAAAAAGTTGCATTTCTCCAAGTTGATAGAGTTTTTGTTATCTCTAGTATGGTTTGTAACCATGGTGAGTTCTTCAGTATACTTTTGTGTTTCATGCCCTAGAGTGTAGATGGAGTTGTTTTTGTGTTTTCAGCTGATGATTTGTCCTCAATTATGATTTTGTTCTGCAACTATGTCACGACCCAATTTACTAGTCATGATGGGACCTACTCTATCCCATTAGTAGGTAAGCCAAGCCATAACCTGGATCTAAACACAATGGGATAACATGCTGGAAAATGCCCAACATAGTCTAAAATCAACAACACAACTTATAAATAAGTATAGTTTTTGAAATAGATAATGATAGTAAACATAGATACCATCCCACGATCTAGTAGAGCCAGTACAAGAGCTGCTAGTAATAATAATACAACCCAAATATCTTGAATAGTCAATACATCTATCTTGAAACAAAACACTAAACATAGAAAGAAATAAGCAAATAGGTGACTCTGACTCCAAGAGATCACCCTATCTCCAGATATCAACACAACACGAGCGTCGATTAACAACGAAAACTGGTACTCAGATCTGCACCAAAAAGGTATAGAAGTGTAGTTTGAGTATCAAAAGCACAGGTACTTAGTAAGCATCATCATCCGAATGATCTAAATCATGATATAAATATGATAAAATGTGAGATAACATAATAAAGTCAAGCAATAGACAAATTTGAAGTAATTCTAACATCATTGTGGACAAAAAAGTAAATAAACTGTAATACTAGCGCAACATGACGTAAAAGTATTAATACAAGCAATCATTACTAGAAAATCACCTCTCACACAACAATTAGTGAAAAAAAGTAAATAACCCATCCCAAGACCATATAAGTCTGGAAGGTAGAAACAAAATAGAAAAACCCACCATGGTTATAGATCATCTCTCATAATAAAATTGGAATTTATCGTAGTAATTCCATAAAATAACAATCGATTGACCATAACGAGTCCTAAAAGCTGTCTTTAGCATATCCTAAGCCCAAATTTTCAACTGATGGTAACCAGGTCTCTAATCAAACATAGAAAACACTACGACACCTTAAAGCTGGTCGAACAAATCATCAATATGAGTCACAAGGTAATGGTTTTTCACCATAACCTTATTAAGCTGCTTATAATCAATAAAAATACGTATCTATTAAAATCCTTATGAAGAAGCTATTGTAGGTGAGAATTAGCTCCATAAGCTCGGCAGGAGCCATAAGAAAAGTTTCCATAGAAATTAGTTGGGTGCAAGGCTCAGGAGCAATAGAAAACTAAATCTCACAAGAAAGGGGAATACCAGGCAGGTCGGCAGGGAACACATTAGGAAACTCACAGACTACAACAACAAAGTCAAGTGACGGACTCTCCACACTAGTATTGTAAATATAAGAGAGAAAAGACTAGAAAACAATTGAAATAAGCCTCCTAGAATAAATATAAGAAATAATTTCAATTGGCAAGCGGCTAACCACTCTCTTTCACTTGATTGGGGTTTGTCGGGCATGGCTAAGGGATAACCTGTCAAAGCCTAGAATCACATCAAAATCCACCTTACCAATAATAATAAGATCAACATGGGTATCTATATCTCTAACAGTCACAACAAAGTATCTGAACACCCGATCTACTACTAAAGAATCACCCATGAGAGTAGACACATACAAGGGCATAGCTAGGAGGTACTACATACAACCAACAACGCCCGCCACTTGGTTAAGATCCTGATAGATCTTCTATTCTGCCTGTCTAAGAACCTCCTTGATTACCATAGGAACCACCCTTACGATCCTTTGAACCACCTTTATCTAAGGGATGTCCTGCTCTAATAGAGAGAACATCCTGAGATAAATCAATAATTATCCCACAACTAGGGAATCACCAAATAGTAACCATAATCTCCACATCTAATCATGTCACTGAAGTTGACCCTAAACAAACATATCTAACTGACTCAAACTAACCATCATGTGTAGATTAGCCAAAAGATGTACCTCTCAAATACAGACCACTTCCTTGACTAGGGCAATTATAAGCACTAGACTATATGGGTCCTATTTATGAAAAATCACATTTCTAAAACATACACAACATTTCCATATACTAAAGGAATCATTACACTCAAAATGGGTGAATTTCGATCTCATTTATGGCTAAATTAAAGCCCTTAAGGTTTATATTTTTTAATAAGAAATGGAAATTTCTGCCATGAAAAAGGTGAAATCTTACCTCAAATTGGTAGATAATTGCATAATTAAGTGCTAGAAAAGCTCAAAGGTCACCCACAAGCTTCAATTTTAAGCTATCTCACCATTTATGATTTTCGCTCTCAAGAAAATTGATGAAGAATGGGAAAACTTATGCAAAAAGGGTCAATCTATACCTATACCAGTTCCTCAGATTTCACTATGGTGACCCAATAGTTGCGATTTTGGTACAAGGCACCAGATTCAAGAGTCTCTATTGCAACATTCACCCCTTGCGATCATGGACTGGTGGTCTGCAATAGCAGTTACTTTGATAACATAAAGTGTCACGATCGAGGCACTTACTGCCCTACCAAGGAGTCATGATAACAGCCAAAGCCATCGCAATTGCGATGCAGCAGTAACATCAGATATAACTTTCCAAGTCTTCGCTAAGCCCTTAGGATTCATCCAGAATCCCATATATGAAAATAAACTATGTAACCATAACAAATTCGATGTTTCGTACTGAATGGAACAGTTGGAAGTCTTATTCAAGGTCATTTTGATGAAATTTTGATACCACACCCAATTTTTAATTGCTTAACTTTCCAACATATTGGTCGGAATAAGCTCGGGTGCCTTAAGATCCAACCAAAGGTTCACTATATCCTAAAATCGACATTCCAGGACTGGTGGAATAGTCAGAATTCACATTCAGGGTCATTTTTTTATGCTTAGTGTCCATTTGAAATAAACAAAGACTTAAGAAACTAAACGAATTACCCAGTGATAGAACTGCCATGTCTAGTTATTCATAAATGACTTGGGCAGCTATAGATGAGCTCTAATGATAAAAATAAGTTGAAATATGGAAAATCACAAGAAGATTCATTACAGTATCCACTTCTAAAAGAACTTTCATCTGCAAATGTTAAAGATTATGATATACCTAAAGTCTTGAAAAGGTGAGAAATACTGGGTTCGTATCTCACTCCCAATCTCCCAAGTATCCTCCTATACTAGGTAGTGTCTCCTCTAAACTTTAACTTGAGGAATCTCCCTAATTCACAGTCACCTAACATTACTAGCTAAAATGAGTATTGTCTCCACTATAAAGATCAACCTCTCATCAAGCTAGATTAAGTCCCATCTAAGCACATGAGATAGATCACAAATGTATCATTGCAACATGGAAACATGGAAAATTTAATGGAAAACAACAAAATCTAAAGGTAAGGCTAATTCATAAATTATCTTACCAACTGTTCAAATAATCTCAAAAGGTGCAATATATATAAGGTTGAGCTTACCCTTTCTCCCTAACCTCGAAACACCCTTCAAGAGCTATACTCAAATGAATACTTAATCATTCACTCCAAAATTCAAGGCACAAAATCTACAGTATACATAGGTCTTCTGCCTACTCTAAGTTGTGCTCAACTTGTCTTAAATTACCTTAACTCTATCCAACAAGTCCTGAATAAAATCATTACCATGGGGTTGAATCTCAAAAGTCTCAAACCATGAAAATAGAGAATGACATCTCCTACCATAAAAAGCCTCAAATGTTGCCATCTCAATATAGGAATAAATCTGTTTTTATGAAAAACTTTATCAAGGCTAAGTGATCCTTCCATTGGCCTAAAAAATCCATAGCACAGGCTCAGAGAATATCCTCAAGCATTTGAATGGACTGCTGGAATGGGCCATCTATCTGTGGTTGGAAAGTTTTACTCAGATACGCCTAATTACTCAACTCTTCCTGAAAAGATCTCAAAATACTAAAAGTAAACATAGAGCCTCAATCCGAAATTATAGTTATGGGCATGGCTTGTAAATATAGAATCCTATAGACATAGATATGGGCTAACCTCTCAACACTGAAAGGCATTTGAACAGGAATAAAACATCCTAACTAGGTTAATCCAACCTTGAAGACCCAAATATATTCATAACTATGGGAAGTATGAGGCAAACCACTAACGAAATCCATGGTAATCTACTCCCATTTCAACTCTGGAATGGGTAACCTTTGAGTCAAACCACTTAGTCATTGATGCTCAACCTTTACCTAATAACAAAATAGGTGATGAGATTCAAATTCCTCTATATCTCTCTTCATGCCACTCTATCAATAATGCAGTCTCAAATCCCTATACATATTTGTTTTGCTGGGATTAATAGAATATCTACTATTGTGAGATCATTCAAAATCAACTGGATTAAGTCATAAATGTTCAGGACACAAATTTTACATCAAATCTAAAAAATAACTTAGAATCTAGGTTCACCATTCAACACCTAATCACGAATGAAGTAAAGCTTACTATCCTTAAATTGACGTTCCCGAATCCACTCAAAAAATAAAGAGCTTATCTCAACAAGCGCAAGAATTCTTCTAGGGTTTGAAATATAAAGTTGGCTAATGACTAAATGTACCATGCCAAAATAGCCTCTGAGAAATTGAAATACCATCCAAGCTACCTATTCTTACTATCTTCTGACTCAAGCATCTCTACTATATTCGACTTACACAACTGATACAAGATAAAGATATCATAATCCTTAAGAATCTCCATCCATCTACATTATCTAGCATTAAAATCTCTGTGGGTCATAAAATGATAAAGATTTTAGTGAAAGGTGAAAATCTCAAAATGCACATAATAGAAGTAATACCTCAAAATCTTAAGCATAAAACTATTACCGCCAACTCCAAATCATGAGTGGGGTAGTTATGCACGTGAACCTCAAGTTGTCTTGAATTACAAGAAAAAGTATGATCGTACTGCATCATAACACAACCTAGAATAACCCCAAAAGTATCATGATAGATTGTTAATCTATCACCCTTAATGGGAAAAGCTAGAATTGGAGCTAAAGTAAGAAAATCTTTGAACACTCCAATGTTCGATTCACACTCCCCATACAAAAAAAAGGGACCTACTTCTGAGTCAATATGGTCATAGGCACTAAAAAATAACAACACAAAATAACCTACTATATTCCCACATAGTGCAGTCTGGAAAGGGTAAAATATACACGATCTATACCACTACCCCTAAAGAAGTAGAGAGGCTATTTTCGATAGTCCCCTGACTCAGGACAAAATGATAGTAATCAAAGTCGTTATAAATCATGAAATATGGAGAAATAATAGAGACACAACACTCATAAATTGATATTATAGACTAATAAACCAAAGGCACACCCCCTCTACCCTCTTAACTACAAGCTCCAACCTATGCACAAGGTCTTAAGACTACTAGCCAAGCTACATCACAACACTCTTAACTACTACCTACGACTCACACATATGCACTAGCACTCTATCCTATATACGTCCTTTAAACCATCCTGTCTAAGACCATGTCCTTAGTAAGTTGTAACTACTCCATGTCACGTCTAATAACCTCTCTCAAATATATATTTGGCCTAACCATACCCTATCTAAAAACCTCCAAGGCTAACCTATCATACGTATGAACTAGGGCATCAGTGCCCCTCCTTATCACATGCTCAAACCATATCAACCTTACTTCTTCTATATAGTCCTCTAACAAAGACACTCCTATATTCTCTGGAATAGTCTCATTCTAAAATCTATCATTCCTAGTAAGTTCGCACATCCACCGCAACGTCCTTATTTATACCATATTTAACTTTTGGATGTGAGAGTTCTTTGCAGACCAATAATCTACTCCATACAGCATAGCCGGATTGAATGCAACTCTATAGAATTTACCTTTAGCTTATTTGGAACCTTCTTATCACAAAAAACTCCAGAGGCAAGACTCTATTTGATACATCCTTCCCAAATACATGGAGAGACATCCTTATAAATAACTTTATTACCCTTAATCATAGCTCTATGATATTTAAAATTATCCCTCTTACCAACTGATATGTGAGCAGATGCTAACATATTTGAGGATTTTAATTGAGAATAATTTCAAATTCTTAAGCATCTTTTGTCATTTTTGTTTGTCTTTCTCTTTGATATTGTAGTAAAAGTCAATATGCAAAAGAACCAATAATAAAGAAAGTAAAATAGTTAATTTCTGAGCATGTAGAGAAGGAAGTATAGTTGATGACTTGTCTAATAAGTCATCAGCCTTGTGATAAGTTGTCAAAGTCATCGTCACCCTTAGACGATGTATGGGAGTCAGATTTTGAAAGTGAAGACATCTCTGATAAGTCATCACAATTCTGATAAGCCATCGAGAATACCGTCATCCTAAGGAAGTACATGAGATTTGAAGCAAAGAAGTGACAACATCTTTGATAAGTCATCATAATTCTGATAAGCCATCAGGAGTTGGTCATCAGCTTAAGGCAAAAATCATCAAACTTAAAGGAGGAGTGGACGATAATGTCTGATAAGTCGTTATACTCCTGATAAGGCATCATAATTCATCATTAGCTGAAGACAAAACTTGTTTAACTATAAAGAGGAGCTAACGACATTCTTGATAAGGCATCAAACTCCTAATAAGCCATCATACACGTCGTCGTCTATTCAAGAAAATATTATGATATCAGATTTTTCTTTCCATAATTATCCTGAAGTTTTTAAAGAATATGTTAGGGTTTTTTAAGGACATATGGAACATATTCCAAGGGAGTTTACATTTCTTTTTGGCTCTCTAAACTTAGAATTCAATTTCAAGTCTTTGATTTGGTTGTGGGAATTTTCTCTTGAACTTAGAAGACAATAAACATTAGACATCATCTTTTGTAAGTTTAATTACTTTGAATAATGATTATAATTATTGATATCTCTTTCTTTCTTATGTGGAACTAAAAGCCACAACTAGGGTTGTGGGATCTATGATTATTCCCCCATGGATTTAATAGTTGATTAGAGTTTTAGTTGTTGTGGGGATATCTTGATAATTTCTTTGTTATGATTGTTATTTATTGGTTGCAAACAATAAATCCCTCCTTATGTTGATTTGCTCGAACTGAGAAATAAACTAAAGGTAACAAATTATCAACAAGGATTTGGGAAGTTTAAGCTCCGATCTAATTATTAATGTTGTAACAAGATTGATCAACTTGAGATAAAATGAGTATAAATAGAATGATTTTCTAAGTTTGAGAGAATTAGGGAGTTCAACATCTAGGGAAGTTGAGAAAAACTTAGATAGACAGTCAAAACTGCTAATTTGGTATTTCCTACTAGTCACTAGAACCTAATACTACAGTTATTATTTAAAGGGGATTAATAATCATAGTGATCGAAAACCTAGTTTCTCTTTATTATTGATTTGAAACATTGAAATTTTATCTTTGAGTTGTGAAGCAAGTCGAAGCTTGCATCAACTAACAAAAAAACCGTTTTATACATTTTTGTATCATTTGTTTGACATTAACTTGTAGCTATAGTTTCAAATTAGTTTAATCTCAACTGACATTGTTCCTCGTGGATTCAACCCTGACTCCAAAATTGGGTAAATATATTAACGAAGACCACCTTGCACTAAATTGACGTGTAAGTTGAGCGTTATCAAAAATGGCACCGTTGCCAGGAAACAATTTGGCGTATTGAGTTGGTTTGGAATTTTATCCTACTTGCTTGTATTCAAACTTGTAAATATTTGTTTTTAGTTTTCTTTTATTTCTGGTGTTAGGTAGATTTTTATTTTAGTTTACTTATTACTATGGCATCATGGAATTAACATGAGCTTGGTGGTTGGAAATCTTATCTTGATGATCTATGTACATATTGTGATGGACCTCACTTTTTGAAAGATTTTAGATATGCTCCCCAAAGAGAGATATGTGCACTGTCTCTATCCTATCGGGAGTATGATTGTTCTTTATGTGGTGGTCAAGATGGACATTGGAGTGATTGCCTAAATGCTCCCTCCATCTATTGCGCTAACGTAAATTCTAGTTCTTCTTATGAGTTTGATAGGTCTTATGGTCAAGAAATGGAAGAGCAAAACACTTGGAAGAGTGGCATTGAAGCTATGTTTCAATGAATGTTGGATCTCCTGAAGGAAAGATATGATATCGTACATGATATGCATCAATACATGAAGCCAATCATTCATAAGGAGATGGATATAGAGGTCAATCATTCAAAGCATTCTTCTATATTATGTTTAGATAATATCTTAACTGTGGAATCATTTAAAATAATGGAAAAGTGTGAAGATAAAGATCTAGAACTCTATATTCATGTTGATCTTGATGATGAGCAACCCTCGGTGATTTCCCAACCAACCATGAGAGATAATGCCAAGATTGAGAAAATAGTGCTAGAGGCAAAAGAAGAATCTAAGCCAATCTCTTATAAAGACTTTAGCCTAATTTGGGGTGAAGAGGTCGAGAAGGATGCAACTCCGAAATTAGGGAGAAGACCTCACTCAAATCACTTTTCAATATTATGCTTAGTGGATGTGATGAAAGTCGAATCACCCAAGCAAATGATGAATTTTGGAAATGAAGAGGAAAATTCCCACATTTTGGAGTTTGTCTTGCCAAAAAGATATAAAACAACCCCAATCTTGAAGGCCAATAAGCTTAAAAACTGATATCCATTTAATGGCTTTTAAAGATTCTCACCGTTGCCAAATAAGCCAACGCATTTGATGCAAAATTGGCAAGCGATTCGTGTCTTCGAAGTGGCGTGAGAGAACTTGCCATATCATTCTCTCACATTTTCCCAACGCACCCAAAAGATGTAAAGATGAAAGATGGTCCGACGATTCAAATCATCTAAGTGGAGAGATAAAGGATGAAGCACTTTTACGGTATCTTGATGAATTCTGATTAGTCAAGATAACCTAGTTGTGCCACGACATTAAATCAAGTGCTACTTGGGAGACAACCCAAGGTATTTTCTTATTTGTATTCATATTATATGATTGACATCAAATATTTGCACCTATGGTACCACATGTATGTTTTGAACTCTCTTATTTTGTTTTGACGCATTGGGGACATTGCATGATTTTAAGTTGAGGGTAGGGTTACTTGTGGGTGTTGATGTCCTCTTGGGGTTTTTGCCATCATGCCTCTTTTCCCCAGAGTCTTGTTCCTAGTAGAGCCGGCATGTTTAGGCGTATTATGTTTGTTTTGTGATATGTGGTGGTTAACTGTGGAAAAATAAGTATCTTGGACAATTGACATATTTTTGTTGATTTTTCTTTGAATGATAAATACCTATCTAATTTCCTTTTTGGTAACAGTGTGATGGACATCTATATGTGAATACTATGAATCTTTTTATGGCATTAGTACTAGGGACATCATAATCACTGCTAACAGTTGCATGGACCGAATGGGTAGTAGCTTTTGAGGTACTTTGTGCCATGTGTGTGTGAGATACTACCTACTTCCCGTTGTGTGTTAAATCCAGAACTTACCCGGTTGGTTTTGCCTTAGTTGTAGGATAGCGGTTAGAAAAGGATCATAGGCCGTTATTGATATTAGCGCACTTTTAGCCTAAATGACCTTCTATGTGTGAATAATATCCCTTGATCCTAATTTTGAGCCTGAACTCCTATTCTTTTTATATTTCCTATCACCTTCCCATTTGTATCACAATGAACCTATTTTAGCCCTAGTCATCCTTGGACATTATGTACATTGACTTAGAAAAATATACTAAGTTGAGGGTGGCTATCATAGGGGCGCCTGATGTAAAGTGAATATGAAGAAGGGTAATAAAAAATATACAAGGCTGGGTGTGGTAGAAAAAGAATGAGAAAAGAAAATTTTTGAAAAAAAGAAAATGAATGAAAAAAACTGCACCCATCTTGAATGTGCTTTAATCAAGAAAGGGAGAAATAAGGTAAAGGTTAATAAGTGAGACCCCAAAAATAGTGTAGTTCCAAGGAGGATTAGTTAATTTAAATATACTTGTGTATCATACCAACCCAAGCCTACATTCCAAGCTAAAGAAAAGTCCTATTGTGATCCTAACTTAATTTTTTGAAAGCTTCAGTAATGAAAATAAAGGCAAGCTTATGGTATTTGGCATACATTGACTGGATCTTCTTTCTGAGAGTGAGTGTATCTTGACCATCCCCATATTGACATACTTGAGTTCACATATAAGTGAGTAGGGACCTCTTTGTTGTAAGGGCACACTGGTTATGTTGCTAGTTGCTAACTTGTTTAGATAGTGTAATCTTTGCAAATACATGATTGTTGTTGCTTAATTGATGCCATATCTCGATTCCTGTGTGTCGCATTATTGTTCTTCAATAATATGCACAGTTGTTTTTTAAATTAATTTACCTAGGATATGATGAAGATGTTTTATGATAATATGAATGGTTGACTGCCGAATGTACTTTGTATCCTCTTGGTTGTGTTTTAGTTGCTTGAGGACAAACAACTATTTTAAGTTGAGGTGTTGATGTGTGAGCAAATGCTAACACATTTAAGGCTTTTAACTGAGAATAATTGCAAAGTCTTAAGCAACTTTTGTCATTTTTGATTGTTTTTCTCTTTGGTATTGCAGTAAAAGTCAAGATGCAAGAGAGCCAACAATAATGGAAGTAAAAGAGTTTATTTTTGAGCAAGTAAAGAGGGAAGTATAGCTGACGACTTGTCTGATAAGTCTTCAACCTTTTGATAAGTCGTTAAAGTCATCATCAACCTTAGGAAGTGTATGGGAGTTAGATTTTAAAAGTGATGACATCTTTAATAAGTCGTCACAATTCTGATAAGCCATCGAGAATGCCGTCAGCCTAAGGCAGTACATGAGATTTGAAGTGAAGAAGTGGCGACATCTCTGATAAGTCATCACAATTCTGATAAGCCTTTAGGAGTTGGTCCTCAGCTGAAGGTAGAAATCATCAAACTAAGAGAAGGAGCTAACGACAATGTCTAATAAGTCGTCAGACTACTGATAAGGAATCACACTTCATCATCAACTAATGATAGAACTTGTTCAAATGTGAAGAGAAGCTGACGACATACTTGATAAGGCATCAGGCTCCTGATAAGATGTCAAACACGTCGTTGTATGTCCAAAAAAATAATATGATCTGTGATTTTGTTTCCATAATTAGGTTGAAGTATTTAAAGCATATGTTAGGGTTTTTTAAGAACAAGCTGGAACTTATTCCAAGGGAGTTTACTTTTCTTGTTGGCTCTCTAAACTTAGAATATAATTTTCAACTCTTTGTTTTGATTGTGGGAATTTTCTCTTGATCTTATAAGAGAATCAACTTCGAACTTCATCTTTTGTAAGTTTAATTACTTTGAATGTTGATTATAATTTGTGCTATCTCTTTCTTACTCATGTAGAACAAAAACCCACAACTAGGGTTCTGGTATCTATGATTATTCCCCCATGGATTTAATAGTTGGTTAGGGTTTGAGTGATTGTGGGGACATCTTGATAATTGCATTGTTATGATTTTTATTTATTGGTTGCAAACAATAAACCCCGCTTTATGTAGATTTTCTCGAACTAAGAAATAAACTAAACATACCAAATTATCAATAAGGATTTGGGAAGGTTAGGCTCCCATCTTATGATTAACGCTTTAAGAAGATTGATCAACTTGAGATAAAATCAGTATGAATAGAATGATTTCCTACATTCGAGAGAATTAGGGAGTTCAACATCTAGCCAAGTTGAGAAATGCTTAGACGGACTGTCGAAACTGATAATTTGGTGTTTCCCACTAGTCACAAGAACCCAATACTACAGTTATTATTTAATGGAGATTAATAATCATAGTGATCACAACCCTAGTTTCACTTTATCATTGATTTGAGCCATTGAAATTTTATCTTTGAGTTATAAAGCAAGTCGAACCTTGTATCAACCAAAAAAAAACCCTTTTTTTACCTTTTCGTATCATTTGTTTGAAATAAACTTATAGCTATAGTTTCAAATTAGTTTAATCGCCACTCTAATTGTTCCTCATGGATTCGATCCTGACTCCAAAGTTGGGTAAATATATGGACGATGACAACCTTGCACTAAATTGACATGTAAGTTGAGCGTTATGACCAACTACCTAGGAATCCTACTTCACTACCACCTCATCCTCCTTGCTCTATTCATAATACTTGCACTCCAAGCACTCTATCTTGGTCCTACTCAACCTGAACCCTTTTGTCTCTAGGGTTAGTCTCCAAACCACTAATTTATCATTAACACATCCCCATATCTCATAAATAAACTTTACATCATCCGCCAATAGCATACACCAAGTCACCTGTCCTTGTATACGTCGCATCAACGGATCTATTACCAAGTAAAGTAAAGATGAACTGAGAGTTGATCCCTGGTGCAACCTTTTCAATATAGGGAAATGCTCTGAATCCCCTCTCACTATCCTCACTCGAGTCTTCACACCATCATACATGCCCTTAATTGATTTGATGTATGCCACCGAGACCCTTTTATCCTTCCTGTACTACTTTACTAGTGTCCAAACCAGGTAAATTGCCTCTATCGTTGAGCGACCAAGCATAAAGCTAAATTGATTCTCCAAAATAAATATGATCTTTCTCAACCACCCTCTCCCAAATCTTTATTGTGTAGAATCAACAACTTAATACCCTGGTAGTTATTGCAGCTCTAAATATCACCCTTGATCTTATATAAAGGAATCATCGTACTCCATCTCCACACCTCGAGAATCTTTTCCATCTTGAAAATGTCGTTAAATAATATGATCAACCACCTTAACCTTCCCCGCTTGTATACTTCTAAAAATCTATCAGAATCTCGTCAGGCCTCTCCGCCCTACCCCTACGCAACTTGTGAATAGCCTCTCTGACCTCCACTACCTTAAAACACCGATAATAACCAAAATCAAGACACTTCTTTGAATACTCCAACTCTTCAAAGAAAATTTCTCTGTCCCCCTCATCATTCAAAAGTCTATGAAAATACGTCTGCTATCTTTTGTTAATGTGAACGTTCTCCACCAATGGACTTCATCCTAACTCTTAATTCAATTCACTTGTTAAAGATCATGACCCTTATGATCCCTAGCCTTATAATCCCTGTGCAACCTATTTTCCTTTCCTCTCTCCTCCAATCTTGCATACAAGCTTTCGAACGATATTGTCTTAGCAGTCGTAAATGCTAACTTGGACTCCTTCATAGCTAACTTGTACTCCTACCTCTTCAACTTTCGCTCCTCTTCATCCTGACTCTTCACTAACTTGTCAAAAGCCACCTTCTTAACCTCTATATTCTTTTTAATTTCTCCATTCCACAACCAGTCTCCTCGATGCTGGCCAGACTAGCCCCTTGAGATACCCAACACCTCTCTAGTAGTCTCCTTGATACAACATACAACTATATCCCACATACTATCCACGTCCCCTCTATGCTCCTATGCCTTATCGATGACACTATCTCTCCTATCTCTATAATACTAATCAGATAAAGCCAGCTCACTTAATTTTGGGTAGACCCTCCCTGGCACTTCTCTTCTTGCCCTGCTTGATAACAAAGTCCCTCACCAGAAGCCTATGATGGGTCGTAAGATTCTCAATCAAAATGACCTTTAATCCTTACACAATGGTCTATCCGCCTTCCTAAGAAGCAAAAATTTAATTTGAGTCTTGGCTATCCTATTTTGGAAGGTAATCTGGTTATCCTACTTCTTCAAAAAGCTCGAATTTACTGCCATAAACCCAATGACCCTCGCAAAATCCAAAAGAGCAGCTCCTTCATAATTCTTATGCCTAAGACCAAAGCCTCCACAAACATAACTATAGCCTCTTGGCAGTGAACCAATATGCTCATTAAAATCCCCTTCTACGAAAATCTTCTGTGAGCTAGGGATGCCCCTAACCACCTGGTCCAAAACTTTACAAAATATTTGTTTCCCCAACTTACCTAAGCCTACTTGTGGCGTATATAACCTATAGCTATTAAGAGTAAACCCTCTAATGACCAACTTATTAGTAATCAACCTATTATTAACCCTATTAACCTCCACTATATGCACCCTAAGCTTTTTGTCTACTAAGATACCTACTTTATTCCTACACCTCTCACTTCCAGAGTACCACAACTTTTACACATCCACATCCATAGCCTTAGAACCTACCCATTTGGTCTCTTGGACAGACACAATATTGATCTTCCTCTTTCTATGAATCTTCACAGGCTCTGTGGACTTACTCTAAAGGGTTCTTATATTCCAAGACCCTTCCCATAATCTATCATCTCTTGCATAACACTTACGACCTCCCCTATAACCCCATACCCTATAACTAACCAAACACTAGACACTTACCCAACCCTTAGCCCCTGGACCCTAGTCTACCATGAATTACCAAATCCACTACTCAAAAACACAATAAAGAAATAGCTCAAAAATAGCAATAGCAATAGAAGTCACACATAAAGCACCCTAAACTGCCAAATACCGTGAAAATAAAACACTATACACCAATACAACCCACACCACATTAAAATAAGTTAGATTTAAAGGCCTTTAAGAGACAAAAAATAGTGAGATAAAATAAAGTGTAAGGGTTATAAGTCACTGGGATATGCTTAAAGATCAAGTTCCCTGCTCTTCCTTGTTTGGTTGATTCCATCAAATTGATGTAGAAATTGGTCGCCGGAATATTATTGTCGGACTTTCATCTGAGGATATTCGAACTAATTGTTGACAGAATTTGCTTCTCTCTTCTTCTTCTTCTTCTTCTTCTTCTTCTTTTCTTGTGTTTCTTATTCCGACTCTTGCCTGTTATGACGCAATTTACTGGTTTACCATTACCGATGTCAAAATTGAGGTAGCCTATACTTGTAGGTAAGATAAATAGGTTAGGCAGTATAGGGAAAGAGATGGAGATGAAGAGTAAGATGACGTACTTACCTTCCATCAGCTCTATTAAGCTGTCAACTTTTGTGTCATCAAAGTAGATCCAGTCACATCAAAGAAAATATTAAAAAATTTAAAGATAGAAAGCATTAACACATTAAAGGTAGTATTCTACCTAATAAATTAGGTTCTAAAATAGTAGGAAAAACCTTGATAAATCATTTATAATAATAGAACAAACCAGTAAAGCTGCGAACCTCAGTTGGAGGTTTAGGTCTAGTTTAATCATGAATAAAATCAATCTTAGTTAGGTCTACCATATTGCCATACTTTGACACCATATGTCTAAGGAATGTCACCGACTTAAGAAAGAACTCACACTTAGAGAACTAAGAAAAAAGTAGGCAAAAAGCACATGATTTCTCAAAGTCTAGAGCACAATCCTCAAATGTTGTGCATGGTCCTCTCTACTTCTTGAATACACAAGGATATCATCAATAAAAACAGTCACAAAGGAATTTAAATAAGGAGTGAACACTCGATTCATCAAAACCATAAATGAGGCTGGGCCATTTGTCAACCCAAAAGACATCATAAGCAACTCATAATGACGTTAACGGATCATAAAATCTATGTTCAGGATATCCATAGCCTGAATGCTCAACAGATGGTAACCAAATCTCAAAACAATCTTAGAAAACACTACTGCACCCTAAAGCTAGTTGAATAAATCATTAATGCGAGTCATATGATAACATTGTTTCACTGTCATTTTGTTAAGCTTCTTATAATCAATACATATATGCATGGAGAAATCCTTCTTCTTAACAAATAATACATGGTCTCTATAAATAGACACAATCATACTAGTAATACTTTCACCAATAAGATCCTAAAGCTGAGAATTTAGATGTATAAGCTTGACAGGAACCATACGATAAGATAAAATAGAAATAGGTCGGGTGTTAGGCTGAAGATCAATAGAAAACTCAATATCATATGAAAGGAGGAATACTAAGTAATTTGATATGGAGCACATCAAGAAACTCAAAAACTAGAAGAACAAAGTCAAGCAATGGACTCTCCACACTAGTATCACAAACATAAGCAAAATCAGGCTCATATACCCTCAAAATAAGCCTCCTACCATGAATAAAAAAATAATCCCCGTTGGCTCAAAGCTAACCGCTCTCTGCCACATGACTAAAAGTATATCGAGCATGGCTAATCTAATGATCTTGGAAAATAAGCCATGATCTCATGATAATGAGATAACCTGTCAATGCCCAAAATCACTTAAAAATCTGTCATATCAAGAATAATAAGTGCAGCATGAGTATTAAAATGTTTAATAGTCGCAACACAGGATATGAATACCTAATCTACTACTAAAGAATCACCCACAAGAGTAGATACACGTAAGGGAACAACTAATAAATCACAAGATAAATCTAACTGTGCAGCATAATAAGCAGATACATAAGAATATGTGATCCCAAATCAAATAAACAAAAGTTGGACTAGCGGCACACAAAGATCATACTTATAATAGTAGCATTTGAACACTCAGCCTCAGGTCTAGCAGGTACGACATACAACTGACAACACCTGCCACCTAGTTGGGCTCCTAACTGACCTCCTATCATACCTGCTTGAGAACCTCCTTGAGTACCTTGAAAACTACCTTTACGACCTTGAGAACCACATCTAGCTAAGGTATAGACTGCTCTAATAGGGGAAACACTGTGGGCTGAAGCAAAATTACCCCACGACCAGGGATTTCATAAATAGTGACCATGAGCTCCATATCTATACCAACAAATTTAACTGACCGAGAATAACCATCACGTCTAGAACGGCCCAAAAATGTACCTCTTAAAGACATATAACTTCCCTAACCAAGGCGACTACTAGCACTAAATTGACCTTCGTAAGTAATTTAAAGCGTTGAGTGAACAGGTTGACTAGGCTGACATTTAGGCTATTAGGATGGACGTGGAGGAAAACACTATGAAAATAGTTGCCTGTAAACTAGTAACTTCTATAGCTCTGACACGATATGAACTTGGACCTGGGCATGTTAGGTATCTCAAGTGCCCCAAGGACCAGGGATCACACACTGCATCTAACCAACCCAAATACAACACACCCCAAAATTGGATGAATTCAAAACATATAATAAGATACCATACAATAGCTTAAGAAAATCTTAAATATATGTCAATAACTAACCACCAATGACCGGCCAAATAATAGATTGACACCGCCCAAAAACTACAATAGTCTGCACAAAGCTTTCTAAACAATGATCCAAAACAAAATATGAATAAAGTGTTAGGACCCCTCGATAATAGCAAGAAAACAAATCCAAAAGAGTAGTCAAAATGTGAAGTATACCATAATCATGAAATGGGACCTTCCGAATTATAGAAGCTCACCACTTCAATCGTACTCACTAACTGATTCCAAATCCAAGTTACAGACCAGGAGAAGTAGAAGTATGGCAAATTCTTACATCGCGTGGGGATACATCTTACGAAGACAGATAGCGGGGTGAACTCTAAAATGTAACTCTGGGATAAGGATAACATAATGACATGATCAACAGTTTAAAATCATTCAAAACTCAATGTCCATAATAAAATGTATATATATATATATCACCTTCCTAGATAGGGAACATGGCTTAGCATGACCTCTTAAAACCTTCACCTAGATTGTATAGATCAGCCATAATATAATAGTACCCACAGTCTATATAGGCCACACCTCTCACCCCCAGGTTGGCCCCAATGCATGTAGCCTCATGAATTGGAAAATAATCTTATATATATGCAAACGGGGGATACACACCTCCCAACATATACCAATGTGACTTAAACAACAATTATAAATAATTTATAAGGTACTCGAACATCCCTAATCATAAAATAAGAATAAGGGGGACTCAAACCTCCTTGTTAACCTTGATCCCCGCATGGATAAATACAGTTTCCAGTGTGTCACCCGAACCTCTAATTTTATAACTCAACTGCATAACCCTATTTATTGCCTAGTTAAAGTATTTATCACACAATCCTATTAATGAACCACATTCCATATTAGAGAATACATTCCTGGCATCTTGATACAAACTATACTTGAAAGGTAACAACAACATGCAAAACAACTCCCATTAACTTAGAGAAAACAACTTTTTTTGTTCAGTAATTGAAAGCGGGGGAACGCCGACTCCTTTCGTTTATTAAATCAAACCATTGTACTTCAAATAAAATACCTCTTTATATCACCTTTCTTATAACTCAAAACCAATTTCACACTATGGGTTGGGGTCATAACAACTTCAAAATTAACAAATTTGGGAAATTCACAATTCCATAGTTCATTTACCATACCTAAGCACCCATAAGTTTAAAAGCAAAGTTTAAGAATGAATAATCATAATTAAATCATGATAAAACGTTTTTCAATAATAAGCATTCAGAACCTACAATGCTTGTTTTCAAAACAAAAACAAATCCATGTGAATAAACCCTTAATACATATGCTTTTATACAACTAACAATAGGGAAAAAGTCGTATGCCTGAAATAGTATGGTGTACGAAGACAAATCACACTTAACAGACCTAATTGGTCAACCTCTTGAAAAACCGAAGTGTTCTTTGACCTTGAGGATTTGGGAGTATTTGAGAAGTTACTTTTATGTATTTATGAGGGCTGATGATACCCTAATAAGTTTATAAGACGTGGGTTCTAGGTTTGGTGAGAAGGGAAATGTCCAGAATGCCATCAATTTAAAAACTAAAAAAGTGCTGCCTTTGACTACTGTTCAACCACTTGACTCATAACCACTCCTTACAATGCATAACTACGAGTCATAACCCAGGCAGTACAACCAAGGCACCTTACAATGTTATCCTTATAACTTATTGACATCACTCATAATGGGACCCTACGGCTCATAACGTCCAGTTGTAGTTAACACAATACCTAAATTGGAACTTATAATAGACACCCTACGACTACACCTACTGACTCATGACATATCTTTATAGATTTTAGTGAGCCCCTCGTACTTAGAGCAGAATCTCGCCTCGAACTTATTGGTTTGGTTATGACTCATCCCAATGACTTGTAATGGCATCCTATGACTAATAGGGCTAGTCGTAAGCAGTATAGTTAATTGAAAGCTCATGGAATTTTCAAGGGCCAAAATCTAGGGTGTTTCAATCTCCCCCACTTGGATCATTCATCCTCAAATGATGAGACAATGCATTTATTAGCGCGAATTGACTACACACACCTCTACTCTTACCTTTAACAAAGACAACAAACAAAGATGCTAAGGAAATCACTTTTTTTTAACAAAGTCTAAAAACAAAGATGTCATGACATACATATACCTTAAGAACGATTATATGGAGAAAAAAACAAGAATGGATACTTGGACTTCATGTCTTCTTCGGCTTCCCAATTAGCCTTCTCAACCTTGTGGTTCCTCCATAGAACCTTTACCAATGCTACGCCATTCTTCCACAACTGATAAACTTGTCGATCTAAATTTTCAATCAAGACATACTCATAAGATAAGAAATCAAAAATACCTACCTCCTTCAAAGGAACAACCATTGAAAGATCGTTCACACACTTCCTTAACATCGAATCATGAAATACTAGATGAATCGAACTCAAAATAGGAGGCAACTCCAACTCATACGTAACATTACTCTTCAAGAGCAGGTATGGACCAACATAATAGCAACTAATCTTCCTCCTTCTTCCAAAACCACAATACTCTTGTCATGGGAGATACTTTCAAGAATACCCAATTGGCAACCATAAACTCCAACTCCTTTTTCCTCACATCCTCGTAGGACTTTTGGAGAATTTGGGAGGCATTAATCCTATCCCAAATCACCTTTACCATCTTCATCGCTTGGTGAGCAAAATCTGAGCCAAATATCTCACCCTCACCAAATTCAAACCATCTGATGAGAGACCCTATTTGGAAAATACATGAACACCTAAAACACATGACTAAGAACTCATACTAACCATACTAGGTTCAAAAGGAAATCATAGGGATATATACCTCCATAATCTTTAGCTGATGATAGCCCGACTAAGGATCAATCTTAGAGAAATATCTAGCACCCTGAAGCTGGTTAAACAAATAATCAATCTAAGAAAGAGGATAATTTTTCTTACTGTAACTTTATTTAACTGGCGATAACCGATGCACATCCAAAGGGAACCATCCTTTTAATGCATGAACAAAGTAAGAGCACCGCATGTAGGAACAATAGGACGGATAAAACCCATGTCAAGGAGGTTTTTCAATGACTTCTTAAGCACTTTCAACTAAGCTAGAGCCATTCTAAAAATGGGGATAAAATAGGATAAGTGCCTAGAATAAGGTCAATCCCAAGATAAATCTCCCTATCGTGAGGGATACAATATAGATCATAAGGGAAAACCTCAAAGAAATTCTTTAACCATGGGAATGGATTGTTAGAAAGGACCCTACGAGTTTGAATCTTTGACTCGACCTAAATTTTAAAGACATCCATTAGAAATCAACTTACGAGCTTTAAGATATGATATGAACCTTTCCATAGGAACTAGAGAACCCCATTCCCACTCAATGACCATCTCATTTGGGAATTTAAACTTGACCATATGGGTCAGAAAATATAAGGAGACATAGCACATGTGCAACTATTCCATCCCGAATATGACATCAAAATCAACCATATCAAATTCTATGAGATCTACCCAAGTTTATCTCCACCAACAGATACTACACAATCCCTGTAGACTCTTCTATCAACCACAGAGTCACCCATTAGGGTAGAAACAAAAAAATGACAAGGGATACACTCGAGACTGAAACCAAAATATACAGCGATAAATATGGTCAAATAAGATAGAGTAGACCCCAGATTAAGAATGCAATACACAGCACGAGAAAAGAGTCGTAGCACACCAGTGACAACATCAGGAGATGCCTCAGAGTCCTGGTGGTAGCAATTTCATACAAATAATTCCGTCCAGCACCGTTACTAGAGGTAGAAGAAACACCCTTTGTTATAGAGTTGATGAAGTAGAAATGAATTTTATTTTCCCATGAAGCAACCTTAGAAAGGCAATCCCTCTTTAAGTGACCAATCTGAACATATCTAAAACATATGATCCTTCCCTATTCACAAAATCCACAGTGTGACTTCTCGTAGAATCACTGAACCCCACCAGTCTAAGATTGAACACCTTATAATGGAACCACACTATTATACTGAGAACGACAATCACCTAATGGCTTCGAATAAGGGAAACATGACATAGATTAGGAATAAGAGCTCCCCACTTCTTCTTAGACCACTTTCCTCTATGATTATCACTTTGTTGTTGACTTCTATCTTGATCAAAAAATCTAGACTTATTATTCTTTCTTTCCCTTAGATCCATCTTCTTCTTCTTCTCTTTCTCAAACTACTACATATATATAAACAATCTAGAGATGTCCATATCCTTGTTTAATAAGGAAACTATATTCTCCAGAACCAAATCATATAACAATCTAGAAGCAAATTTCCTTATTCTAGTCCTCATGCTGGACACTAACTCAAAAGCATATCGTGACAACTGATGAAATTTCAAGGCATACCCCTTGCTTCAAATTAAAAAAATCTGTTGTTTTTGTCTCCCTCAATTCTTGAGGAAAGAAGCATTCCAAAAAAGCACTAAAAATCATCATATAGTGTAGAATCGATATTGTCTCACCTAAACTATTCCTATTCCTCAAACCAATGGTATGATACATCCTTTAGTTAGTAGGCAGAGAATTCCAAACCCTCCACATTAGAAGCATATTTCATACGAAATATCTTTTCCATCTTCTCAATAAAACCTTGAGGATCTTCCTCAACCTTAACATCAGTAAAAGTTAGAGGACTCAACCTCATAAATTGTCCAACCCTTATGGCCTCAAAAGATGAAGTCATAGAAGATACATGCTCAGACAGACAAGCTATCAAGTAGGATAACACATGAATAGACTGATGAAATTTTGCATTTGAAATATCAACCTGAGGAGCTCGAGGAGGACTAGAGGGGAACAGTGGAACTCCAGTAGCGAAATCAGGAACGTGACCCCTAGATCATGCTTGTAACCCATAAGCAGCACATATCCTATAATCATTATCATCAAGTGGGACAGAGAAGTTTCCATTAGCTTTCAATTGTCTATAAGTGTCATGCTACAAACCTATAAAAGAGAGTCTACTCGACACGGATTTGTTAGGCACCCAATGATACCAAACCTAGGCTTTAATACCAATATGGCATGACCCAAACCTAGGCTTGGCCATGTCTGGTATAAAAAGTTCCATGTGCATTGGTGATCACCCTATACACCTAACCAACCGAAACATAACACACCCCAAAGTTTGATGAATTCCAAACTTATAAGAAGATAGCATACAATAGCTTAAGAGAGTTTTAAATGTATGTCCATAACCAACCACCGAAGACAGTCCTAATGATCGGTCAACATCATCCAAAAACTATAATAGTATAAACAAATACCTATACACAGTGATCCAAAACTAAATATCAATAAAAATCCGAGACATGCCCCGACAATAGCCAAAAAATAAATCCAAAGGAATAGTCAAAATATGAAGGAAACCATATACATGAAATGTGGCCTTCCAAAGTATGCAAGCTAACCACTTTAATTTGACTTGCTAGCTGATCCCAAATCCAAGTCTCTGACAAAAAAAGTAGATTTTTAGATAATTCTAATATCGCATGGGGATACAATGTCTGAAGTTGACTAGCGGGGATAATTCTAGCATGTAACTCGAGGATAAAGATAAAATAATGACATGATCAACAATTTAAAATCATTCCAAAACTAATGCACAAAATTAAATGCATATATATATATATCATATGCCTAGATAAGAATTAAGGTTTAGCATGAACTTTTAAAACCTTAAAATAAATTTTATAGCTCAACCGTCTTATAATAGTATCATAGGTTAAATGGTCCCTAGCTCTCACCTTTTGGTCGGGCCCCTGTGCATGTAGCCGCACAAACCAAAGAATAATCTCATATATATTCACATGGGGGATACGAACCTCCCAATATATACCAAGTTGAGTTAAGCATCCAATTATAAAATAATTTATGGAGGACTCAAACCTCCCTAATCATGAAATAATTATATGGAGGACTCGAACCTCCCTGGTTACTATGACCGCTGCATCGACAAATGGATTTTCCAGTATCGGTCTCCCAAACTTCCACTTTCACAACTCAACTGCATAACCATATTTATAGCCTAGTTAAAACATTTATCACACAATCCCATTCGAGAACCATATTTCATATTAAGGCATTCATTGTTGGTATCGTCATACCAACTACACTTTAAAGGTAACCATAACATACCAAAACAACCCCCATTAATTTGGAGAAAACAACTCATTTTTTTTATTAATACAAGATGGGGGAACACCGACTCCTTTTGTTCATTAAATCAGAAAATTGTGCTGCAAATATCTCTTTTCATTATGCAATAGTTCAAGACTAGTTCAATTTACTAATCCCACATTTATTATAACTCAAAACCAATTTCACACTATGGGTTGGGGTAAAAACCACTTCAAAGGTCACAAACTTAGGATAATTACAATTCCCTAGTTCATTCACCATACCCATGCACCTACAAGATCAAAACTCCATTTAAACATGAATAACCAAAATTAAGTCATGGTAAAATATCTCACCATAATAAGCATTAAAAACCCACATCCTTTGTTTTCAAAACAAAAACAATTCCATGTGAATAATAATTTAATACATATATTTTTACGTAATTAAAATAGTAGAAAGAGTCACATGCCTGAAATAGTAAGATATACGGAGAGAAATCACTATTGAAAGCCCTAATTGGTCAACCACTTCAAAACCCTAAGTTCTCATTTTAGGATTTGGGAGTATTTGAAAAGTTACTTTGATGTATTTATGAGGGCTAGTGATACCCTAGTGAGGTTATAAGATATGGTTTTCAAGTTGGGTAAAAGGGGAAATGTCTAGAATGCCATCAATTAAAAAGATGAAAAAGTGTCATCTTTTACTACGGGTCAACCCCTTGACTCGTAACCACTCCTTACTACTTGTTACTAGAAGTCATAACTAAGGCAGTACCACCAAGGTACCTACATTTTTATCTATATGACTCATTGACACAGCTTGTAATGGGACCCTACAACACGAAGGGTCTAGTCGTAGTCCACACATAACTCAAATTTGGACTTACACTGGAACCATACGACTACAGCTAATGACTCACAATATATCTTCACTGATCTTAGTGAGCCACTCGTACTCAAAGTAGAATCTAGACAAAAACTTATTGGGTTTGTTAGGACTCATCCCAATGACTCGTAAGGTCACCCTAGAACTCATAGGACCAAAATTTAGGGTCTTTTAAGATCCCAATGGCACTGCTCTGATGTCTAGGCCACTCATTGTTGTCTCCACAGTACTCAGGATGCATCTCCTCCTAAAGGTGAGCGTGATCAAAAAAATTAGCAAAAAACCAACCTACAACAATAAAACTCTGAGTAGACATACGAATGAGAATCCTTAACCCTCTAATAAGTAATGAACTCTCTCATACTCAGTACCCATAATAGAGTTGCATGCCTAGACAACTCTTGAAACTAGCCTCATACTATGTAATAATCTTAAAGCCCTACTCTAATGTAGAGAATTGATCCCTAAAATATTCCCTCAGGCTACAAGGCATATACTTCTCCCAGAACATCTCATAAAATTGAGTCCATGCACCAGGAGAAGATCTGACTAGTCAAAAATCCATATAACCTCTCCACAATTGTTAAGCAGCCAAGCCCAACTGAAATGTGGTTTACTCCACACTGCGAGTCTCAACAAAGCCCAAATTATGGAGTCTATCCTAATAAATAATTAAAAACCCATATGCATCCTCGCTTGGAGTACCAAAAAACATAAGAGGAGCAAATCTTAAGAATCTACCCAAGAAATTTTGCTTCTTAAAGACATAGCAGGCTAGGAAATCATTGGCAAAATAACTACCAATTGAGAAACCACCGACATAGAAGGAACCTCAACTCTAGGAGATATAGCTATAGGGTGCACTTTCTCCTCCATACCACTTTGATCTATAGACTATGCAACATTAGATGACATACCACAAACTAATCTCAAAAGCTGAACTAAAGCTCCTTTGAGCTTTTAAGAGAAAATAAAGCCTGGTGGAACCAGAATTGGTCCCTATCCCACCACTAGCTAAGGTTAAAGAATCATTAGCCTAAGACAGAAAATAGAATCTGGTGAGGGAACCTATCTTGGACTCTAAATGGGGATACATCTCATTGTTGTCCATGACCTATGAGTTTTCCATGAACCAAAAAAAGATCCCCAGGCTTGATCTCGATACCCTTATCCCGTGTAGTGGTAGCGCATATTCTATCCATCTGGGAAAGAGTGAACTCAAGGGAATTATCTATAAGCTAACTCAGACTTTTACAATGAAATAAGTGAAAGATGTGAATAACTCCTACGAATGTCCCATAGCCTCTCAAAGATTGGAAATAAATATCATTTTTTGATATGCAGGATTCTACTAGACACTTTCTCTTTTACCAACAATATCGGTGAAGCCTAGGCTCTGATAGCAATTTTTCCTGACCTAATTTAAGAGTTATGATGTCACCTACTCTATCCAGCAAATAAGTAAGACAAACCATAACCCAAAGCTAAACACAATGGATTAACTAGGTGGAAAATACTAAACATAGGCAAAAATCAACAACACAACTTATTGATAATCATAGTTTAAAAAATAGATAAAGATAGTCAACATAGATACTATCCTACGACCTGGTAGAGCTAGTACAAAAGCCTCTAGTAATAAAAATTCAACTTAATTATCTAGAAAAGTCAATACACTTGTCTCAAAATAAAGGTAAAAAAAGGAAAGGTAGAAGTAAATAGGTTACTCCAACTCAAAGCGATCACCTTATCTCTTGATATTAACACAACATGAGCATCAATTAACAATGACAACTAGAACTTGGATCTATACTAAAATAGTACTAAAGTATAGTATGAGTACCAAAATAATGGGTACTCACAAGGCATCATCAGCTGACAAAGCTAAATCAAGATATAAATATGATAAAATGCAAGATAACATAACTAAGTTAAGATATAGGCAAACCTAAAGAAACAACATCATCGTTAGGCATAAACAAGTAAATAAATTAGAATAATTGTATAACATAAAATAAAGCATCAATACAAGAAATCATAACTACAAAATTAGCTCCATACTCTAATTAGTATGGAAATGTAAATAACACATCGCAATCTCCCATAATCCTAGAAGGTTCAAAAAATATAAAATAACAACCATTATTATTTATCAAGTCTTATAATATGATTTGAATTCATCTAAGACAAGTCATATTATAACCATCGATCATCCATATTCATCATTTTCCGATTAATCAACACTTATCAACCAACCATCATGTAACACTAATCCTCATGTATTAATAAATCATCCTTTATCAACTTAACATCACTTATTTCCTAATCATCACTTAACAGCTAATCATCATTTATTGACTACTCATTATACACCAAATAACAAAAAAATGTAAATGTTGCGACTCAGAAGCACACGCAAGTGCATGTGATCGTGTAGGTAATATAGTAATTTAGACAATCAAATATCGCTCCCATGAGGAATAAGCAATTAGAAATTCAACTAGCTATTAGTTTTAGACAATGAGTATTAAGTGTTGTAGCATGTCAAGATGATTGTAAAATTGAGAATTAAAATGTAAATTATTAAATAAAGATAACAATTAGTGCATATAATGAAGCAAGAAATGGTTGTAAACAGGAATGATGAGAATTCTAGTGTTAAGGTTTTTTGAACAATCTTATAAATCTCTATTATTATAGCAGTCTAATTGGTTATCATATTGTTGATTCGCAAGGTTTATGCTACGATTGTGGTCTCCCAATCACAAATCTTCTATCTATTGAATACTACAACTACAACTCCCACCGAGATACAACTATTTTTCTAGATTCATAAAGTTATCTTCTTGCAGTTGAATCAAAAAAGGCTTCTAGGTATATCCCTATCATAGATGCTAATTCAAACCCCTTATTCCATTAAAAGGGTAAGAACCTTGCTCCTTAATTTATTCATTCTATCCTATGATTCCTCTCCCGAATTCACATAGAAATATAAATTTATTCTAACGGTGGCCACTCATCAAAATAGTAAGCTCAAGAAATTATGAACAACCCAGATGATAATAAAAAAGAAACTAATATAAAGAATATCAAAGAGTAATCATGTTCTTGGCCTCAACCCAGAACAAGGGTATTTAGCAAGTTATGTTGGAATTCAATATCCCGAATAAGTAATTAATCATACCAAGAATAAATCTTAAAGTAAAAAATTTGAAAAGAATGTCTAAGAACCTTAAAAGAGAGAACTTTGCGCTTTTCTGCCACTTCTATGCTTGCAAAAAGTGCCTCAAATTATCTTGGACTTTTACTTTTATAGCTGAGACAAAATACTAAAATGCCTTCCTAATTTTTCTCGATGGTGCGTCATGCTATGCCATCTAATGTCATTTCCTATCAAAATTTAGGCAATCGCGGAATTTAACTATTTAGTGAAATTGTGAAATACAACCTCACCGCGATGAGCCACTATCGTTGTCAGCCACCGGATTTAGACTATTGTGAAATATCTTTCTTCCGCGATGAGGTAAACTTCCAGGTCGCACAAATTAGCAATTGGGCCTGCACCACAATGCGGTGAAATCACAGACCTACACTGGAAAGGAAAAACTGTGACTTCCTTATTCCACACGACGCACCATTATCACACTCCTCCACTAGATTTTGACCAATACTATTTTGGTGATCGGCGCAATGCAAAGACTCTACAAATAAGAATTTCTGACTTCCAGCTTGCCTTTTTGAGCTATATTTCAATACTTTTACTCCTTCAATCATTCCATATCATCACTATATCCAATTGTGTCCAATTATTCATGATTTTAGCCTGAAAACACTAATAATATCAATTAGGTATGAAACGGAATTAAAGCTAAAATTTACTCAAGAACTTACATCAAAGTTCTTGAAACAAGTCCAAATCTGGGTTCATATTGGGGCTTTGGCCATATAAATATGCCCAAGATCACCACCCTACACTTAAAACCTTGTTCATCCTCGAACAATTCAATTCAAAAGCACAATCACTTCCTCTTTACATCACAATCTTAAAGTTATGTTGCAATGGGTACTTACACTTTTAAATATTTTATTCTCACAGAAACATATCATAGCACTTTTAGCACATAAGACAAGTTATTTCCAATTTTTCTATCTCAACAATGAATTTCCAATATATTGGCGAGCTCAATTTAAGTACTCAATACGGAAACACAACAAGTACCCCGACTTTCATCCGCATGCATCCTCTTTCAAAAAAAGCTTCCCCATACTTAACTAACAATAATATCAATGTACAAATAAAGGGAGTATCAAAATAAATTCACTCTCTCTCAACAAAGAATTCATACATGTTAGTTAATGCACCATAAGCTTACCCTGAGTGTTCTACTCCACTAATAGTTGGATGTTGGGATAAAGGATCTACTAGGTCTTTTCGGATTGTAATGAAGGCTAGAGGACGGGTAGGCGCTATTTGGGTAATAGTGACTATCGCACCTAAGCACTTTAGTACAACAATTGTCAATTACATTATTTTTTACACCCTAATTACATCACTATTATCTCACCATTCATTTATTTTCCACCCCGCCCCATTTTGCTTTTAGCTTATTCACTCTAACCATGGTAAGAATATTAAATTATTCCTCAAAAATTCTTTCCTTTTTTCACACCAATTTTATGCTACGCACCTCTATTATAGCCACCCTCAACTTAAGCAACTTGACATCATTAAGGTGCACAATATCCAAATTGGACCCAGGCCAAAACAAGTTCGTTGTAACATTTCGGGCTTAAATTAGAAACTCTTTAAAACACAATTCCTTCTTTACTAACTCCCAACCATACTACAGATTTTCAAAATCAATATCCACTACTTTCAGGTTTCAATTTCACCTTTTCCTTCTTATTTTTCAAACTCCAACCTCCTCTTAATTTTATACTAGAACGCTTAGGAAATTATTTGGATTAAATTAAGATTTATCAGAGAAAGGATAGGGATACATATACAGCTACCAAAGAATAGGCTAAAGGCTCAACGGGGCTGGCTAGGACTATGCATAAGGGTGGGAATATTTAGGCTGAAACATGGCTATCAAAGAAATGTCTACATCACTTACTATACCCAACACCTTTTATTTCGCTTTATAAACACACCAGGCAAGTTCTAGACTTTCCTATACATGTTGAATGTAAGCAAATCCTCTCACACACAATGCTTGGACGAAATCTAATCGAGTCCTTAAGGTTCCCAATCTTGTCCTTTATTGAATTCAAAATTAAGACAACACCTCATATTTTACCTACTGAGATTAAACCATTTGTACTTAAATCCTTTGTTAAAATCAAGACTCTTTTATGTTTCAAAATCCAATTTAGTTCAAATTACTACAAAAATGGCCCACTCACACATTCCTCTAAGATAGTGATTAGGTTCTCATTTATTCTTTACTTCTTATGACCCACTCCCCTTAAGACATTCATCATCTATCTATCATATGGGAGGGCAACTAACTATGACTGTTTATTCCAGATTGCCAAAAAGGGCAAAAATTAATTCTAGAAACTGAAATTTGCCATTGAGGGCAAAAATGATAGTAAACACATATACTTTGAACTAAAAGCCACGTGTGATATATGCCAAAAAGGGAAAATTGCATTCCACAAAGTTACTAACTATTACAGACCACTATTTCAAATAGCTAAAACTTCCAATAACCAACAAATTAGAAAAATATAAATTGTTCATCCAAAAAGAAATAAGATAATGCAGCAAAATATAAACCCACCACCCACACTTAAATAAAACACTGTCCTAGTACTTTCACATTAGCATATAGTAGGGTGGCAATATACTCCCTGGTAACTCAAATAGAACTATGACAGTCACGTCGTCAGCAGTCCCATCCTCATTATCACCATCATCATCAGCTCTATTATCAGAATAGTCATCTTTATTCAACTCCAATCTGAGTCTTTGTACCTCCACTCCTCATTAGTAGAAATGTCATCGTCAATAGGATCCTCAAAGTCTGGAATAATCCGCATCATGGTCTTAGAATGATGCCCTAGGGGGTAATCTAACTCAGCAACTAGAAGCTCCTCAGGTGTGGCTGGTCTGCCCCCAATATTCAGCTACAATATTTGAAGACCATACATTCTAGATGAAATCTCAGCAGGTCGGGTTTGGTACTCACCTATGGTTAAAATTGGGCCAGTTAGCCCAGATGTACTTCTGGCTATAGTGATATCCATAGGGTGAGTTAAAAGATCAGGCTTCTAGTCCAGCTCCTCCTCATCTACCCTGTTCCTTCACAAAAATTTGGTCACCCATCCTCCAAAATAAAAAAATGTCCCCATCCTAGGTGCGCGCCTTGTTCATAACAGATAAAATTATATGCCCCACATTAAAATCTACATCATCACACATCAGTGCATAAATCAAACATACTCGGTCCCTAGTGGCATCCACCATATGCTTTCCCTGAATCAAGCAAAAGTAGGCAATAAAACCCTATATCCTAGCCTCTTTATTTATCTTAGCATAAGGAAAAGAAAAATGTAGGCCAGTGACACGATGCCTAGTCTAACGAGCTGACGAGCATACCCCGCACAATAGATGCCTGATGTGAGCATACGGGGGAGTGACAATGAACTACCTTAAGAAGTTTTGTTTTGCCTCAAGTATAACCAACAAATTATTAACATCTGTAGTAGCGAAATGAATTACTTTTCCGTTAATCTTCAACTCATGATCAGTGTCACTTGGGTCCTAGTTGGCGTAAAACTCATGAACTAAGTGAAAATTGCACTCAGTAGGCTGATAGAAGATGAAATTCATATTTATTTCATCAATCCTACATACCATGGATGGGCATTCCCTCAGTAAACTTTCACGATAAATAAACAACTCAGGAATGTACATGGCATCCGTATGTTTTGAGTACCACTGCTTCCCAGCTTTGTTAACAACTTGGAATCCAAATTTTCGAACCTGCCCACACTAAAGTGGTGGAGCCTTAGTGAGTGGACTTTCAAATGGACTACTCTTTTTTCTTACCAGTGTAGAAGTGCCGGCCTTTGCCTTTACTTTGATTGGTTGGGGCTCCATAATACCTGTATCGAACAACAAATGCAACAAATAATTAACTAAGTGAAATAGAGGTGGTACTAGCTTAAACTAAGTGTGGAGTAAGGATTAATGACTACCCCACACTTAGTTGTTAGCTAGGGAACATGCATCAAAATACAGCGTACTCAGAATTCCCCTTTATAACACCAATAGAACATTTAAATAAGCCATATTGGTCTTAATGAAAACTATCAGATAAGCTAAAACAAACCAAGATGATACATATACAGTTGCACCTATTGCTTCATTTACACGTAAGTGCACCTGTCTTAATGTTGTGGTACCACATATTCTGAAACCATTACCCTATAGTCCCTATGGCACTACAACACAACTATTCAAATTCAATTACTAAGGAAAAAATTGTAAACATTACTAATTCGATGAAGCATTATGCGTATAAGGGTATTCATATAAAATTTGACTTAATCAACGAACAATGCCAACATTCCCAATGTTAAGGAGCTCTAATGCAAGAGAAATCAGAAGAAAATTGAAAACACAAGTACGAGTCCCCTCCCCCATTACACAATAATGTGAATTACATGATTAGCAAAATTAGATAATGTATATCCACAGTCAAAATATCTAGTGTAATCACAAGATTTCACCCTAAGAACTCAAAATCAACCTACCCCAAATTCCTAAACCTCATTAATTCATACCTATTATAAGTAACACCTATGTGGATATATAGTTTTCATAAATTATTTACCAAAGCATTAATATATCCCAATCAACATATGAATATACCCAGTAATTGACTTATTCAGGCATCATCTCACCCGATTTATCAAATTAGCAAAAGATTAGGAAGAATATGATGAAAGATCCATAAGAACTTCAAGAAAAATTAGAGCATATTTGGTTATAATGTACAAGAATAAAAAAATAAGACCAAATTTCACCAAAAATTATCAAAATCTCAATACAACGAAAGGAAAATTAAAGTAATTATAGAACATACCTTAGTTGTTAAGAAAAAGATGGAAATCTTTAGGTGAATTTGGAGAGAATTTTGATTAAAGAGGTTAGAGGCACTGACAATGGAGGAAAAATGAGAGGATTAGGGTTTAGGTTATATTTTTCGAGGGGGTGGGTGGGGTTAGGGCAACCTAAAAAATTTATGTCTGATTTTCACCCGCACTGCGACACGGTGTTATAGCGTGAAGCCTCTACAAATTGACAATTATCAATTTACCGCCTTCGCGACACACTGATGGTGAAAATTAGAACAATTTTCTTGAGTTTCCTCCATACTGTGATGTGGTGGTTTCACTCCAGGAAACTGGAATTTGACAATTGCCAAATTACCCATTCTAAAATGCAGAAGAATCGCGAACCTTGAATTTAATTTGACAATTGTCAATACACCCAGCTTCAAATGCGCCACTTTCACAAATAAAATTTCCAGTTTATTTTTCATCTCTTTTCTTACCTAAGGAGGACCCTAACTTACACACTTCATTTTACAAACTTGATTTCTTTCCTAAAATGTGGTAATCTTCTTATTTTTGCTCTGCAAATCCATGTATCTCAAACAAAAACACCAAATATTATAACAAAAAGTGTGTTGCCTCCCACTCAGCACCTTAGTTTTGGTCATGGTACAACTGATCTTTTTATATTTTTTTCAATTTTTTTATTTTACAACTAAAAATTAAACTACCTATTACATTAGAAGTGTGGGGTTCCTCCCATATAACGCCTTAGTTTATATCTTGGAATGACTTAGCTTAGTTCTACTCATCAGCAAAGGTGATCGATTCATTGTGCTTATCCAGATGATCCACCCAATAATGCTATACATGCTATATATTAACCAGAAACTTCTATCTTCTCTTTATTCCATAACTCCAAAGCTCCATGAGGTGTTATTTGCACCACCTCAAAAGGTCCAAACCACTTAGACTGCAATTTTCCCCAAAACAACTTTAATCTCATATTAAATAGCAAAATAAGTTGTCCGGTTTCAAACACTCTATTTTGAATCTGTCTATCATGCCATCTCTTGGTTTTTTCCTTTTAAAGCTTTGTGTTCTCATAAGCATTAAGGAAAAATTCATCTAATTCATTGAGCTGTAGTAATCTTTTTTCTCCCATAGCTTTCATCTAAAGATTCAACTTTTTAACAGCCCAATAAGCTTGATGCTCAAGTTTAATAGGTAAATGACATTCTTTCTCGTAGTCCAAACAATATGGGGAAGTACCATTAGGCATCTTATAAGCTTTCCGATATGCCCATAATGCATCATTTAATTTCTCATCCCAATCCTTTTGTTGCCCATTAACGGTCTTCTGTAGTATTTGCTTATTCTCCCGGTCAGAGACCTCAACTTGTCCACTTATTTGTGCATTATTCGTAGTTGCCACCTTATGCTTAAAACCATATTTAGATAAAAGGTTCTTGAACCAAATGGTTAATAAAATGCGTAGCTCCATCACTAATTATAACTCTTGGAGTGCAAAACCTAGAAAATATTTGCTTCTTCACAAACTTCAGCACGACTTTTGTATCATTAGTAGGAAAAGCTACAGCATCCACCCATTTGGATACGTAATCAACCGCCGCCATGATTTACAAATTACCATTTGATGATGGAAATGGTCTCATAAAATCAATCCCCAAAACATCGAATACTTCCACTTCTAGGATATTATTTAAGGGCATCTCATAACGCCTTGAAATCGTTCCCAGCCTTTGGTATTGATCACAACCCTTTACAAAAGATATCGCATCTCTAAACAATATTGGCCAAAAAAAGCCGGATTGAAACACTTTTCTTGCTGTTCTTTCACCCCCATGATGTCCACAATATGGGGATGAATGATATTTTTGTAGTACTTGTGTGAATTGAACTTCCGAAACACATCTTCGTATAATTCTAGTGAACCCTGCTTGAAAATTTAAGGCTCATCCCATATAAAAGCATGAGAATAATAAAGCAGTTTATTTTTCTGTTGAATTATACTATCAGGAGGACGAAAACTAGTTGCTAACAAATTTACAATATTTGCATACCAAGGAACTTCAAACTCCTTTATAGACAATATTTTTTCATCCGAAAAATCTTCCCGAATGCAGAGAGAGTCATCAACAACATGATCATGAGTTTCTAACCTTGACAAATAGTCTGTAACTTGATTTTCTGCTCCTTTATGATCAAGAAACTCTAAGTCAAACTCTTGCAATAGAAAAATTTACCAGATTAATCAAGGCTTTGTTCATCTTTATTGAAGAGATATTTGATGGTCGTAAGGTGAATGTGAACAATATCCTTAGTTCCCACAAAATATGCTCTAAATTTATCAAATACATACACCACTGCTAACATCTCCTTTTCAGTGACTATATAATTTATTTGGGAATTATTTAAGACTTTACTAGCATAGTAAATAGACCAAAATACCTTGTTTTTTCTTTTCCCCAAATCAGCTCCTACATCCACGTCACTAGCATCTCACATCAATTCAAACAGCAATTCCCAATCTGGAGAGATTAAAATAGGTGCTTCAATCAGCTTTTTTTTCAGCTTCTCAAATGCTTCTTTATAATTTGCCCCAAAATCAAACATGGCCTCTTTTTCTAACAGTTTGCACATCGGGCTTGCAATCTATTAGAAATCCTAACTAAAATGCCTGTAGAAACTTGCATGCCCCAAGAATATTCATACTCCCTTCATTGTGACGGGATGTGGCAACTTTTCAATCCCTTTAATTTTAGCCCGATCTATCTAAAGTCCTCTGCACGAGACTTTGTTGCCAAGGACGATTCCTTTCTTTACCTAAAAAGTGGCACTTCTCCCAGTTAAGCACCAAATTTGACTCATCACATAGAGTTTGGACTCAATCTAAATTTTGCAAGAATTTCTTAAAATAATCACCATAAATAGAGAAATTGTTCATGAATACCTTGACAAATTCTTCTGCCATGTCATAGAAAATTTCCATCATATATCTCTGAAATGTCATAGGAGAATTTTAGAGGCAAAAGGGATACGTCTGAACGCATAGATACAATATGGGCGAGTAAAAGTAATCTTCTCTTGATCCTCAGGAGTAATGCTGATTTGATTATAGCCTTATTAACCATCAATAAAAAATAATACTCCTTCCCAGCTAACCTATCCAACATTCGATCAATGAAAGGAATATGATAGTGATCCTTCCTTGAATCTTTATTGTAATACCCCAAAAAATCTAAACCAGTATTAGAGCCATATACCAAGCTCATTCATTGTACATCATGGTTCTCTTATAGTTTAATGAGTATGTTTGATGTATATTAAGGCTTTCAATAACTACCAACTATCAGACGAATCAAAACATTCCTTATCGATTGAATTCTTAAGAAGGATATTGGTATAGTAAACTTCAAACAAGAATATCTCTCATTATACATGGAATTTTTAAGATCATGACCGATTAACAGATATATAATTGAATTATATTTCCAACGATATCAATTTCATCTAAATCCAATATCGGAGTAAGGAGTTATTCCTATTTTACTCCAGCATGTCAGGCTAAAAAGAATGTGACGACATTCATGGTAGCTTACCACATTTGTGACGCCCTACCACAAAGGTCGTCAGCCTTAGGCAGAAACCATCACCTAAGTCACGATATTCGTGGTATCTTACCATATTTGTGACACCCTATCACGAAGGTCGTTAGCCTTAGGCAGAATCCAGCTCCCGTGTGATGACATTCGTGGTAGCTTACCACATTTGTGATACCCTACAACGAAGGTCATCAGCCTTAGCTAGAAACCAGATCTTAAGTGAAGACATTCGTGGTAGCTTACCACATTATAAAGCCCTACCACGAATTTCATCAGACTTAGGCAGAAACCATCAATTCTTACTCTTGTGTGACAACAATTTTGACTACTTACCACATTTTTGACGTCTTGTCACGAATGTCGTCAACTATGATTTTCAGCAACTGGGAATTTATTTCATAAGGCTATTTTGGTCATTTTCTTCACCTTACATGACTTATAACCCTAAAGAGGCATAACGTTTCCCATTTTTCTTCAGTTAAGCATCTTAAAAACCCTCTCTTACACTCTCAGCCACAAGATTAGTGTTTTCTCTAAAGATCATCTCCTCAAGAGCAAGCCTAAGGAATTCTTCAAGAACCTTCAAAAACATTAGATCTCCTTCAAGATTCAATCACTAAGGTATGCGTAGTGTTCATCTATGGATCCAATCCGTTCATAGAGCTCAAGAACCATCTTTTAAATACTATTTTGTAAACTTTTTGTGGTGATATAAGTATGTACATGTTGACGATTGTTGTTTAAGTTTCAATGTGATATCTAAAGGTTTTCTCATGGAATATATATGTTTGTTAATTGTAAACCATGAAGTTTAGGTGGTTTGATATGATGCAAGCATAAAACCCACCTATGCCTTAAAGAATGCATGCAAGGTGTTTGATAAAATGATTAGGATGCTAGAAATTCATGTTTGTATGGTTCTATGATGTCTAAATAATACTTCAAAACTTCAATATGAATTCCATGCTTTTCATGTGTTGCTATTGTGGTGGTATGAAGCATGCAAGATAATGGAGCTATACAATATGTACACGAAATCTATCTATGCATTCCCTACAATGTTTAAGATGTTGAATAACTATATGAAATATGATATCCCCTACTTATGATATATGAATTATGGACTCAAATCTTGTGATCAAGTCATGTCATGTGTGTCAGTTTCCTTCTATCGAGTCCTGGGAGTATTTGTACCTGAAAAACATTGTTGTGTGCCTAGAGTTATGTCATGTTGTTACGATAATCTCAGTCAAGCTATAATCTATAGAACTCAGTTAGTCATGTGACTCAGGAAACCTTAGAAATCTCATGATCTCAGTTAACTCTTAAATAATAGTAATACTCCTTCAGTCAACAGAATTCAGTAAGTTCCACTTACGTATAGACCATTAAATCATGTTTAGACTCTTCAGATGGGATTACGAGTTAGCACCGAGTGAACCCAAGGATGGGAACTCACCGGTATATGAGGGTGTGATTCTTAACAGTCATCCTTGCATTCCAGAACTATGTAGCCAGCATAGGTTGTGATATCACAGACTGTTATATGAGGGTAGATGAGGTTTCTTAACCTATTATATGAGGGTTCCCACCATTCTCACTAGAGTTACCTGTTATATAAGGGTTGCTCACATGTTTTCCTTATCAGTGGTGCAGTATTGACACCCTTCCAGTCAGGGAAGAGATTGGACCCCATCTTAGCCATACCATCTTAGCTATAATGGCACATATGGGGCATGTCGGTTAAACAACTACCTCCCACAGTTTCAGACTCATTCTCAGTAAAAGAACACAGATAGTTCTTCAGATATTAGTATACCAGGACTGTCAGATGCAGTTAAATTCAGTTATAGTGCAAAACTCAGATAGTACCATCAGATTTAAGACTGTCAGATATAGTCGCCCATGTTATCAGAATTACAGTTTTAGCCATGTCAGTTATCAGTAAACCATGTATTAGCATACAGATCTAGCTATCACATACTCATGATCTTAGTTACTATGTATGTATTTTTACACTCTCACGTTCATATCAGTCAGTCAGTTAGCATTGTTCATGAATGTAAACCCTTTTGCACTAGCTTGTCTTACTTATATACTCAGTACTCTAGTTTTACTGATGTATTTGTGCTATGGTGCTTTCTTTCATGTTACACCATAGGTTTAGAGACACAAGCTCCAGATCAGCAGTAGCATCCAGCCGCAGAGTTGTAGTGAATCCTCATCCATTCGAGGGCGATATTATTTTATTTTATTTATTATTTCAACTTAGTTTTGCTAGACGGAGTCACTTGGTGTCATATTCCTTCAACTCCTTATTCAGACAGTACTTAGAGGCTTTTAGATTCAGTATTCAGATTTAGTTTAGATTTAATTCAGTCTTCAGTTGTTTTGGGTATCTTTCACCCATATGGATATTGTGTGTTCACAGATCTTTATTTAACTGAACCTTATGGACTACATGTTCATGTTTCCTGCATTATTACATTATATATGCAGTGACAGGTATAGATATCAGTCATGGGTTAGCTTGTGGTCCCTTGGGGTCATGAGCACCGTGTAGCTTTCTGATTCAAACAATTAGGGGGTTATATTTATTTAGCATATGGTAGTTGATACAAATTATTCATCCAGTCACCATACGAGTGAGGATTATTTCATTTGCTTCATTACTAACCACTGTCTTTCCACCTTTTTTGGGGATACAATGTATTAGGCTCCCCCACTTCCTGTCTGAAATTGGATAAACCATCCCTTTGTCAAGCAACTTAATGACCTCTTTCCGCACCACATCTTTTATCGCTTGATTCAACCTACATTATTACTGCTCTCTTAGCTTGAAATCTTTCTTCATATGTATTTTGTTCATGCAAGAAGCTGGATTTAATCCTGTAATGTCAGACGTTTACCAACTGATCGCCTTTTTCCTTCTTTTTAACACTAACATTTCTTCCTATACCTACATATTAGATAATCTTGCAGCCAAAATAATAGGTAAGGTATCATTATCGTCAAGGTAAACATATTTCAAGTGAGAAGGATGAACCTTAAGCTCCAATTTTGGAGCTTCATCAATTGAAGCTTTGGGGGATGGACCAATTGTCCTATTCAATGGCTCAAAAGGGAATTTTCTTATTTCAATGAGCATTAAATTCATGACTTGAACTAATACCAGTGGTTTCACATCTCCATAAGGATCATGACCTACCAAAACTCACTCTAAGGGATCATCTGACAATAGCAGCATTTGATTAGACTCGAGATCGATAACAGATATAGTAGACAACTCCTCATATATAGCTGGCAATTTTAGCGCTTTATACACATCAAAAACCTCTACTTTATTATGCGCTCTCATTATCATTTTCCTTGATTCTACTTTAATTAATGATTGTCTTGTTACTAAGAAGGGTCTTCCCAAAATAAATGGAACAACAGGATCAGCTTCGAAGTCAAGAATTACAAAATCCAATGGAAATATTAAGGATCCCACTTGCACCAAGATATCTTTGATAATACCACCTGGCCTAGTAAGGGACCTACCTAAAATTTTCAAAACAATAGTAGTAGGTTTGGGACTCCCAAGACCTATCTTTTGGTACCATAATGTGGGCATAAGATTTATGCTAGCCCCCAAATAACACAATCCACGAGCACTAATGGACCGTCCAATGGTAATCTGCAAAGTAAAACTACCCGAATCCTTTAACTTCGTGGGCAGTTTGTTTTGATTCTAGGATGTGCACTCGTAGTAAGTGCAACTACAGCATACTCGGTCAACTGATTCTTATTTGCAACTATATCCTTTAAGTATTTTGCATTTTTGGCACACTCTGCAGAATGTCAACAAGAGGAAGATTTACTTGAACCTACTTTAGAAGATCTAAGAACTTCTTGTAACTCGCTTCCTCTTGATGCTTCCTTGCCCTTTGAGGAAAGAGTAAGGGGGGAGTCTTCTTCTCCATATTAATTTCATCACTTGCCACTTTTTTCTTAACTTCTTTCTCTGCATTATCTTTAGAACCGTCCTCAGTGACTGTGGGACTCACTCGCTCCTGTACTGTCTCCTTAGTTTATAGTCCACTAAATGTTGTAACCGTATTTACCTGCTTAAGATTTGCCTCTGTATCGCTAGTTAATTCTCCTTTAGGTCTTGTATTCTATTCTCTTGCAATTTGACTCAATTGCAACTCTAGATTTCTAGTAAGCGATTGTTGACTTTTTAATTCTGTGGCAAACTGTGCCATTTGAGTCTTTAGTTCTACTGCAAACTGTACTTGCTGAGCCATAAAATACTTTATAAATTCATCTATATTTCTAGTTTTAGCGTTAGATTGATTATTCTGATCTTGCTATTGATTTGGTTGCACTGGTCCCTTGTACTAATTTACATTTTTCGCCTTATTTCACTCCATGAGAAATTGGGATGGTTTCTCCAATTGGGATTATATGTGATACCAAAATTCTATTTCCCCTAATGATTTTGATTTCCAACATAGTTAATAGAATCTAAATTAACTGAAAAATCATCTGCTATGTGCTCACCACTTCCGCAAACCTTACATCAAGAATTTGCCTGTTGGACTGCATTTGTTGTGGCTGTTGTTTGTGTAACACCCAACTTTATGTTATTGAGCTAAGTAATCATATGATTTTGCATTATTGTTATCTATGTTTATAATTCTGTGAACTAGTCTACCTCCAATACCTCTGCAACCTTCCTAGGAGTACTCCTTCAATCAGCATGTCAGCCATGATTCCCTTGTGAAATTCAATTCAACAGTGTGTACAATTTTTCATAAGTCTTTTCAAGAGCCTGTCCACCTATTGTTGAATCCAAGAGAATCTTCATATTCGGCTCCAATCCCTCAACAAAAGTATGAACAATAACATCATTAGACTGATGATGGTGAGGGTAATTTTTGAGCATACCCTTAAATGTCTCCTGAGCTTGGTAGAGATTCTCTTCTTATTTCTATCTAAAACTCTAGATCACACTCCTCAAGTGTGCAGTCTTCCTAGATAGAAAGAATTGAATATGGAATTTCTAAGCTAGATCTTATCATGAAGTAATAGGGATTGGTGGTTCAACATATAACCACCTTTTTGATTCCCCCATTAGGGAAAAATAAAAGAGTGTCAATCTGACATAATTAGAACTAACCCTTTTAGGAATGTAAATATCACTTATTTCTAGAAAGATTTGTATATACTATTTTAGATCTTCATGAGAAAAGCCATGGAATTTCCCCACTAAATTTAGCAATTACACCATTCTTCTTCAATTCAAATCGACCAGCTGGTTCAGGCTTGTGAATACTATTCGTCACATGGTTCATGAGTAGGATTTTCACCTCATGAATAGTTCTAGCAGCTGGTTGAGCAGGAACAACTGGAATAACCAAAGGCGGGACATTTATGACATTTGGATCGACTGGTTCATTTTATTGTTTAACTATTCTTCGCCTTTATTAAAAGATCTGTTCTGGTTCGGCAAAATGCTCTATCAATTCTTTCTCTCTTACCAGTCCTTTATTCAGATAAACATACTAAAATTTAGCTGCTCAGATCAAGTTTTTAACACTTAAATTTAATATCAAGAACAAAAAATTTAGCAATTTATTAATTATACTAGTCCTCGGCAACAGCACCAAAAATATATTGTGACTCAAATGCACACGCAAGTTCACGTGATCATACAAGTAATATAGTGATTTCGACAATCAAATATTGTTACCACGAGGACTAAGCAATTAGAATTTCAACCAACTTTTAATTTTAGACAATGAGTATTAAGTGTTGTAGCGTGTCAAGATGATTGTGAAATTGATAATAAAAATGTAAATTATTAAATAAAAAATAACAATTAGTGACTAGAGTAAAGCGAGCAATGGTTGCAAATTGTAATGATGAGAATTCCAGGTTTGAGGCTTTTCGAACAATCTTACAAATCTCTATTATTATAGCAGTCTAATTGGTTATCACGTTGTTAATTCGAAAGATTTATGCTACGATCGTGGTCTCCCGACCTCAAATCTTCTATCTATTGAATATTACAGCTACAACTCCCACTGAGATATAACTATTCTTCTAGATTCATAAAGTTATCTTCTTGCAGTTGAACCAAACAAGGCTTCTAGGTATATCCCTATCCTAGATGCTAATTTAAACCCCTTAATCCATTAAAAGGGTAAGAACCTTGCTCCTTAATTTCTTCATTCTATCCTGTGATTCTCCTTCGAAATTCACATAGAAATATAAATATATTCTAATTGTGTCCACTCATAAAAATAGTAAGCTCAAGAAATTAACAACAACCAATATGATAATAAAAAAGAAACTAATATAAAGAATATCAAAGAGTAATTATGTTCTTGGCCTCAACAATAGAATAAGGGTATTTAGCGACTCATGTTTGAATTCAACTTCCAAAATAAGTAATAAATCATACCAAGAATAAATCTTGAAGTAAAGAAGTTGAAAAGAATGTCTAAGAACCCTAAAAGAGGGAATTTTGTGCTTTTTCGCCACTGCTATACTTTCAGAAAGTGCCCAAAATTATCTTGGATTTTTCCTTTTATTGCTGATAAAAATACTAAAAAGTCTTCTCGATTTATCATGATGGTGCGTCGCACCATACCATCCAATCCTATTTCTTTTCAAAATAAGGGCAATGGTGGAATTTAACTATTCAGTGAAATACACCCTCACCGCGATGCGCCGCTATCACGGTGAGCCACTGGATTTAGACAATTGTGAAATATCCTACCTCCATGATGCACTAAACTTCCAAGTCGCACAAATTAGAAACTAGGCCTACACCGTGACACGGTGAAATCATGGACCTACATTGGAAAGTGACAACTGTGACTTCCTTATTCCCTGCGATGCGCCACTTTAATGCTTCTTTACTGTATTCTGACCAATGCCATTTTGGTGGTCAGCATGATGTGGAAACTTTGCAAATGAGAATTTCTGACTTCCATGTTGCCTTTTTGAGCTATTTCAATAGTTTTATTCCTTCAATCATTTTATATCATCATTGTATACAATTGCGTCCAATTCTTCAACATTTCATCCTGAAAGGACTAATCATATCCATTAGGCACGAAACATAATTGAAGCTAAAATGTACTCAAGAATCTACATCTGAGTTCTCAAAACAAGTTCAAATCTGGGTGCATATTTGTTCTTTGGACATAAAAATATGCCCAAGATCAGTCAACTAGACAATATTTATCAACTAATCAATATCTATCAACTAATAATCATATCACTAGATTCTATTCATATTATACTACCTTATAACTATTTCCTCATTTTCATACTTAGCTAGATTGTCAATATCACATCTCAATATAATTATATCATACCAAGTATATCATCATGGTATAATATTTATTTTCAAACTTGAGTTGATATGTATATTCAACAATATCCTCATAAATATCATCATAATCATCTTTAGATCTTGCCAGGTATTTATATATCATCATAATCATCCTCCGTCTTTATCGAGTATATACGTATAATTCGAGCCATTCAATGCTCTTGCCTGAGATATATGTATCATCATAATAATCTAATGGCTTTGTCGGACATATGTATATCATCATAATAATCCTCCAGCCTTGTCAGGTATATATATATCTTATCGTAATCATCGTCCAGACATGTAGGGCATATGTATATTATCATAATCATCCTTACGCATTGTCAGGCATATATATATATTCAATAACATCATCAATATTTCCAATAGAATAACCAATAGAGTACTTAATAGCAAAATTATGAACATAATATATTAGCATAATCAATTATGATAATCAAAATCGTTAGTTCTAGCATAACTAATTGCATGATTTCCAATATAGTAAATAACATGACCGTTGTCATAATCAATAGAATCATCACTAATATAATTAATAAGCATGCATTTTAGCCTAACCCATAATGTATTAGCTAATATAGTAATCAAACATGACCTGTAACATAATCAATATGTATTCTCAAGCATAGGCAATAACTTTTAAATTGCCTAATTTATGGATTATCATTAGTATATTAGATATTTTATTATTAGCTTGGTCAATATCTAATTAATGGCATAATCTATAGTTTATTCAAAGCATAAACAATGGCTTAATCACCAATATAGTGAATAAGCATGGCCTCTAACATGAAAAAAAGTTTAAATGCTAATTTATTAATGAGCATAATCCCTAGAATAGTTAATAGCCCATTCATTTACTAAATCAATAGCATAAGTAATGGCTTAGTCAATATGATAATCAAGGAATTATTCAATATTATATTCAATAGCCTAATGAAGAGACAAAATCATAGCATATTTAAGAGCTCATCAATAACATAAGTTTAAGCAATAACTCATCCATGGAATACTTGATGAGCATTACATTTCGCATAATCCATCACAACCAACAATACCAAGTTATCTAAATATCACCAAAATTACCATCTCCATAGATGTACACAAACATTTCCAAGGGTCTTTAATAACTATCACATATTTTGGCCTAAGGTGGGTCTAAGAGCCCACTTCTAAATCCCCCAAATTATTTATCAAGAAATATCTTCCCCAAAATAGGCTAAGGTATCTAATCCACTATTAAATCTTAAACAAGCCACAACTAATCTATGATAGAAATTTCTCTGAATATAGAGCAACTTATCAATTTCATCTAAAGTAAGGCAACTTGGGTAAGTTTCATCCTAAACTCAAGTAAATAAGGAAATCTCCTCATTAATGGAGTAACTAAGGGGTTTCCACCCTAAAAAGAGCTTAGACGATCAATATCACCTCAGATAGAAAACTATGCTAATTATATCCCAAATGGTATCCAAAATAGCCTAACTGATCTAACTAATCCTAGTTATTTCAATTTATCATACCAAAACATAAAACCCATCCCAAATCTAACACATATTATAACATACTATGAATTAACTCAATCTAACCAGGTGTATAAACTAGCCTACCTGTACGTTGAAGAAAGCTTACAAGATTTGTTAAATCATCACTTTTCCATTCTACAAGCTTCCATAATATATGAACTATCAAAATCACTCATCAATATGCGAATGATGGTTCCCATATTTCACTATTGTTCATGAGATATAAAAATAACATCAAAATCCTATGTGGGTCCCATTTACAAAAAATCACATTTCCAAAGCCAACCCAATCTTCTCACATGCTTAAGGAATCATTACCATAAAATGGATGAATCCCAATCTAATTTGGGGCTAAAATAAATCCCTAAGGTGTTGGTGTTTTTGAACATAAAATAGAAATTTTTACCATGAAAACGGTGAAATCTTACCTCAAATTGGTAGGTAATAGCATAATCAAGTGTTAGACAACTACCCAAATCACCCACAAGCTGCAATTTTAAGCTATCTTATCATATAGAGTTTTAAATCTCAATAAAATTTATTAAAAATGGGAAAACTCATGCAAAAGTGGTTTATTTATACCTATAAAAAGTCTTTGGGTCTTGTAATCATGACCTAATATTCGTGATCATGGTATAAGGAATTAGATGCAAATTTACTATCGCGACATTTTCCCCTCAATATTAAGGATTGGTGTTCTACTATAATGACCCTTTTGTTCATTTTTTATATTCCAAATTTTTTCATTTGACCTTCTCCATAGTTAGCCTATTGTATTTATTACTTTTTGGGCCTGATAGTTTGATTATCGGGCAGTCCATTTGATTTTTAGAGCTAATTGCCTGTGTTGGAGTCTTTAGTAGTACCGAATGGCCACCAGGAAAAAACTCAGTAAGATAATCTCAAATGCAAATTCATACATCACCAGTAGATTTAGAATATATATTTTAGGTTGGGTGGACCTTATGTTTGTAATTTAATGTACTTGAACTCCTTTTGACCAATTGGTTGGAAAATGGAAAAATAAAAACATATGGGTATGGGGCACACAATTTGTCAAAACAATCTTGTATGGAAAATTCAAATTCTCCAACATGTTTGAAACGTCGAATTTAGTGGGGTTAGATAGTTTGTTTGCAAAAACTTGAGTATCAGTTTTGGGGTCAAAAACAAGTTTTGACTTTGTTGGTGTTGATGCATCACGATTGCACAAGGCCTATTGTGATTGTGATAGTTTGATCACAGTCCATAGTATCATGATAGAGACATCCCCATACCTGGTATGGATATATTAGGACCCTATAGGTCAAATTTTGGCTATATTTGACCCATCATTGAGACCTAGATCCCTTAAATGAGTGTAATAACTCAATATTTAGTCTTATGGATATCTTGGGAGATTGATTGACATATTTTATCATGATTATTATCCAAATTAACATAATATTCATCACATTATGGATGAATTTCTTGTTTCTTGACCTAATACCTTAATATAGATTAGGGCTTGATTTTAGCCCAAAATTTGCTTTATTTTTACCTATTTCTTGAGGTTATGATTCCTAGTTCATGTATGAACATTGGGTTGATCTTGAAAGTGTATTTTCCATAAGTGGAGCCCACTTAGGGTTTTTGGTGTCATTTTTGTACTCGAAGCACAATAGTGCGATATGGATATCATTTGGCTCATATTGATAAGTAGCTTACTATTTTGCTAGTGTGATAGCATTTTGGTAATTATGAAGTAAAGATGGACATATGGAGAATGATGTAAGGTTTTATGGTTTGTCCTTGAGGTAGGCTTCTATTTACTTTTCTTCATAAATGATGTGTGATATATATTTTGTTTGAATATGAATGTTAAGTTTTATTATGGATAGAATGATTTAGTATTGAATATTGATGTTTGGGGAGTAGATAAGGGTTTTTACCCATAAGTTGAAATGCTTTATACCCTTTTAGGATCCTATGGCCTAGTTCCTTTGATTAAACTAATTCATATGTTAGATATCATACAATGCTATGTTTGGGATGAGGATTTAAGCATTGAAAACTTGATTAGTATATTTTATCTTAATGGACTAGTGTGGTGATTTTGGAACTATAGTTTGGGTAGAGTTGACTTAAATTCCCTTGTTTCTAGATAAAGTTCCATTCATACGATTGGTCATGGATTTCTTGACATCTATAGGTAGAACTAGATACCTTAGTCTAGTTTGTGGTGTAGATTACCTAAATATGTTAATTGAGGATTAGAAATTAGTTTGTCTGATCAACTTAGGCCAAGACTTTTGTTAGCCCTTGTGGACTTAGTTGTGGATGTTAGGCGTATTCGAGACTAATGAGCCTTATTTATGAGATTTTATTATTAAATTTCTTGATAATAAAGTATTCCCCCCCCCCCTCCAGATAGTGCCTGATGTCTTATGTCCATAATATTAGGCCTATAGAGATATTATTTCCTCTTAGATATGATATTAAGCCTATAGAGATGTTATTTCATCATAGATATGATTTGGTCCTATAGAGGTGTTATTTCCCCTTCAATATAATACTGGGCCCTTATAGATTCCATTCTTCCTAGATATGTTATTTGGCCTATAGAGATGATATTCCTCTTAAATATAATATACGACCTATAGAGATGATCTTCCTCTTAGATATGATAATTGGCCTAGAGAGGTAATATTTATCCAAGTCATGATGTATGAGCAATTGATGTGAGATGCCTCCTATAGGTGAGATGCTTATAGATATGCTATGGCATATAAATATGATTATGGATATAAGTTTTGGATATGTATATGGTCATACGGTCATGATTATGATATTGTGATTATGCAAAACACATTAGGCAAAAGTTCATGTTGTGATATGAGTTAGATATCCAAGAAGTAATTATCTTTATAAAGGATGTGTTGTAGTTTATGAATACATATATGTATATATATATGTGTTGGTATTTGTCTCTATGTGTGTGTTTATATACCTATCTATTTGGTATGGGATGAAGGAATATACAGTATGATGGTTATGATTCCATTAAATGAATATTGGTGATGGCATGCATAGATTTTGTACATTCATTATTATTACAATAGAAATTGGTTTGATCCTAGTTGAAATCCAACCTTATCGTTGTTTTCCTAAATATAGGTTAAAGCCCACTTTTCACCTTTATAATAGAATTTTCCTCAATAATAATTGCCTAACTTAATGGATAACTTGTACATAAAAGAGGTTAATAATTAATTTTTTAAAGATCTGACCAAGATGAGTTTTGTTCCATGATTTGATGCTATTATTTACTCCATTCGTGAGACATTTTTCCCCTTTCTACACATCATAACAATTTACTCTCAAAATCACTCTAGGCAATGGTTTATGAACCTATAATCTTTTATCCAAAACTTGAGTCTGTGCACCTATTTTATAAACTTATGTATAATGTGATATTAGTGATAAGCAATGAATCATGGAAATATAATCTACCTTGGTTATATTTTCATGATTATTTAGTTTATCCCTCATGGGGCTTGTTCTTTACTTTAGTCCTCATGAGGCCACACTATACTTTAGCCCTCGTTGGTTTCACTATCTATTATTGATATTGATTTGGATATTATGATGATATGATGATGCCTGACAAGGGTCGAGGATATTATGATGACGTGATGATGCCTGACAAGGCCGAAGGATATTCTGATAATATTTTGATGCCCGATAAGGCAGGAGTATATTATGTTGATGTGATGATTCCCGACAAGGCCAGAGGAAGTTATAATGATGATATTGATACCTAGCAAGGCTGGAGGATGATTATATCGATTGTGAGCTCTAGTCTTTCATTGATATTTTCTACCCCTCGTTCTATGAGGATGCACGCATATTCAAAATATGCCAAGTAAAATAATGGTAGATCAACTTGTACTTTATATTATTTCTTGCATATACATCTCTTATCACCATTATGTGCCTATGTCAACCAGGTTGTATGGGATGGCTACATAGATATGGGTAATGACTTTAGCATTTGTTGTTAGATGTTGATTGAACCTTTAAAGCCTCGGGTGGATGGGCACAAAGATGCTCGGCTAGGTGTTTGGTTGTCATAAATAGTATATTACTCGTGTTATTATTGAAATTGTTATTTTTATTGATTTTATCATTGTTGTGATCATTATTATGGTTAGTTTATGATAGATTTGTCATTTATTCGTTATTGAGATTTGAGGTATATTTTCATTCTCTTCTATCCTACGATTGCATTATTATGTATGTTTATTTCATGTTTAGACGTATGGATTAGAAACCCTTAGTATTATAGTACTAAATCCTAGTTGGATTATAATGAGGCCCTAAAATGAACACATGGAAATTTAGGTTATGCTTCCAGTTGACCTTGTATGTATATATCTATATATCTAGCTATATCCAGTTGTAGCATAACTGTATATCCATTCCTTTATATGTTCATAATGTATATTAATACTTTGGTCTTGTATATTGATATATAATCTTCTTTTATCCTTTATTCATAAATTGAACATGGATACACAGTATAGTGTGGAGATTTCTAAGTATGGCTAGAATAAGATAGTTCATCAGTGATATTTTATTAACCTTTTATGTTAGTCTCTTGAATATGAATAGGATAGTTTATCCTCATTATCCCGTTGGCTATCATATATTGTTGTTTAATATTGAATGTTATTTTAATTATTTATATGTTATATATATATATATATTTGCTTCATCTTTGGAGAATAGTTGGCAGTTTCCTACTGAATATCATTCATTTGGTACTAATACTAAACTTCTGCATCATGCAGATCATAGTGCGGGATAACGCCATTAATATGTGCATCATGTAGAGAAACCATGGTTCGGAGACTTAGAGTGAGCTCCTGACATTTATAGTATTCTTGTCTCTCTCTTACGTATAAGACTAGTCTCTATGTTGTATGCAAAGATAAGTTATATCAGTGCATTTATTTGTACTTCACTCTTGATTCTTGTTATGTAGAAGCTTTTGCATTGATACCAACAGGTTTTGGGATTCATTTATGAATTTGACCTTTTGTAATGTCAATTCCATATTCTTTTCTATATATATTGAGTAGTTTATTTCTAGCAATTCCAGATAACGGGTTTGGCTTACCTACTAGTGGTTTATATATTGGTATCAGATTTTAGGTTTCACTAGTGTATTAGTACAAGAGCAAAGTGTTTGTACATCCTTATGAATCAATGAAGAGACATCCCTAACCTATCTTTGAGAGGCAACAGTGGCATTTTAGAAAATTTACTTTAGGATTTGTTGTCATTTGTCTGCATTGCCATGAACCTTAAACATATTCTTTGACTTTATTCTATCCTCAAAGAATGATACCATATTATCTACAGATGCGTACGATACTTTGGCACATATTTCTAGAGTTTTGGAGTAATATCGAACTAGAGAGTAAGAGATAGATGTTGATGTCCTTCAGCATTAGCCAAAAGGATTTAGGGCCAACTGAGCTCTAGATGAGCTCAGTTCTACTTTATCCCTTTGAGGTTAAGCATTGAAGATTATGAGTCAATGGCGTATCCCTTATAGCCATGGATAACATTTGATTCATTGAGCAATTCTAGACAAAAGTAGGGTCTACTGGTGTTAATAAGAGTTCTTTATCAACTTCTGATTATGTTATTTGATTTCTTGAGTATGAAAACTTATTCTAATTTGACGTCCTTTTGAGAAGAAAATTGGTGCATAAATGTGTTAGAGACTAGTATTATCACACTATTTAGCATCAGAGCACTGGATAGTAGCTGAGTCTTTATTTTCTTATGTTATAAATTATGAGAGAATCATAGAGAGAACATGTATTGACACATATGGAAATGATGGGAAGGGGAATTCCATAAGTATATTTGTATTTGCATTTAACTCGAGTGTGAGGATCCCTTTGATAGAGTTTAGTTTCGCCTGTATCCCTTCAACTCTACGTGGGTACTATTGAAGACTATGAGTAGTTCATAGATTAGCCATGATCATTGTAAAGGGCAGAGTTCCCATCAAATCTCATAAAATTTTGGTACAGTTTTTTAGGCTATCATAGCCATTATGGATTGTGAGGGTTTGTATCTTGAAGTATGCCAGGATATTGTTTTTGTTGTATCATGATAGGAAACTAGATGCGATAGTGCCTCAAATATAAGATAGTTGATAAGACAAAGTAAGTATGTAGTCCTGGATAACCTAAGGTTCTTGAGATAAGCTATGATTGCGGGAATGAAGGCCATTATAGTAGTGATTGATCTCAATGTTAGTTAGCCAGTAATTTGGGCTAGTTGTGTTGCCTTTCAGGATTAGGGCTTCATAAGTGGTTACTACAACAGAAAGATTGGTTATTGGACTAGAAAATGTCCCCGACATAAGATTTCTAGTCATTTAGCTAATTAAGATTAGCCCCATGATGTTATGGGATATTTAGTTTGAGATAGTATGCTTGGAGCCTTAGTTGATGATTTAGTTGGTCAGTTAGTGTTTGGACCCATTCAGATTTATTCTCCATATGTTCGTCCGACATGTGATTATAGACTTGTAATCCATTATGCACTTAGTTACGGATGTAGGCCTTGTTGAGACTAATGAGATGTATTTATGAGATTTACTTAGTGAATTGATTGATAATTATGTACTTTCCCCCTATAATGATTAATGGCTTATGGCCGTGATATTTTGCCTATAGAGATGTTATTTCCTCTTAGATATGATATTAGGCCAATAGAGATATTATTTATTATTAGATATGATATTGGACCTATAAAGGTGTTATTTCCCATTATATATGTTATTTTCCCTATAGTGATGATATTCCTCTTAGATGTGATATACGGCCTATATAGATGATAGTCCTCGTAAATATGATAATTTGCCTAGAGAGGTGATATTCCTCGTAGTCATAATGTATGACCCATAGATGTGAGATGCCTCCTAGATTTGAGATGCCTCTTATATGTGAGGTGATTATAGATATGTTACAGCTTAGAAATATGATTATAGATATGAGATTTGGATATGTATATGGGCCTAAGGCTGTGATTATGACGTTGTGATTATTCGAGACATATTATTGGGCAAAATATCATGTTTTGATATGAGTTGAATATCTGAGAAGAAATTATCCTTGTAAAGCATACGGTTATAGTTTATGAATATATGTATGTATGTATACATATATGTTTATACACCAATCTCTCTGATATGGACAGAGCAAAATACAATATGACACTTATGATTCCATTAATTAAATACTGGCAATGGCACGCAATGATTTAATTCATTCATGATTTTTACAGTTGTAATTAGTGTGATCCTAGCTGAAACACGACCATATCACTATTGTTCCTAAATAAGGGATAAAACCCACTTTTTATATTTAAAATGGAATTCTCCACAATAATAATTAACTATCTTAATGTATAACTTACATATAAAATATGTTAATAATTGATGTTTTAATGATTTGACCGAGATGGGTTCTGGTCCAGGTTTTGATACTATTATTTATTTTGATCGTCAAATATTCTTCCCCTCTCTAAACTTCACAATAATTTAGTCCCAAAATCACCCAGGTTAATGGATTTTTGAACCATCACTCTTTTATCCATGGCTTGAGTCTGTGCATCTATTATATATACTTATAGATAATGTGATATTAATGATAAATGATGAATCATGGAAGTATAATCTACCTTGCTTCTCTTTTCATAATTATTTGCTTTAGGCCTAGTGAGGCTTGTTTTTTTAATTTAGCCCTCGTGGGGATTGCACTTTACTCTAGCACTCGTGGGTCTCTCTCTTTATTTATGACATTGATTTAGATATTATGATGATATGGTGGTGACTGACAAGGCTGGATGATATTATGATGAAGTGATGATGCTTGGAAAGGCTAGAGGATATTATTTATTTGATGATGCCTAATAAGGACGGAGAATATTATGATGATTATATTGATACCCGATAAAACCAGAAGATGATTATATGAATTATGTGCTCCAGTCTTTTATTGAGATTTTTTCACCTTACTGTGTAAGGATACACTCCTATCCAGAATTTACAAAGTAAAATAATGGTAGATCAACTAGTACATTGCATTTATTCTTGAATGTGAATCGCCTATCATAAGTATTTGCCTATGTCAATCAGCTGATATGGGATGGTTGCATAGATATGGGTGATGACTTTGTCTTGTGTTGTTGAATATTGATTGAACCTTCCGAGCTCAGGGTGGTAGGGGCACACATAGGCTTGGCTATATATTTTGTTATACAAAATAGTCGGTTACTCACATTGTTATTGACATAGTTATTCTTATTAATATTATAATTGTTATGATCATTATTATAGCTATTTTATGATAGATAGGTCATTGATATGGTATCGATATTTGATATATGTTTCTAGCCTATTCTATCTTATGATTGCATTATTATCCATGTTTACCTCATGTTTAGACATATGGATTAGAAACTCTACAGTACTAATCCTGATAGTATTATAATGAGGCCTTACAATAAAGACATGATAATTTATGTTATGCTTTGAGTTGACCTTATATATATATATGTATGTCTAGCTATATGTGTCTACGGTATTGCCATATATCCCTTCCTTCATTTGTTCATGTTTTATATTCATTCCTTAGCCTTTAATATTACTATGTAATCTTCTTCCATCCTTGATTTTTATATTAGTAAGTGATACATAATATTGTGTGGAAATTTTTATGTAAGGCTAGAATAGGATCATTCATCCTTGATATTTTCTTAGCCTTGCTATGTTAGTTTTGTGAATATAAATAGGATAGTTTATCCTTATTATCTCATTGGTTGTCTTGTATTGTTGCTGAACATTAAGTGTAGTTTCTGTTCTTCTTATATGTTATATATATATATATGCCTTAACTTTAGAGCTCAGTTGATAGTCGCCTACTGAGTACCATTAATTTAGTACTCATACTACACTTTTGTAGCTTATAGATCATAGTATGGGGTATCGCCATTGATGTGTTTGCTGTGTGAAGAGCCATGGTTTAGAGACTTAGAGTGAGCTCCTAATGTTCGGAGTATTACTTTTCTCTCACTTATGTACTTGACTAGTTTCTAGCTTTTATTCGGGGATACGTTATATCAATTCATTCATTTGTATCTCACTTTGGATTCTTGTAACTTCAAAGCACTTATACTGATGCCACCAAGTTTTGGAATTCATTTTTGTATTTCCTCTTTTGGTACGTCTATTCTGCATTCATTTTTATATATATTGGGTAGTCAATTACTAGTTGTTCCAGACTATGGCTTTGGCTTGTCTACTATTGAGTTACAGTAGGCGCCATCATAACTTAGGAAAATAGGTTGTGACATCTGCACAAGGATTAATATTTATGACCTAAAGTTTTGTGATCATGGCAGTAATTATCCTGCTTAAGGAGCCACTATCAAAACCAAAGCCATCACGATCATGATACGTCGATACATCATATACAGCTGAGGCTTAGAAACATTCAAAATCACCGCCAAGACCTCGGGATTCATCCAGAATCTTTTATATGCAAATAAACTATGTAACCATACCAAATTTGACATTCCAGAATTAATAGCATTGCTGAAATTTCCATCCCAGGTTGTTTCATTAAACTATGGGTACCACACCCAATTTCAAGTTTCTTAAATTTTTTACCAATAGGTTAAATAAGCTCAGGTTCCTTGGTACACAAACCAAGGGCCTACCTTGGAATGATCAAGTGGGTATATGTCAGATTTGGATAGTAAGGTCGATATGTGTATATCGCCTTCATTTCATAATGTTATTTGAGTTCATATTTGACACCATAGAATGGTGATTTAGAGGTTATAATAGACTTGAAGTGTGGATACATACCTATTTTCACATTTGGTTTTAGTAGTTGAGATCATACAGTCCAACTTTGGTGTTTAAAAATTAGTTTAGAGTTGTATAGCTCTATTGTGTCCTTCTTTTTCATATTTCCGTTAGTTTGATTGTATCCATAAGCTGGTTAAGTCCAAATTTATCTACTTGTTCAATCTTATTTGGTTGAGATCTATTGTGTTTGTTATTTGTTCGTATTGTAGGTCGTGGATATGGTATTGGTTCCTCTATCCTTGGCCTTATTTTTTGTTATCATTGTGGTTTTGGATTATCTACATAGAAGAAGTAGTATGCTTGAGATAGATTAAATATGGTCTGACCCAAATGTGTGGCGTATCTAGGATTTGATCTTTTGGAGGTGAGCATTTGTACTTTAGAATCCTGACTATAAGTTTTGAGGATCATCCTTACCAGTTGAGCCATTAAGATATATTTTAGACCTTATTTATCTCCATTTGTGCGCCTAAGTATCACATTATAGGTTTATTCGTATATTGAACCTTTAGATCATTTTGTATATCTTCTCTTATTTTCACTGTTAAAGCTTTCCTATATATTTCAAGCCATTTATGACTTGCTGGGACTGACAGTTTTGGTTATCGGGCAGATCGTATGATTTTTAGAGCCAATTCCCTATTTGAAGTATTCACAAGTTTAACTTGGGTACTGGGTGAAAACTTCATCCAAATGACCTCGTGTCCCAATTCTAACTATTCCAACTACTTCGGAATGTCGATATTAGGCTAAGTGGAACTTTGGTTTTGGTCTTGAGGCATTGGATCTCATTTTGAGCTATTCTTCAGAAGTTCATAAAATAGTAAGTTGGGTATGGGATCCATTTTTATTTAAACAACCACGGATGAAAATTTTGACTGTGCCATTGAGTTCAAAACATTGAATTTTATAGGGTAGCATAGTCTATTTGTGTTATAGTGTTTTGAATAAATTCCAAGGGGTTGGTGGAGACTTGGAAATTTCCAAGTCTTAGTTGGTGCTAGTGCACTCGAAAATATGAGTCCCCAATTACTTAAGCTATCAGCTGACCAGCAGCAAGTGTTGTGTAAGAGATAATTTTATCGCATAAGCAACATTCTCAATAGAGATGCATGAGTCGCATATGTGACTGCTGAATGTCATATTGGAGATAGAGTGGCCAACGAGCAAGTATCACGTATGCAATTGAAAAATCACATATGCAATATTTGTGTACCTGGGAAGGGTATAAACACCCAGTTCAGCCTATTTTTCACCATTTCTCACCCATCCCAAAGATATTTAATCCCTAAAATTTGGGAAATCATGGGAATAACATTGTGAGTGCTTTTATAGCTTGGATAATGGTTAACTATGTAATTCTCCTTCAAATTTGAGGTAAGATTCCTTTATTTTCATGGTTAATTTTTCCATTCTCATGTAAAAATACTCAAAGCTAGGTGACTTCATTTAAGCCCCACTATAGCTCAAAATTCACCTAGTTTCAGGGTAAATATTCCTTCGGCATAGAGGGACATTGAGTTAGTTCTGAAAATACTATTTCTGTAAATAGGCCCCACATGGGATTTTTTCAATACTTTGGAGCCGAATCACAATAGTGCAATATAGGTTTCATTGTTATTGTTTTAATGAGTAGAATGTGATTTTGATAGCATGACACCTTGTGGAAGCTTCTTAGAAGGAAAAATCAAATTTTTCGTAGATTCTTCAAGCATTCTTTTCCATTAAAGTAGGATAGGTTTTCCTCCATTATAAATTGAGTTGTTTCACAGTATGCTTATGATATTATGTTAGATTTGGAATGGCTCTTAGATATTGGTGAAATGAATGACATTGCTTGGGTTAGATGGAGAATTTAGGCTATCTGAAAACCATAATTTAGGCATAGTTATGATATTGATGATGTGAATATAGGTTTGAATCTAGATATTGATTAAGATATTAATAATATATATACCGTTCCAATTCTGGTGGTTGATTTTCATATTAATGATATATATACCTATTTGAGTTCGGTAATTGATTATGATATTGAGGATATAAACACTAGTTCAAGTCCGATGGAGGGAGTGCTTCTTAGTGTGACATATGGATGGGTTCTCATTGATATCATGAAAGCTGGATAATTATGGTTTCTCGGGTATATGTATTACAATTTTACTTGATGATACCCTCAAGGCTTATAGGGGCCAGTGTTGGATTATTTATTTTTTCCTATTTATTGGCTTATGGGGGCCAGTTTGATAGTTATAATTGCTTGAGCTTTATGTTTTGTTTTGGTTTATGTATTTACTTATGTATAACAAGGTTTGAGTTACTTCCAAGCTTGTCCCTTTGTTTGACTTAGTTATGTTATCTTCTGTCTTATCATACTTATAACATGATTTAACTAACTCGACCAATGATGCCTAATAAGTACCTGTAGTTTTTGTACTCACACTACACTTTTGTAATTTTTAGTTGTAAATTTGAGTACTAGTTGTTGCAATTGATTCAGTGATCATATTGTGCTGAGCTTTAGAGATAAGGTGAGTTCTTAGAGCCGAAATTTCCCGTGTTTCCTTCTATTTGTCTATACTTACTCTATGTTAGAGACATATTGTATTGATTATTTTAGAACTTATGGTGTATGTGTAGTAGCTCTTGTACTGACTCTACTAGGTCATGGGATGGTTTTCTATGTTAAGGCTAACTTTAAGACTATTCCTATTGCATTTCTTAGTTATAAGTTTTATTGTCTATTTCCCTCTTTTTGGTATTTCCCACCAACTTATCCTATTTCAATTATCTTTGAGCTAGGTTCGACTTACCTAATGGCGAGATAGAGTAGGTACAATCATGACTTGCAAATTGGGTTGTGAGAAACTGGTATCAGACACAAGGATTCACTGGTAGTGTTGGTACAAGAGAAAGTATCTAGTAGAGTCCCATAGATTGGAATGATGACATTTGTTTCTTATAGTTGGGAGGCAGTAGGACATTGTTAGGAGTTCTTTACTTATTTCATTCCTTTTATACTGAGTTTCTAAGTTGGTTTCGAAAGCATTCTTCTGGTTTCACTCTTTGACAAATGTCTTGAACACGTGCTACCATTACATGAGATGAGGGTGCTGATATAGAACCTAAGGATCCTATTGCTATTTTTGGATGACCCAGAGGTCATGGATAGCCTCGAGATCTGTCCCCAACTAGAGACCAGGAATGGGGGCCTTCTCCAGACCCTATCCCTGCTCCTGAGCCAAAGATTCTTTCACCCCAGCAACCGGTGGGCCAGGGAATTTCCTAGGAGCCATTAATATTTATTTCTTCATGCTTAGTGATGCTTTGGTTTATCTTTTAGGGTTAGTTGGTGGTCACCATCTACAAATTAGAGTGGTACTAAGAAAGGGGCACAGCTTATAGCTGCGCTTCTAAAGTTGTGGTCCGTCTTGCACCCATAGTTGCTCAGCCTATAGTTTCTTAGCTAGTGGTTGGCCATCCTGCTATGTCTGTTGAGGAGTAGAAGATTTTAGAAATTCTTGATATAAGCTTTCTGTAGGTTTTCTAGCGCACTAGGCAAGGATGCTTATAAGTTTTTGATTAGTTGGGAGGATCAATTTCATAATTTAGGCCTAGTTGAGACTCGTGGTGTGGATTACACTATATTTTAGTTGGACTTGGCAGTTCTACATTAGTGGAGAGATCAGCTTGATTCTATCCAAGTTGGATCATCTCCTTTGACATACACTCAGTTCTCTGAGATTCTCTTGGAGAAGTACATCTCGTGTATTCATAGGAATAGTTTGAGAGAACAGTTCTCAATATTGGAGGTTGGTATCATGATAGTTATAGAGTATAAGGCTTATTTTCATTACTTGTTGAGGATTTCTACTTCTCTTCTGACTACTGAGTATGAGAGGGTCCGTTGTGTTATTTTAGGATTAAGATTTCCTCTTTACATGTCCACTCTGAGATGGACCATTGTGGTAGGTATTTTTCTATGGTGTCTAACCATGCCGAGGTGATGGTGAAAGATATGTATGGTGAGGCCTACGGGGACAACTATAATATACATCGGTATCAGGGTAGTTTCAATGGTAGCCATAGTAGCCCCAATTCAGAGGTAGCTGTTGATAGGGTAGTTACCTTCCACAATCATCGTATCAGCTTCAGAGTCAGCCTAGTAGACCTGTTTATATATTTCTCAATATTACTAACTAAGGTTAGTCTTTTGTCAATGATCAACCTTGTTAGGGTAGAAATTAGTCTTCACAAGGGCTGTCTTCTTATTATTCGAGTCGAAGTAGCTATTTCGAGTTAGAAAAATATTCTAGTTCATCTCATGGGATGTATTCTAGCTCTGGAGCTTTTGGAAATTACTCGCAAGAGTTACCTAGTCATGGCATTATTTTTACCATAGCTTAGAGTGTTCCCCTTACTAGAGCAATTTATCCCTCAGCAAGAGGTGGTATACAAGGTCATATAGATAGTCCCTAAGGTGTTTATGGAGGTTCTTAGGTAGGTGAGGTAGGAGATCGGTCAGGAGTCCCACCAAGTGGCGGGCCTGGTCAATTGCATATAGTACCAACTAGGACGGATGCTATGTCTTCAGATGCTATTATCACAGGTATGATTTTGATGGATCACTGGTTGGCCTTTTCTTTACTTGATTCAAGATCCACTTAGTCTTATGTGTTTGCTTATTATGCCCTATGGTTAGAGATATCTTAGGATTCGTTATCTAGGCCTTTATGTGTATCTACCCATGTGGACAATTCTTTAGTAGTGGATTAGGCGTTTAGATCTAGTGTTATGATTGTTAGAGATGTTGATTCTTATGTTGATATAATTATATTGGATATGGTAGGTTTTAAAGGTATTCTAGGCATGGACTGGTTATCCACTATGATGCGGCCATGGGTTGTTTATCAAAGTCAGCTACCTTAGCTATGCCTGGCATACCCCCGATCATATGGTGGAGAGTTGTTAACTAGGAGCCAATGGGGATTTCGTCTTTGATGTGTCAGCAGATGCTAAAACATTTGAGGCTTTTAACTGAGAATAATTACAAATTCATATGAAAATTTTATCATTTTTGATTTTTTTATATTTGATTTTGTAGTGGAAGTCAAGAGGCAAGAGAACTAACAATGATGGAAGTAAAAGAGTCTGACTACATTCCCAATAAGTCGTCAGCACTCTGATAGGTTATCAGCTTCATCGTCAGCCTTAGATAGATATTGGACTTCAGCTGGAATTCTTGATGACATTTGTGATGGGTCATCAGAAGTGTGATAAGCCATCAGAGTCACTGTTAGCCTTAGACAGAACATGGGAGCTGATGTGTAGAAGTGACGACATTGTCTAATATGCCATCACAGTTTTGATAAGCCGTCAGGTTCACCGTCAGCATTAAGAAAAAGTTGTCAAAATTGAAGGGGAGCTGACGGCATCCGTGATAAGTTGTGAGCCTCCTGATAATGCGTCACACATGTTGTCACCTAATCCGACAAGAACACTAAACTCTCTGATTTTGTTTCCATAATTAGGCTGAAGTATTTACAGAATATTTTAGGCTTTTCTAAAGGGGATTCCAAACCAATTTTGTAACACACATATTTTGTTATTGTGTCTCTAGTTTCTTGGCTTGAACAAAAACAATTAACTTTGAAGAGATTATCATCAATATTTTGGGATTTCTACTTTGATCTAATCTGAGAAACACTCGTTGCTATTCATCTTGCTGTAAGTTCATCTTTCAAATTATGAATTCAACTTGTTGTATTGATTATTACATTATGAGTGGCTAAATCCCTTTAACCCGAATTATGGTATCTATGGGTTAGGTCTTGGTAAGTTTCTAAGTGTTCAATATTCTAAAGATAATAGGACTCCTTGATAATTCTGAGGTTTTAATTATTGTCTATTGGTTGCAAATGATAGATAGAACTTTTTTTGATTTGCTTGAGATAAGAAATCAATCTGGCATGGAATTTTGGGAGCTTTTCCTCCACCTTTTCTTAGCTAATACCCCTTTCAGGGAGTAGCTTTGTCCTGTGTATATAAACATTGTATAGGTGTTGGCATTGTGCGGCCATGAATTCGGTGTCATCAAAATCTCCCATCTTTGAGGTTGAGAAACTATAAGCAATGTAACTCAGACAAACATTAGTATTTTCATACCAAAAATATGCTAGATCACACAAATAAATGCATGTGGTAGTGTTATAGAAGGCTTTGGGGCAGAAATGGATGTGCAAAAATTTTTGGTTCCTGCAGACACTGCCCTCAGGTATGGTGATGGTAGAGTAGTGACCGCAATTGCGGTTCCTAAGACCGTACTCTATAATTTTACAATTTGGTTAGAACATATAAATTTATCCCAATATTCATGTACAACTAGGCGCGTAATCATTAAAACTAATAGACTTTAGCCTAGTTATCATGATTATACCCCCAAACACAGAATTTAACATGGAATTCCTAGGCGCATTGAACTGAACATATGGTGTACATAATTATTTCAACCGTTTAAAGCATACATTTTGGTACTCAATACTTCCCCATTAGTGTGCACAACAACTACAACAGCTAACCACAACAATAGTCACAAATAAGCTTGCATTAAGTGATGAAAACATCATTTCACGCCTATTCTAAACTGCAAGTTCTAAGCATATAATCATCAAAATCAAGGGAGCTGAGAAAACTTACCAATGATGAAATTGGGATGAAATGACACTTGGATATACAATGCAAAGCCAAAAACATGAGAGAATTTTAAGAGAAATTGAGAGAGAATCATGGAAGGAAATGGCATTCGGATGGTCACTTAAACTGAGTTTATCATGATCGTAGCTTAGTTCCATGATTGTGGTCATGCACCCTCCGCGATCGCAGTGGCCTAGACCGCGGTCGCGGGTAGTTTGATAAAAAATTTGGTCTCCTACACTTCATGTTCAGTCCAGATTGCAAATTTCACATGTTCCTTTTTAAAATTCAGTCAAAATTTCTCTTATCACCAACATTTCATGGATAATGCATGCATAAAAACAAAAATGAAATCTACTCAGCATGCATAAATCTAAAGGATATATGCCACTTTTCATGGCATGATGGGTTGCCTCCCATCGAGCGCTTATTTTAATGTTATGGCACCATGCCTCCATTTCTTCTTTTTATGTTTCCACTAAGATGATTTAAATCTTCATCCAATATTTTGTTCAATATGCAATAAGCGGCAGGGGGCAAACGATTCAAATCTTCCAAGGTGAAACTTTCAAGAGGCGAGGAAATATCAAGCAAGCTTCGATCTTGCCATTTTGAATACTTGAATCCTTACCTAACTTCACATCAAACTTTAGGATTGTTTCCATAGGTATAGGTTCACACATCAATAGGCCACTCTTTGTGCATCGGAAGTTGTACTCCTTGGCCTTTGATGGACGGGATTCCATATGTTCTTTTGGAATGTCACATTCCAAAATGTAGGAATCATACTCTGTCTCCCTATAATCCATCATTTGTCACGGTGGATTGATTCTAATCACATAATCTAGGCACAATGTTGAAAAGTGGGTTGAATAAGGTCCAACCCCTAATTTCGGATTTGCTTCTTCCAAAGCATCTTCACCCCAGAATGAGCTAGAGTCATCATAAGAGATTTTCCTTGATATTTCTTGAAAATCTAGCACCATTCCTTTTATATTAGCTTCTTTTTCCTCATTTGAGTTGGTAGTTTGGGAAATCAATGAGGAGTCTTCACTACCAAGCTCATCATCAGATCTTGGTATCTCTTCTGGATGAACCTCCTTCTGAGAAATGGGCAATGTAGTGGTGGTTTCAAGATTTTCTTGTTTGCTCATTTCTTCTGTTTTAACACTTGTCCTTCTTAATGCCTTTTGATGCATGTCTCCTAGATTCTCGCCCGTTGTATCCAACTGATCCAAAATAGCTAGTAGCCTTGGGTTATCGCTATCAGATTCGGTATGTTGCTCTTTCTTCTTTTTATCATAAGACCTATCAATATCATAAGAAGAAATAGCAACCCGGTTAGCATAATAGGGGGAGGGCCATTTGGACAGTCATCTCAATGTCCTTCTCAACCGCTACCTAAAGAACACCTATACTCCCTATAGGATTGAAATGGTGGATCCATCTCTCTCCAGGAAGCATAGTTACAATCTTTCCTGATGTGGGGTCCGTCATAAATCAGACATGGGTCATCCCGGTAGGATTCCCAACTACCTACATCATATTCGTCGGAAGATGCCATAGAGAAAAATAAAAATAAAATAAAATCTACCTACAAAGAAAATCACAAAGAAATATATACAAGCTTGAATTCAAGCAAGTAACTAAAATTTCAAACTAACTTAATACGCCCCATTGTTCCCCGGCAATGGTGCCATTATTGATAACCCTCAACTTACACGTCAATTTAAGTGCAAGGCGGTCATCATAAATATATTTACCCAACTTTGGAGTCAGGGTGAAATCCACGAGGAACAATTTGAGTGGCGATCAAATTAATTCGAAATAATAGAAACAAGATAAATTCAAACCAATTGTACAAGAAGAAAAAAATGGGGGAGATAGGAGTCTATACTAATGTTTATTTTTTTGGTATTTTTTCTAGTATAAATTCGGTGCTATGAATAATTCAAGTTTTAACAATTAGGCACAAATCTTGGGATTATGCATTACAAAGGGAATGACATGTGGATGTTACTAATCAATTATCAATTTAGTAACTCAACTATGGGTAGGTTTGGTTATAGATTTTGATGCTAGTCTTTCAACAAAACATTAAACCCCACCCGTTGATTCATTCGAATACCTAACCAGTGTGTTCAACAAGTGGTAACCAAAATCTCAATCTAGGTATCCCTATTTCTAGGATGATACCCATAGTATACTTAACTTCACAATCACCCTTATTTTTAAGATAGTGAAAATTTAGCAAACTACACACACAATTGTCTATCATTTCTTTGGTCTCCACATCCCTCTTTAAAGGATGATGTAGATTCCTAAAATTTTACCCGAAACCCATCTTTCGAAGATGGCCTTGAGCTTTCTAGAATTTGGAGCTTTCACTCATCAAACCCATATGGGTATTTGGGGATGTCACCCACAAATCCCAACCAAACTAACATCGCAATGATAGAACCCATATGAATGAACTATGAAATAGAGGATAATAATAGAAACCCACACATACTTTAACCCCTATTCACACATAACCCGAAGAGGGAGATCTAGCTATACATAAGATATTTAAGTAAAGATATGCCCATAATATCCATTGAAATAGTTTATAGAAGCTTAAGTGAATGTTACTTCAAACTTTGAACTCCCACAAATCAACAATGGAAGTGAGTTATTCCTCCTCTTAGAAGATCTCCAATGTATTCTTCACCTAAAATTTATTCAATATTTTCTTCTCCAAAAATGTAGGCTATGAACTCAAGAGTTAAACCTAAAAATTGGGGAAGATTGAATATGATGAATGACTTAGTGACGTTGGGCGTATTTACACGCCTAAACACCATAATTTACCCATACTTTAGGCTAAGTTTGGAAGATAAAATATCTAATTCCTGCACTTTTAGTCCCTTTTCCTGTAAGTGAGATAACCAACGTGATTAGCATGTTTTCAGGTATTAATGATGAAGATTTCAGCACTTTGTGGACCCCTGGGCAGCAAAGGAAAACTTCACGTAAGAAGGAAGGCAGCTTTTGGAAGCTTGTGGACTGAATGTGATGCATGGAGAAATTATCCCGGGCAGAATCAGTATTTCTTAATACTTAGGGGTGCAGCAGTAACCTAGTAGGACTAGGACAAGGATACAGTAACCTAGTAGGACTAGGACAAGGATGCAGTAACTGAGTAGGACTAGGACAAGGATATTATAAAAACCCTATTTGCTGAATTTTTCAGCAAGCATTATCATTCATTCTTATTGTCACTATTTTTCTTTCATTCGACTTTTTGCACTTAATTCACGTTACACATCTGTAACTTGAGACAGAGAAAAACACAAAAGCTACGAGGAATGGCTTGAGAAGAACAACGTTGTTCTCCCTTTTTGGACGCCAATTCTTATCCATCGTGAGATTGCTATAGTTTTTGTATGATGATGATGTCTTCGTTGATTTCTGTTATACTCAAGAGTAGCTAAACTTCTCTGTTAGGGTTATGGAAGCCTTTTGATATACTATTTATTACTATGAGCTCGTGAATTCTTGATGTGCATGCTACTTATATTATTACTCTCTTCGTTTTAATTGAATTCTTGTGGTTGCAAACATAGGAATTACGCCAATATAGCATTAACTTTGTTCGAGAGAAAAGTTACATGTTTGGAAAAGAGAGTGTGACAAAAAATTAGGTCTACCAACCCCTGTTTACACATTAATGCCTTAACCAGATTAACCTTCTTGGAGAGTTCGTACCATTAGTTATACGCTTTAGGCTCGAGAGAGGTAAGGTGAAATAATCCTTGATGGTTGAGAAACACTAGGATTTACCATTAGAATACGAATCTCTATAAGTGCATACATGTCTAAATTCCTCATTACTCATAGTTAATAGATACGTAGAACTCATAAGGTGGACATAACCCTAACTTATTATTCTCTGTGATTAAATCTTACTACATTAATCGTTTCATTGTTTATTTTGTTAACATTATTTCATGCGTAAAACCAATCCCCCCTTTTTTGTAGAATTTTTGATCAATAGTTTGCTAACAATTACAACACTTAGTGACCAAGTATGCCTTGTGAGATTCGACACCCAACCCAGTTGGGTTCTATATTTGACAGCGACTGCTTACACTCTTACGAGAGCTGTAGTTTGGGCGTTATCAAATTTTGGCGCCGTTGCCGGAGAATACGGTTGTCAACTAAGTTTGTGATACTACTAGACCCTTTGGTCAAACATTCTTGAATTTTACTTTTCGTCTGTTGTTTTTGTTTTATTGAGGTTTTGTTCAGTACATGCCAAATACTCGAAGTTTGGGTCAGCCATTATTACCCATAAACCCTGAACCGTAACTTATTGGCAGGATGGAGGCTCAACGAGACATTGAAAGAAAGGTTGCTCAGCAGGAGCAGGCTAGATTAGCTGCATTGGCCGCTGCTTAAGTATATCAACAGAATATTGATAACCCAGGTCGTGCAACAAATCCTGATGATGAGGACCTGGGTGATGATGATTTACTAAACCCAAGGCGTGATGATGATGTGGCGGCACCTGTGAACAGAAGAGATCGTCAAGCTAGATTGTGACCTGAATTCCGAGCTGTGTAGATTCCTTTTAATGATAATGATGACGATTTGGATGGGGCTGGTGCCACATGGGCTATTATTCCTCCACCCTTGACAGCTGGAGCAAAGTTCAATATCACTAGCACCATGATTCAACTATTGCAGCTCAAGGGGTTATTTGGTGGACTTGCAGGCGATGATCCCAATATGCATCTGATCAATTTTATCTCAACATGTAAGTTGTTTGACAATCCAGGAGTTAGACTGAATGCAATTTGGTTGCGCTTATTTCCATTATCTCTATCTGGGGAGGCAACTCTATGGTTGAACGGGCTAACTCCTGATTCTATTACTAATTGGAGGCAATTGAAAGACGCTTTCCTTGAAAGATTCTTTCCACCATCCAAGAGAGCACAGTTGAGAGATGAGATCAACAATTTTCGATAGCTTCCAACTGAAGCTCTCCACGAAACATGGGAGAGGTTCAAGAAGAATCTTATGCGGTGCCAAAATTATCATATGACCAATGTCCACTTGATGGAGATATTATACAGGCCTTTGAATTCGGTGACTAAGCCAGTGGTTGATAATGCTGTAGGAGGGTCATTCATGGACCTTACTTTTACTCAGGCAAGTGATATGCTAGATCGTATGACAAAGCAGAGTAGAGCTTGGCATACCAGGGATTCTGAGGTAGCAAGCTCTACTGTATCTATTCGCATGACTGCAGAACAAAGGCGAATTGAGGAGGAACGTGATCAAGATATGGCGTACATGAAAATGCAGATGGATCTTCTTACCAAGCATTTATTACCAGGGAAGACTGAAAAAGTCAAAGATATTGTGTCACAGGGAAGAGATGAATCCGATTCTGAGGAAGAAGCTAACTACCTGAATAATCAGGGGGGTTTCCGAGGCAATGCCCAAGGAAACCAAGGTCGGAACTATTATGATAAATCTGAATACAAGGACCGTGATCAAGGTAGTTGGAAAAAAAAGACTGATAGGAGTGGTAAAGTGTTGGAAAATCCATCCAAAGGCAAGCAGGTGGTTGATTATACAGAGGAGAATGTTATTGATGCAGATTATGATGATTCTGTAGAAGCTGAAAATCAGAATGAGAGCGTTCATGAGAAAACTATTCCCCTTTCACCACCATCTTTTCCTCAAATACTGAAGAAGAAGGCTGATGACATTCCTGAAAACGTTGATAATCGGAAGCAAGATAAAAATAAAGTGGTGGATAAAACTATTCCCCTTCCACCACCACCTTTTCCTCAGAGATTGAAGAAGAAAGCTGAGGACACCAAGTTCAGTAAATTCATGACTATGTTGAAGCAGCTGACTATTAATGTTCCTTTGGTGGAGGAGCTAGAACAGATGCCTGGGTACGCTAAATTCATGAAAGATCTTTTGACCAAAAAGTGGGCAGCAAGTTATGAGCTAGCAGATAATGTTCATCATTATAGTGCAATCGCTACAATCGTTAGTTTAGAAAAAGGCAGATCCTGGTGCTTTCACTATTCCTTGCACTATTGGATCTTTGGGTTTTACCAAGGAAATCTGCGACTTGGGTGCGAGCATCAATTTGATGCCGCTATCTATTTACAGAAAATTGGGGTTGGGAGATCCTACACCAACCAATATGCAGCTCGTGATGGCAGATAGGTCGGTAAAACGACCTGTTGGTATCTTATACGATGTATTGGTGAAGGTTTGTTACTTTATTTTTCCTGCAGACTTTGTTATTTTTGATTGTGAGGTGGACTCTGAAGTTCCCATAATCCTGGGACGTTCTTTCCTTGCAACAAGAAGTGTGCTTATTGATTTAAGATCTAATGAGGTTTTATTCTGGATGAATGACGAAGTGCTCCGTTTTGATGTATGCAAATCAATGAAGCAGCCCAAAGATATGAATGTGTTCTCTGTAGCTGATATTTATTATGATGATGAGAAAGAATTATCTATAGAGAAGCAGCTTATTGTTGATCTATTGGCGGGTGTGCTATGAATGTTGAGCGTGAGGATGTTCAAGATTATGAAGAAACTATCTGTGCTCTAACAGGTATAGGGTCGTATTCTCATTCTCCCAAAAAGTGGGACCTTGATCTCAAAAATCGACCTACACCACCAGCTAAACCATCCGTTGAAGAGCCACCAATGTTAGAATTGAAGGAGCTGCCCAGTCATCTAAAGTATGCATTCTTGGGAAGTGCAAACACACTTCTGGTTATTGTTGTGGCTGATTTGGGTGAGCAGCAAGTTGCAGCTCTCATATCTATTCTAAGGAGATACAAGAGATCCATCGGTTGGACTATCGCTGATATTATTGGTATCCCTCCTAGGATATGTATGCATAAGATTCAGCTTGAATACAATTGCATATCCACTATTGAGCATCAAAGACGTTTGAATCCACCTATGCAAGAGGTAGTGAAGAAAGAAATTATTAAGTGGTTAGATGCATAGGTAGTGTATCCAATCTCCGACAGTAAATGGGTGAGTCCGGTACAGTGTGTGCCGAAGAAAGGGGGCATGACGGTACTTACAAACAAAAAGAATGAGCTAATTCCACTCCGACCTGTCACAAGGTGGAGAGTGTGCATGGACTACCGGAAGTTGAATTCGTGGATGCTTAAGGATCACTTCCCAATGCCATTCATGGACCAAATGCTTGATCGATTGGCAGGAAAAGGATGGTTTTGTTTCTTAGATGGTTATTCCGGCTATAATTAGATTTGTATTGCTCCCGAAGATCAAGAGAAGACAACGTTTACATGACCATATGGTACGTTTGCCTTCAAATGCATGCCATTTGGGCTATGTAACACACCCGCCACTTTTCAGCGTTGTGTGATGTCCATTTTTTCTGATATGGTTGAAGACACCTTGGAGGTGTTCATGGACCATTTTTCAGTTGTGGGTGAGTCATTTGAATCGTTCTTGGCGAACCTAAGTATGGAATTGCAGAGATGTGTTGAATTCAACTTGGTGCTAAATTGGGAGAAGTGCCACTTTATGGTTAAGGAACGTATTGTTCTTGGGCACAAAGTTTCTGAAAAAGGAATTGAGGTCGATCGAGCGAAGATTGAAGTTATCAAGAAATTACCACCTTCGATTTCTGTAAAGGGAGTTCGTAGTTTCCTCGGTCATGCAGGTTTTTATCGAAGGTTTATTAAAGACTTCTCCAAGATTGCTAGCCCATTATGCAAACTTTTGGAGAAGGATGCAAAGTTCGACTTCGGTGAAGATTGCTTGAAGGCATTTGAATGCCTCAAAGAAAAGCTAGTTGAAGCTCCTATAATTGTAGCGCCTGATTGGTCTCTACCGTTTGAGGTTATGTGTGATGCAAGTGGAGTAGCTTTGGGCGCTGTACTTGGTCAGAGAAGAGAAAGGTTATTTCATCCAATCAACTATGCGAGCAAAGCGTTGAATGGAGCCCATAAGAACTATACCGTCACGGAACAAGAGCTTCCAGCGGTTGTTTATGCTTTTGAGAAGTTTTGTGCTTCCTTATTGGGAACCAAAGTGGTGGTTCATATAGATCATGCAGCTCTGAGATATTTAATGGCAAATAAGGATACGAAGCCAAGGCTAATTCGATGGGTGTTATTGCTGCAAGAATTTGATTTCGAGGTAAAAGATATAAAAGGTTGCGAAAACCAAGTAGTTGATCATCTTTCTAGACTTGAGAGTGAGCACATAGCGCAGCCCGATCTTGAAATTGATGATGCATTTCCCGATGAAGAGATCCTAGCCACGATAGTGGAAGAGTTACTGTGGTACGCAGACTTTGCGAACTACGTGGTAAGTAATGTGATGCCTGAGAATCTATCTTTTCATTAAAAGAGGAAGTTCATGCATGATGTAAAACACTACTTCTGGGATGAACCATATATTTTTCGACGGTGCGCGGATGGCGTTGTTAGGCGATGCATATCTCATGTGGAGGTGCCTAGTATATTGGAAGCAAGTCATGCTTCCAAAGTTGGGGGTCACCATGCAGGTGACCGGACAACCAAGAAGGTATTGCAAAGCGGCTATTATTGGCCTTCATTATTTAAGGATGCATATGATTTTGTGATAAGATGTGATCAGTGTCAGAGGCAAGGTGCAACTTCAAAGCACCATGAGATGCCCCTGTCTAAAATTCTTGAAGTAGAGCTATTTGATGTATGGGGTATTGATTTCATGGGCCCATTTGTGAGTTCGTTTGGGATGAAATATATCCTAGTTAATGTGGATTATGTATCCAAATAGGTCGAAGCAGTAGCGCTGGCTGATAATGAAGGTAAGCGTATTGTAGCATTCTTGAAGAGAAATATCTTCTCTCGTTTGGGGTACCACGTACCATCATAAGTGATGGAGGATCACACTTTTGCAACGAGCTGTTCAGAGCCGTGTTGGTGAAATATGGGGTCAAGTAACATAAGGTAGCCACACCTTACCACCCACAAACTAGTGGGCAGGTAGAGGTTTCTAATCGGGAGATCAAGCTGATCCTTGCTAAAACTGTAAATGCTAGTAGGAAAGATTGGTCTCGGAAGCTTGACGATGCCTTATAGGCTTATACGACGGCATTCAAGACACCAATTGGCATGTCCCATTACCAACTAGTTTATGGGAAGGCTTGTCACTTGCCAATTGAGCTCGAACATAAAGCATTGTGGGCGTTAAAGCGGCTTAATTTGAATTGGGATGATGCTATTAATATGAGATTGGAGCAGCAGAATGAGATGGATGAATTCCATCTACATGCGTATGAAAAATCAGACCTCTACAAGGAACGGATGACAAAGTATCATGATCGACGGATTATCCAATGAAACTTTATGAAGGGAGATATGGTACTTCTTTTAAACTCCAGACTGAAGCTATTTCCAGGTAAGTTGAAGTTTAAATGGTCTGGTCCGTTCAAAATTAGCCAAGTCTACTCGTCTGGAGTAGTGGAGTTAGAAGACAATAATGGTGGTATCTTTAAGGTGAATGGCCAACGAGTGAAGGCATATATCGGTCCTCGTGACTCAATAAAATGATGGCCACCATCTATCACGATGAAGTCTAAGTAATCGAGGTAACTATGTTGTGACGCAACAATAAACCAAGCGCTACGTGGGAGGCAACCCATCATTTTTAATCATTTTGTTTTACTAGGAGTTTGTTTTTGTTAAGTAAAAACCCAAAAAGAAGAGTCGAGCCACGAACAAATCTAAGGCGCTTGGTGGAAGGCAACCCATCGTTCTAATCGTTTTTGTTGTTTTTGAGAAAGTGTAGGTGCAAGACGTATAAAGGAGGAGATCTAGCCCAAATTTTTATTTGGAAGTGTGTCATGATTGAAGGTGGTAAGCTAGGAATGAAGATGCAAAGTCTATTGGTTGGGCATTGCCTATGCAAATCTAGGCAATGAACAAGGCAAGACCTATGTAAATCTAGGCAACGGACAAGGCAAGGCCTATGCTATGGCCTTTATTCTAGGAATCCACAATGCCATAGCATAGGCGCCGCCTATGCTAAACTAGGTAAAGTATTAGGCACTGCCTATGCCAAAGCCTTTGCTCTCTGAATCTGCAATGCCATAGCATAGTGATGTTAGGCGTATTTACACGCCTAAAGCACCTTAATTCACCCATATTTTAGCTAAGTTTTAAGGAAAAAATATATAATTCCTGCACTTTTAGTCCTTTTTCCTGTAAGTGAGCTAACCAACATGATTAGCAAGTTTTCAGGTACAAATGATGAAGATTTCAGCATTTTATGGGCTGGACGACGCCAAAGGAAGTTTCACATGAGAAGGAAGGCAGCTTTAGAAGCCTATGGACTGAAAGTGATGCATGGAAAACTTATCCTGGGCAAAAACAGTATTTCCAAAGACTTGGGGACCAGCAGTAACTTAGTATGAGTAGGACAAGGATGTAGCAACATAGTAGGATTAGGACAAGTATGGAGTAGCTTAGTAGGAATAGGATATGGGTGTTATAAAAACCCTATGTTGCTGAACTTTTCAAGGAGGGAATTCCGCCCCATTCTTCCTCATTCCTTACAATTTTCTTTCATCTATCCGACTTTTAATTTTTCACAACAAGAGAAACGCTACGAGCAACAAAAATCACATCACAAGTGACGCCAAAAAAGACTTTTTGTGAGTTTGTGATTATTCTAGTATGATGATAATGTCTATTGTGTTTTCCGTTGCATTCATGAGTAGCTAAACTTCTCTGTTAGGGTTATGGAAGCTTTATGATATACTATCTATTGCTATGAGTTTGTGAATTCTTGATACGTATACTGCTTATATCATTACTCTCTTCATCTTAATTGAATTCTTGTGGTTGCAAACATATAGAATACGCCAGTATAGCATTAAATTGTTCGAAAGAAAAGTTACATGTCTGGAAAAGAGAGAATGACAAGGAATTAGGGCTACCAACCCCTGCTTAAAAGTTAGTGTCGTAACTGAATTAACCTCTTGGAGAATTTGTACCATTAGATATGCTTTAAGCTTGAAAGATTTAAAGTGAGATAATCTGTGATGGTCGAAAGACGCTAGGATTTACCATAGAATACGAATCTCTATAAGCGCATGCATGTCGGAATTCCGAATAACTCATAGTTAATAGATACGTAAAACTCATAAGGTGGACAGAACCCTAACTTACAATTCTCATTGATTAAAATATTACTAAACAAAACATTCCGTTTTTACTTTGCTATTTTGATAATTTTACTTCACGCCTAAACCATCCCCCCTTTTTGTAGAATTTTCGGCCAAAAGTCTAATAATAGTTGCTTACTTAGTGACCAAGTATTCCTTGTGGGATTTGACACCCAACCCAGTTGGGTTCTATATTTGATGACGACCGCTTACACTCTTACGAGAGCTGTAGTTTGAGCGTTATCAATTTTTGACGCCATTGCCGGGGAATACGGTTGTCAACTAAGTTTGTGATAATTACTAGACCCTTTGGTCAAAGATTCTCGTACTTTACTTTTAGTTGTTGTTTTTTCTTTCTGCAGGTTTTTGTTCAGTGCATGCCAAATACTCAAAGTTCAGGACAACCATTCTTACCCACAAACCCTGAACCGCAACTTATTGGAAGGATGGATGCACAATGTGACATTGAGAGAAGGGTTGCTCAACAGGAGCAGGTTAGACTAGCTGCGTTGGCCGCTGCCCAAGTACATCAACAGAATATTGATAACCTAGGGAGAGCAGCAGATCCTGATGATGAGGACTTAGGTGATGATGAGTTACTAAACCCTAGGTGTGACGCTGAGGTGGCAACACCGGCAAACAGAAGAGATCGACAAGGAAGATTTCAGCCTAAACGCCGAGCTATGCAGATTCCCTTTGATGATGATGATGACGATCTGGATGGAGCCGGTGCCACAGGAGCTATTATTCCTCCGCCATTGGAACCCGGAGCCAAGTTCAACATCACTAGCACCATGATTCAGTTATTGCAACTCAAGGGATTATTTGGTGGACTTGCAGATGATGATCCGAATATGAATCTGGTCAACTTTATCTCTACATGCAAGTCATTCGACAATCCAGGCATTGGTCAGAATGCAATTCGGCTACGCTTATTTCCATTGTCTCTATTTGGGGAGGAAACTCTATGGCTGAATGGGCTGACTCCTGATTCTATTACAAATTGGAGGCAATTGAAAGACGCTTTCCTAGAAAGATTCTTTCCGCCATCCAAGAGAGCACAGTTGAGAGATGATATCAGTAATTTTTGACAGCTGTCAACTGAAGCTCTCCACAAAACATGGGAGAGGTTCAAGACGAAGCTTATGCGGTGACCAAACCATCATATGACGAATGTCCACTTGATGGAGATATTATACAGATCTTTGAATTCGGTGACTAAGCCAGTGGTTGATAATACTGCAGGAGGGTATTCATGGATCTTACTTTTATTTAGGAAAGTGATATGTTAGATCGTATGTCAAAGCAAAGTAGAACTTGGCATACCAGGGATTCTGAGGTAACAAGCCCCACTATATCTATTGGCATGACAACAGAACAAAGGCAAAGAGAGGAGGAATGCAATCAAGATATGGCGCACATGAAAACACAGATGGATCTTCTTACAAAGTATCTATTATCAGGGAAGACCAAAAAAGTCAAAGCTGTTGTGTCACAGGCAAGAGGTGAATTCGATTCTTAAGAAGAGGCTAACTACTTGAATAATCAGGGGGTTTTCGAGGCAATGCCCAAAGGTCAGAACTATTATGATAAATCTGGAAACAAGGACCGTGATCAAGGTAGTTGGAAGAATAAGACTGATAGGAGTGGTTTGTATATTCCTCCTGGAAGTCGTGACACCGATGCATCTGGCTCTGTTAAGATGTCAATGGAAGATATGATGGCGAAGCTATTAAAAGGAGTGGATGCAACCAGCACGGGAGTAACCGAGGTAATAAATGATTTGTCCTCAATAAAGCAATTGTTTGACTTGTATTCCACTTCAATAAAACAGCTGGAGCAACAATTGAGTCAAATTTCAGCTACATTGAATCAACGAAAAGCTGGCACCTTACCTAGCGACACAGGGCAAAACCCAAGGAACGATAGAACATGCATGGCCATTACTACCAGGAGTGGTAAGGTGCTGGAAAATTCATCCCAAAGCAAGCAAGTGGCCGATGATATGACAGATAATGCAGAAGACGCTGAAGAAGCTGATGAAGTCATTCGTGACGTCGCCCCTCGACGTCCACAGACTGAAAAGATCGACGAACTGAAGCAAGATGAAAAGAAAGTCGTAGAGAAAACTATCCCTCTTCCACCACCACCTTTTCCTCAAAGACTAAAGAAAAAAGTTGATGATACCAAGTTCAATAAATTCATGAAGATGTTAAAGCAGCTGACCATTAACGTTTCTTTTGTTGAGGCACTGGAACAGATGCTTGGGTACGCAAAATTTATAAAGGATCTTCTGACAAAGAAGCGGGCAGCAGGTTATAAATTGACAGATACTGTTCATCATTGTAGTGCAATCGCTACCAGATCACTAGTTCAGAAGAAGGCCGATCCCGGTGCCTTCACTATACCTTGCACGGTCGGACCATTGAATTTTACCAAGGCATTATGCGATTTAGGAGACAGCATCAACTTATTGCCACTATCTATTTATAACAAGTTGGGGTTGTGGGATCCTACTCCAACCAATATGAGGCTTGTAATGGCAGATAGGTCGGTAAAACGACCTGTTGGTATTTTATGTGATGTATTGGTGAAGGTTTCCTCATTCATCTTTCCGGCAGACTTCGTTATCTTGGATTGTGAGGTGGACTCAGAAGTTCCTATAATCTTGGGGCGCCCTTTCCTTGCAACAGGAAGTGTGCTTATTTATTTAAGAGCCAATGAGCTTCTATTCCGGATGAATGATGAAGTAGTCCTCTTTGATGTGTGTAAATCAATGAAGCAACCCAAAGATATGAATGTGTTCTCAGTAGCTGATGTTTATTTTGATGATGAGAAAGAATTACCAGTAGTGGAGCAGCTTATTAATGACCCATTGGCGATTGTGCTTATGAATGTTGAGCGTAAGGATGCTAAAAATTATGAAGAAACTATTTGTGCTCTAACTGGACTAGGGTCATATCCTCATTCTCCCAAGAAGCTTGACCTTGATCTCAACAACCGACCTACACCACCAGCTAAATCATCTATTGAAGAGCCACCTATATTAGAATTGAAGGAGTTGCCTAGTCATTTAAAGTATGCATTCTTGGGAAACGGAAACACACTCCCGATTATTTTGGTAGTAGATTTGGTTGAGCAGCAAGTTGAAACTCTCATCGCTGTTCTTCGGAAGTATATGAGAGCCATCGGTTGGACCATCGCTAATATTATTGGTATTCCACCTGGGATTTGTACACACAAGATTCAGCTTGAAGAAAATTGCATACCCACTATTGAGCATCAAAGGCGTCTAAATCCACCTATGCAAGAGGTGGTGAAGAAAGAAATTATTAAGTGATTAGATGCAGGGGTTGTGTATCCAATCTCCGACAGTAAATGGGTAAGCCAGATACAATGTGTACCCAAAAAAGGTGGCATGACAATAGTTGTGAATGAAAAGAATGAGTTAATTACACTCAGATCTGTCACAGGGTGGAGAGTATGCATGGACTACCGGAAGCTGAATTCGTGTACACTTAAAGATCACTTTCCAATGCCATTTATAGACCACATGCTCGATCGATTAGCAGGGAAAGGATGGTTTTGTTTCCTAGATGGGTATTTCGGCTATAATCAGATTTGTATTGCTCCCAAAGATCAAGAGAAGACAACGTTTACATGCCCATATGGTACGTTTGCCTGCAAACATATGCCATTTGGGCTATGTAACGTACCCGCCACTTTTTAGCGTTGTATGATGTCCATTTTTTTGATATGGTGGAAGACACTCTGGAGGTGTTCATGGAAGATTTTTCAGTTGTGGGTGAGTCGTTTGAATCGTGCTTGGCAAATCTAAGTATGGCGTTGCAGAGATATTTTGAATTCAACCTGGTGCTGAACTGGGAGAAGTGCCACTTCATGGTGAAAGAAGGTATTGTTCTCGGGCATAAAATCTCCGAAAGAGGAATTGAGGTGGATCGAGCTAAAATCGAAGTCATCGAGAAACTACCACCCCCAATTTCTGTCAAAGGAGTTCGTAGTTTCCTCGGGCATGCAGTTTTTTATCGAAGGTTCATTAAAGACTTTTCCAAGATTGCTAGTCCGTTATGCAAGATTTTGGAGAAGGATGCAACGTTCGACTTCGGTGAAGATTTCTTGAAGGCATTTGAATGCCTCAAAGGGAATCTAATTGAAGCTCCTATCATTGTAGCGCCCGATTGGTATCTACCGTTTGAAGTCATGTGTGATGCTAGCAGGGTAGCTTTGGGTGCTGTACTTGGCCAGAGAAGAGAAACGTTATTCCATCCAATCTACTATGCGAGCAAGGTCTTGAATGGAGCCAAGAAAAACTGTACTGTCACGGAACAAGACCTTCTAGCAGTTGTGTATGCTTTTGAAAAGTTCTGTGCTTATTTGTTGGGAACCAAAGTGGTAGTCCATACAGACCATGCAGCCCTGAGATACTTGATGGCAAAGAAAGATGTGAAACCAAGGCTAATTCGATGGGTATTGTTACAGTAAGAATTTGATTTCGAGGTAAAAGATAGAAGAGGTTGCGAAAACCAAGTGGCTGATCATCTATGTAGACTCGAGAACGAGCATATAGCGCAGCCTGATTTTGCGATTGATAGTGCATTCCCTAATGAAGAGATCTTAGCCACGATGATGGAAGAGTTACCATGGTATACAAATTTTGCAAACTTTGTGGTAAGTAATGTGATGCCTACGAATCTATCATTTTATCGAAAGAGGAAGTTCATGCATGATGTGAGACACTACTTCTGGGATGAACCATATTTGTTTAGCCGATGCATGCATGGTGTGATCAGACAATGCATATCTCATGTGGAGGTGCCAAGTATCTTGGAAGCAAGTCATGCTTCCCAAGTTGGGGGACACCATGCAGGTGGTCGAACAACAAGGAAGGTATTGTAAAGCGGCTATTATTGGCCTTCGATATTTAGAGATGCCTATGAATTTGTTAAAAGATGTGACCAATGTCAGAGACAAGGCACAATTTCGAAGCACCATGAGATGCCCATGTCAAAAATTCTTGAAGTACAGCTGTTTGATGTGTGGGGTATTGATTTCATGGGCCCATTAGTAAATTCGTTTGGGATGAAAGATATCCTAGTTGCTGTCGACTATGTATCCAAATGGGTTGAACCAGTAGCGCTGGCTGATAATGAAGGAAAGCGTGTTGTAGCATTCTTGAAGAGAAATATCTTCTCTCGTTTTGGGGTACCACGTACCATCATAAGCGATGGAGGATCACACTTTTTGCAAGAAGCTGTTCAAATCCTTGTTGGTGAAATATGGGGTCAAGCAACATAAGGTAGCCACGCCTTATCACCCACAAACTAGTGGACAGATAGAGGTTTCTAATCGAGAGATCAAGCTTATCCTTGCAAAGAATGTAAACGCTAATAGAAAAGATTGGTCTCGAAAGCTGGACGATGCACTATGGGCTTATAGTACTGCATTCAAAACGCCAATTGGTATGTCCCTATACCAACTAGTTTATGGGAAGGCCTGTCACTTGCCCATTGAGCTCGAGCATACAACATTGTGGGCGTTGAAGCGACTGAATTTGAAGTGGGATGATGCTATGAATCTGAGATTGGAGCATTTCAACGAGATGGATGAATTCCATCTACTTGCGTATGAAAGATCATACCTCTACAAGGAACGAATGAAAAAGTATCATGATCAGTGGATTATTCAACAAAACTTTCAAAAGGGTGATATGGTACTTCTTTTTAATTGAAGACTGAAGCTATTCCCAGGTAAGTTAAGGTATCAATGGTCTGGCCCATACAAAATTATCCAAGTCTACTCGTCGGGAGTAGTTGAGTTAGAAGACAATAATGGTGTTGTCTTTAAGGTGAATGTCCAACGAGTGAAACCATACATCGGTCCTCTTGACTAGATAAAATGCATGGCCACCATTTATCTCGACGAAGTCTAAGTACTCGAGGTAACTATGTCGTGCCGCGACAATAACTCAAGAGCTAGATAGGAGGCAACCCATCGCTTTTCATTCTTCTTCATAAGAGTTGTTTTTAATAAAAATCCAAAAAGAAGAGTCGACCCACGACCAAAACTAAGGCGCTTGATGGGAAGCAACCCATCGTTCTAATCGTTTTTGTTATTTTTGAATAAGTATAGGTACAATAGGTGTAAAGGAGGAGATTGGTTTCAAATTTTGATTTGCAAGCGGTTCATGCTGAAGGTGCTAAGTTAGGAATGAAGAAGCAAAAGGCTATGGGTTAGGCATTGCGTATGAAAATATAGAAAACGAACAAGGAAAGGCCTATGTAAATCTAGGCCACGAACAAGGCAAGGCCTATGCTATGGCCTAAGCTCTCGAATTCTACAATGCTATAGCATAGGCGCCGCCTATGACTAACAATGCCATAGCATATGCGCCGCCTATGCAAAAGCCTTTTGTCTCTGAATCTAGAATGCCATGGCATAGGCGCCGCCTATGCCCAACAATGCCATAGCATAGGCGCCGCCTATGCTCAACTAGTCTTTGCAAAAGGCGTCGCCTATGCCAAGCATAGGCAAAGCATTAGGCGTCGCCTATGCTCACTTTTGGTCCCCTAACCCGATTCCAAATTGGTCAAAACCCGACCCAAGCTTGTCCTATAAATAGAACCTTAGTCTTAAAACAAAATTGCATTGCAACTTCAACCTAGGCGCCGCCTACCTCTCCAAAATCTCTCAAAAATTTTCCCTTTGCTCTTTTACTTTGCAAGAACATCTTCCGAGGCCATCAACCAAGAAAGTACTTCGGCTCTCTTCTCTTATATTCCATAAATATTACAATACTACGCCTATAATACGTTGTTAAATCTTGAAGTAGTGTTGGTGATTTGAATATGGTTTATTTGTTGTTATACAAGTAAGAAAGTGAAAGAATATGTATTGGTGTTCTAGACTTGGTTCCAACTTGGAGTTAATTTCGATACACTGTCATACTCCTTGCGAAATCGACATGGTTCAGACAATTGCATAATCTTGTAACTTGAAAGCTTGCTTGAAAGACTTGTTCATTGAGATGAAAATCATGGTTAACTACAAACATGAGATGTTGTAATTAGTTCAAACAATAAATTAATACAATATCTATGTAGTAGTTTTATTCAAAGTGATGCATTAGTACAAAACATGAAAGCATTGTCAAGATTACATGAACTAGAATCGAAAAAGGATAGTTAAGATGATAAGAAAAGTATGACTGCGCTGATTATATTGGTTGGAACATAAAGCCTAAACGTACATCGATGAAGTCTGAGTAATCGACAACGTTCACTTATTTAAGTCTGTGCCAACAAATTAAGTGTGGGGTGGGGCCACTACTATTTGTTTGTCGATTGTATTTACCAAGATAAAGCTAACATGACTGTCATTTTAATCTCAGGTACAATGGCACCAAAAGCACGACAAGGAAAGGATAAAGCGACCACCTCACAAAAAGGCCAGAAAAGGGGACGAAAAGAGCAAGGTGAATGCTCCTCGCTGCAAATACCTCGCCACATGTTCGAAATCAAATGGGTCCTGGAGGAGGAAGGAAAGGAGTGGTATAGGAACAATAAAGAGAAAAAATATGTTCATGTGGATTTGATACACAAGGAAAGCCTAGCAAAGAAAGAACCCCGCATGTTGGCCAAGATAATGGCGTTACATCTTGATTTCATCTTCCGAGATATGGGAGAATGCAATCTCGATCTAGCACAAGAATTCTATGCCAACTGGTCACCAAAAACTATAGGGAGTGAAGTAAGGATTCGGGGCCAAGTCCTACAACTAAATACAGAGTTCTTCAACACTTTTCTGGGTTTGCCATCTGTTGATCCATCACCACTCAAAGAGCTATATAACAGACCTCCGTACAGGGCAATCAGACACACACTGTGCAGAACAAGATCAATGGCACAATGGAGCAGACACAAGGACACCGGTCGGCACAACACCTTCCCTTACGCTTCCTTGAATAGGGAAGCTAGAATATGGTTGCGAATAGTCAAATCTTTCCTGATTCCAGGGACACAGTACACGAAGATTACACGAGACAGAGTGTGTTTGGTGTACGCATTGATGACGAACGTCCCTATCAACATTGGGGCGATCATTCGATCTTCAATGCATAAGGCCAGGCTACACAAGAGGTCCCACTTCAGCTTTGGCAATCTGTTGACTGCAATATTGAGGAAAGAGGACATCGAAGAGGAGCCAGCTGATCATAAGCTTCCACACAACCCGAAGAAGGTTGACCTCACAAAGGTTAAAGATGCTGAAACCATGTATGGCATCAACCTTACCACTGCAGAATGACATGCTCGGGATAAAAGTTTCTTTCGCCATCTTTATGGCATGACTCGGTTTACCATGATGAGCGGAGGTCATGTTCCAACTGCTGCAGAGCTCCAACAGTTGGATTATGACTACCTAATGAACAGGCATGCAAGGGCTATGTATGGATTAGGTGTGTACTTTGAGGAACCTCTCGATGACGATGTGCCAACTGATGATGATCGCCGAATGCCAGACTCCAATGTGGAGGAGAATTCAGATGACGATGACTCCGATAATGATTTCGATGCAGGGGGTATGACCCCAGACATAGAGGAGGAGTCCGACTAATTCAGGTTCTTCTTATTTATTTTCCACTGAGGATAGTGTGTCCCGTCTAAGTGTGGGGTAATTGTATTTGTATGCTATACTTCTTTATATGCATTTGCTTATTTATGTTTATTTGTCTTATTTTTTTTAATAGTCAAATTTTTTAGTATTTGTATGTTTATTTGTTTAAAAAAAATTTTTGTTAAAAACTTTGCATAAAATTGTTTTGATAGGCAGCATGGTATTGTGAAAAGAGTCTGTGATACAATCATTACTATTGAGACATTTAGGCTCTAAATGTGACTCACGGTGTGATATTTGTGTGGTTTAATTCATTCATCTGTGGGTTCAAGAGTCTATACTACTCCCAATAAAGTCGACCATGTGCCTTGTGTGTGTGACGTGATAGTATTTTCTGTGTTTGTGGCTGATGCTAGAACTTGCCTGGTGTGTGTGTGAAGCGAAATAAAGAGTGTCAGTTTAGGGGATGATTTAGGCATTTCTTTTGCAACCTTTGATTGCTTACCTTCATTTTACCTACCTATGGACATTATCCTAGTCAACCCCTTTTTTTAGCCATTTTCTTTGACAGACTCATATGTAAGTCTAATCCATTTTTTTAAGACCACAATTTGATACAAATTCCTAAGTGCTTTAAATGGTAAAGACATGTGACAAAATAAGAGGAAATTGGGTAAGAGTAATGCCTTAGAGTGTATTGGTACTTAAATTTGTTATGAAAAAGAGTGGCTATCATAGAGGTATGTTATAAAAAAAAGAAAAGAAAAAGAAATAGAAAAACAAAAAGATAAATTGTGCTTATGATTAAATAAAAAGATAGTTATGTTTGAATGGCAAAATAGGTGAAAAGGGGTGGTAGATAAAAGGAAAGTAGAAAAAGTTGTTTGAAAGAAAGTGTTAATGGCTTAATGTGATGTATTAAAGCACTTAGGGAACATAGTCACTATTTCTGGCCAAAATAGTCCTACCCGTCCCTTAGCCTACATTACAACCTGTAAAGACCTAATTGATCCTAAGCTTAGCATTCTGATATTAGTAGAGCATTACACTAAGGGCAAGCCTATGGTCATCAGTTGCAACATATGAATTCTTTGTGAGAGTGAGAGCAAGGAAAATCTTATACCCATGTTTCGAAAAATGAAAAACTTATGAGTGATTATGGGTGATATATTGTGAGACACACATGGTTGATGAGTTTTTGGTAGTCTTGTATGATTCCTTGTGCCTTAACTTTTGAATACAAATTAACCATCATCACGAGTCTAGGTTGGAGGTTGAATTGTTTCTTGTAGTGATCAGAAAACTACTCTTTGTTAATAATTGTCATGCCTGTCTTGATGAATATTTTGTGATGTTACTGTGAAACCCTAAGTAGATGTTTATATGGACATGATATTTTGTTCGAGGACAAACAAAACTTTAAGTGTGGGGTGTTGATTTTAGGCGTATTTACACGCCTAACGTACCTTAATTCACCCATATTTTAGCTAAGTTTTAAGGACAAAATATATAATTCCTGCACTTTTAGTCCTTTTTCCTGTAAGTGAGCTGACCAACATGATTAGCAAGTTTTCAGGTATAAATGATGAAGATTTCAGCATTTTATGGGCTGGACGACACCAAAGGAAGTTTTACATGAGAAGGAAGGCAGCTTTAGGAAGCCTATGGACTGAAAGTGATGCATGGAAAACTTGTCCTGGGCAAAAACAGCATTTTCAAAGACTTGGGGACCAGCAGTAACTTAGTAGGAGTAGGACAAGGATGTAGCAACATAGTAGGATTAGGACAAGTATGCAGTAGCTTAGTAGGAATAGGATATGGGTGTTATCAAAACCCTATTTTGCTGAACTTTTCAAGGAGGGAATTCCGCCCCATTCTTCCTCATTCCTTACAATTTTCTTTTATCTATCCGACTTTTAATTTTTCACAACAAGAGAAACGCTACTAGCAACAAAAATCACATCACAAGTGATGCCAAAACAGACTTTGCGTGAGTTTGTAATTATTCTAGTATGATGATAATGTCTATTGTGTTTTCCGTTGCATTCATGAGTAGCTAAACTTCTCTGTTAGGGTTATGGAAGTCTTATGATATACTATCTATTGCTATGAGTTTGTGAATTCTTGATACGTATGCTGCTTATATCATTACTCTCTTCATCTTAATTGAATTCTTGTGGTTGCAAACATATAGTATACGCCAGTATAGCATTAACTTGTTCGAAAGAAAAATTACATGTCTGGAAAAGAGAGAATGACAAGGAAATAGGGCTACCAACCCCTATTCAAATGTTAGTGCCGTAACTGGATTAACCTCTTGGAGAATTCGTACCATTAGATACGCTTTAAGCTCGAAAGATTTAAAGTAAGATAATCTGTGATGGTCGAAAGACGCTAGGATTTACCATAGAATATGAATCTCTATAAGCGCATGCATGTCGGAATTCCGAATAACTCATAGTTAATAGATACTTAAAACTCATAAGGTGTACATAACCCTAACTTACAATTCTCATTGATTAAAATCTTACTAAACAAGATATTCCGTTTTTACTTTGCTATTTCGATAATTTTACTTCACGCCTAAATCATCCCCCCTTTTTGTAGAATTTTTGACCAAAAGTCTAATAATAGTTGCTTACTTAGTGACCAAGTATTCCCTATGGGATTCGACACCCAACCCAGTTGGGTTATATATTTGACGATGACCGCTTACACTCTTACGAGAGCTGTAGTTTGAGTGTTATCACATAGGCGCCGCCCATGCCCAACTAGGCCATAGCATAGGCGCCACCTATGCTCAACTAGGCAAAGCCTTAGGCGCCGCCTATGCCAAGCATAGGCAAAGCATTAGGCTCTACCTATCCTTACTTTTTGGTCTCCTAACCTGATTTTACATGTGTCAAACCCGATTCATAGCTTGTTCTATAAATAGATCTTCAACATTAGAAAAAAGAACACTTATTTTCTCAACCTAGGTGCCGCCTTTACTTCCCAAATCTCTCAAAACTTTTCTTTTTGCTCATCCAACCTTGCAAGATCATATTCCAAGTCCATCACCAAGTAAGTTCTTCTTTTATATTCCGTAAGTGTTACAATACTACGCTTATAATGATTTGCTATATCTTGAAGTGGTGTTGGTGATTTGAATGTCCTTGGTTTGTTATGATACATCTAGTTGAGTGAAAGAATACGTGTGGGTGTTCTTGACTTGGTTTCGACTTGTATTTGATTTTGATACACTGTCATACTTTTGCGAAATCGACATGGTGAAGTTAATTGCATAATCTTCAAAATTGAATGCTTGAATGTGTGAATGACTTAAGATAAAGATCATGACTGAATACAACCATGAAATGTTGTGATTATTTCTCTGCAATAACTTGATACGATCTCTATGTAGTAGTCTTGTTCAAAAGGTGCATTAATCCAAACATGAAAGTATAGTCAAGATTTCATGAAATAGAGTTGGAAAGGATAGTTAAGATGACATGAAAGTATGATTATGCTGAACATATTGTTGGAACATATCGCCTATATGTATGTCGATGAAGTCTGAGTAATCGACATCAATCACTTAATTAGTTTGTACAAACTAATTAAGTGTGGGGTGGTGCCACTATTGTTTGTTTGTCGATTAAATCTTCCGAGATGAGCTAACAAAAATCTATTTTAATTTCAGGTAGAATGGAACCAAAAGGACGACAAAGAAAAAAAAAGCATCCACCTCACAGAAAGGTACGAAAAGGGGAAGAAAAGAGCAAGTTGAATCCTCCTCGCTGCAAATACCGCGACGCATGTTCGGGATAAATTGGGTCCTAGAGGAGGAAGGAAAGGAGTGGTACAAGAACAACAAAGTAAAAAAGTAGGTTCACGTGGAGTTGATACAGAAGGAGAGTCTAGCGAAGAGACAACCTCGCATTTTGGCTAAAATCATACAGCTGAATCTTGATTTCATTTTATGAGATATGGGAGAATGCTATCTTGATCTAACACGAGAATTTTATGCAAATTGGTCCCCAAAGACTACCGGAAGTGAAGTGAAGATTCGGGGCCAAGTCTTGCAACTGAATCCGGAGTTCTTCAACACTTTTCTGGGTCTTCAATCTATCGATCCATCACCGCTCAAGGAGCTTCAACAAAGACCTCCGTACAGGGAAATCAGACACACTGTGAGGAACTAGATCAATGGCACGTTGGAATCATCACAAGGATATCGGTCGACATAATACCTTCTCGTATGCTTCCCTAAACAGAGAAGCTCATATATGGTTGAGGATAGTCAAATCTTGCCTCATCCCTGGGACACAGTACATAAAGATAACACGTGATAGATTATTCTTGGTGTACGCTCTGACGACTAATATTCCCATCAACATTGGTGCGGTTATACGATCATCAATGCGTAATGCTCGGCTACACAAAAGTTCCCACTTCAGCTTTGGCAATCCGTTGACTGCGATATTAAGGAAGGAAGACATTGAAGTGGAACCTGCAGATCATAAGCTTCCACACAACCCAAAGAAGGTTGACCTGACAAAGGTTAAAGATGCTGAAACTATGCATGGCGTCAACCTGACCACTGCAGAAAGACATGCTCGCGACGAAAGCTTCTTCCTCCATTTATATGGCATGACGAGGTTTACCATGATTAGTGGGGGTCTTGTTCCAACTGATGTAGAGCTCCAGTAGTTGGATTATGACTAATCAATGAATGAGCATGCGCGCGCTATGTGCAGAGTAGGGGTACATTTTGAGGAACCTCTCGATGATAACGTGTCGACTGATGATGATCGATAAATGCCAAACTCAGACGTGGAGGAGAACTCTGATGATGACGACTCTTATGATGATTCCGATGTAGGGGGTATGACCCCAGAAATAGAGGAGGAGTCCGACTAATCAGGTTTTCCATAATTATTTTCCACTGAGGGCAGTGTATCCCATCTAAGTGTGGGGTACTGGTATTTGTATGATGTAATTCCTTGCCTACATTTATTTATGTTTTTTTGTTTTAATTAGTCGTAAGTAGTTAGTAGTAGTTAAATTTTTTTGAATTTTTTTTGTGATTTTGCATGAAGTGCATGAAATTGTTTTGATAGTCGGCATGGTATTATGATAGGAGCTTGTGCAAAAATATTACTATTGAGACGTTTAGGATCCAAGTGTGACTCACTGTATGATAATTGTGTGGTTTAATTCATTCATCCGTTGGGTCAAGAATTCTATACTGCTCCCAATAATTGACCATGTGCCTTGTGTGTGTGAGATTATAGTATATTCTGTGCTGTGACTGATGCTAGAACTTGCCTTGTGTGTGTGTAAAGCAAAATAAAGAGTGTGAGTTTAGGAGATAATTTAGGCATTTCTTTGGCAGCCTGTAATTGTTCACCTTCTTTTTACCTACCTGTGTACATTATCCTAGTTAACCCCCTTTGAGCCTTTAGCTATTTTCCTTGACAACCTCATATGTAGCCTAATCCATTTTTTTAAGACCATAATTTGATTCAAATTCCTAAGTGCTTTAAATGGTAGAATCATGTGACAAAATAAGAGGAAATTGGGTGAGAGTGATGCCTCAGAACATATTGGTACTTGAAATTGTTGTGAAAAAGAGTGGCTATCATAGAAGTGCTATCATAGAGGTGCGTTATAATATGAAAAAAAAGAGAAAGAAAAGAAAAAGAAATAGAAAACTAAAAAGATAATTGTGTTTATATTTGAATAACAAAATAAGGTGAAAAGGGGTGGTATATGAAAAAAGGGTAGCAGAGTTCTTTAAAAGAGAGTATTAATGGCATAATGTGATGTATTAAAGCGCTTAGGGACCATAGTCACTATTTCTGGCCAAAATAGTCCTCCCTGTCCCTTAGGCTACATTACACCCTGTAAAAGACCTATTTGATCCTAAGCTTAGCATTCTGATATTAGTAGAGCATTACACTAAGGGCAATCCTATGATCATCAGTTGCAACATATGAATTCTTTGTGAGAGTGAGAGCAAGGAAAATATTGTACCCATGTTTCGAAAAATGCAAAACTTGTGAGTGATTATGGGTGATATCTTTTGTGAGACACACATGGTTGACAAGTTTTGGGTAGTTTTGTATGATTCTTTGTGCCTTAACTTGTGGATACGAATTAACCATCATCACGAGTCTATGTTGGAGGTTGAGTTATTTCTAGTAGTGATTAAGAAAACTACTCTTTGTTAATGATTGTCGGGCATGCCTTGTTGAACATTTTGTGCTGTTACTATGAAATTCTAAGTAGATGTTTGCATGGACGTAATATTTTGTTCAAAGACGAACAAAGCTTTAAGTGTGGGTTGGTGATGTTGGGCGTATTTACACGTCTAAACACCATAATTTACCCATACTTTAGGCTAAGTTTGGAAGATAAAATATCTAATTCCTGCATTTTTAGTCCCTTTTCCTGTAAGTGAGCTCACCAACGTGATTAGCATGTTTTCAGGTATTAATGATGAAGATTTCAGCACTTTGTGGACTCCTGGGCAGCAAAGGAAAACTTCACGTAAGAAGGAAGACAACTTTTGGAAGCTTGTGGACTGAATGTGATGCAAGGAGAAATTGTCCCGGACAGAATAAGTATTTCTTAATACTTAGGGATGCAGCAGTAACCTAGTATGACTAGGAAAAGGATGAAGTAACCTAGTAGGACTAGGACAAGGATGCAGTAACCGAGTAGGACTAGGACAAGGATGTTATAAAAACCCTATTTGCTGAATTATTCAGCATGCATTATCATTCATTCTTATTGTCATTATTTTTCTTTTCATTCGACTTTTTGCACTTAATTCACGTTACTCTTCTTTAACTTGAGACAGATAAAAACGCAAAAGCTACGACGAACGGTTCGAGAAGAACAACATTCTTCTCCCTTTTTGGACGCCAATTCTTATCCATCGTGAGATTGCTATAGTTTTGGTATGATGATGATGTCTTTGTTGATTTCCGTTATACTCATGAGTAGCTAAACTTCTCTGTTAGGGTTATGGAAGCCTTTTGATATACTATCTATTACTATGAGTTTGTGAATTCTTGATGCGCATGCTACTTATATCATTACTCTCTTCGTTTTAATAGAATTTATGTGGTTGCAAACATAGGGATTACGCCAATATAGCATTAACTTGTTCGAGAGAAAAGTTACATGTTTGGAAAAGAGAGTGTGACAAGAAAATAGGGCTACCAACCCCTGTTTACACGTTAATGCCTTAACCGGATTAACCTTCTTGGAGAGTTCGTACCATTAGTTATACGCTTTAGGCTCGAGACAGGTAAGGTGAAATAATCCTTGATGGTTGAGAAACACTAGGATTTACCATTAGAATACGAATCTCTATAAGTGCATACATGTCGAAATTCCGCATTACTCATAGTTAATAGATACGTAGAACTCATAAGGTGGACATAACCCAAACTTATTATTCTCTGTCATTAAATCTTACTACATTAATCGTTTCATTGTTTATTTTGGTAACATTATTTCACCCCTAAAACCAATCCCCCCTTTTTCATAGAATTTTAGATCAACAGTTTGCTAACAATTACAACACTTAGTGACCAAGTATTCCCTGTGGGATTCGACACCCAACCCAGTTGGGTTCTATATTTGACAGTGACCAATTACACTCTTTCGAGAGCTGTAGTTTGGGCGTTATCACTTAGGGTTTGAGTCTTTTTGTAAAAATTACGATCACCCACATCCATTTCAAGATTTGCCCTTGGGTTGAACTCTTCCGCTAAGCTGCAATGGCACCAGCTTGGCTGCAACTCTAGCCTCCGTGATCATGATACACTTACACGACCACGGTTTACTAGCCTTGCTTGGCTACCGTGATCATGGTCACAAGATCGTAACCACGGTAACTGAGGCCTTTCTTCTCCAGGTCTTCAATTGTACTTTCTTGATCCCTTTTTGATCATTTTAAGCTCTATTCCACATATTTTTATTTCATCAACTTTGTGCCTACAAAGAGTTGATATTAGCATATTTAATCACAATTATATCTCATTTATTCATTCAAAACAAGGTAATGTGCAAAAACGTTGAGTGTGAATAGGTGTTAAAATCACAACTCATCTATGAACACAACATATGACTCGTACCATTTAGTCTTCATCAAGACAGTGAGTTGGACACCCATCCATACTCTTGCCACCATACGAATCCATGAACCTACTCATTACAAAACTATATGACTCATAAAGTCTAGTCGTATCTAAGATAGAATCTAAGGGATTTGATACTGGACAAACTGCGATACAACCCTACCACTTATAACCCATCCTCATGGCTCTTACTGAGCCACTCATACTAAGAGCCAAGTCAATTCAATAAGTTTCTGATTTTATTAAGGATCAACCAAATGACCCATTACCACCCCTAATGACTCGTACCACCAAGTCATTACAAAATCCAATAACCCAACAACCATCATTTGTTCACCTATCCACTAGGGTCACCTGACTCATACCATAACATATGACTCAAATGATGATTCATTAATAGGATAATTAGCCCAAATCTCAAGCAATTTCAAAGGGCCAAAACCCAATGTGATTCACTCTGTTACCATATTCCTCAACTTCAATATGTCCTTCGTTGACCCCTATCTCACAGAGGCAAAAAAAAATTCCAAGTCCAAATCCTTGAAACTTCATAAGCAACTAATGGCATCAACTCTACACTACTAGATAGCTTGGAAAGTACAAACCTATGTATGAAATCTGTCCATTTAAGGTGACCACAACTTCTAATTCTGACCATAGATGCCACAAATAGAGAGACCAAGTGTATAAAAAATCCTAACGCATATATTCATAGAAGAATTTATAAAAATTATTATAAATTCATAGTTCATAACCTTCAAGAAATTGAGATCATATGCTCGGCCTCTCTTATTTATTGGGCCCATATTTACCAAAAATACTCATAGGATAACCCTTTCTACCATATGTACACTACGAATGATAGTTACCCGAATGGAAGAGACCCAATTCGACAAATGTCTCATTCTTCCTTGAGGGATCCATTAGAGAAAATGGTTGGATACAACAATTCAATCATGGAGGATGCTATCTACACTGGCATAAGTGACCATTTATAGAACACTATCCATGGGATATTTCCTCTGACTGTAAAAACTGTGAAGAGGATTGGCTAAATGATTAAGATGATGAGGAGGATTATTTAGAATAGGATAAGTATTGGGGATCCCATAAATCTTAGGAAATAAAAAAACAAACCAAAATTATAGATATTTTATAAACCCCAACACTGACCATTATTGATTGCTCCGTCCAACAGCAAAATCTTCAACTCAGAGCATGCACCCAATTGTCCATGATATTCTCTTCCAAATCTGATCAAAAATATTTTTTCCTACAAAACAAGCCATGCTACAAATTTCCAAAAAAATAATATTATCCGACCAATAGCTGAGAAGATGCCCCTAAGTGACACCAAACCAACTCCAAATCGGCAATCTGAAGATACCATGTGCCAAAATTGAACTTTATCAACATCATCCAATCAATTAACAGTGTTACCAGCATACAAACCATGATTTTGAGCAAGGACGAAGGAACAAAAAAGAATTTATAACAAAAATCTACTCATCATGATTGACTTATCCAAACATTAGAACTCAGGCTCCAAACCCTATAATATGACTAGTAAAAAATCACTTTTGTGAAAGGATAGATGGAACACCTAAATACAGTAGTTTGAAAGCACAGAAAATCTAAGTCTCACTACCAAAGACAACTTTAATCTCAATGTCACCACAAACATACTCTCAACCAAAGATGACCCACAAATTTCCACTATCTCTTTTAGTTCTCTTGTACCCATGGCTTTCTCTCCATGTTCTCTAGAAAGATAAGAGTTTGACATTGCTAAGCTTTAATGGGAAAGAAAAGTTGTCATGGATGATAGAAATAAAGTCGATGCATCCCATAAACGAGGCCAAAAAAATCAAATTTGGAAAAATAGTTGTAGATAGAGGAACCATGATGATCTTGGCCCAAAAATCACCTTCCTAGATCAGGAATTAACAATCCATGAGCCATATTTTTTATGAAGATATGGAATGGATTTGATATATCAAATATACTCTTCTTAAGTATAGCTAGATTTTATTGTATCATGATTCACCAGACACAATCACTTATTTGATCCTCTCTGATCTGATTATTCCAAATTTAAATTGCTTAAATATCAATGACAACCCAATCATTGATCCATAAGCCACAGACAATCCCAATCCTACAGATGAATATATAAATTGTAATGAATATATACAAAATGTCAATCTCATTAAACCAGATATTGAGGAAGGATAATTATCTTCTAATGATGACACCATAGATGATTACTTTTACACTACTGATAATTTTTTTTAACTAATGGATAAATTAAAGATAGTTTGGACTCCTTAGTTAACTCTCAAGAATATGTTGAGGAAACTCTTAAATCCTTAATTGAATCCCCTACAAAACTATCCACCCAACTTATGAACAATTACATAAAATCATAAGTCTCTGAACTAATAAATGACCATGATGAGATGGTTGATGATCCAATCCCATAAAGTAGGCCAGATCTAAAAAATGCTAAGATAATTTTTGAAACTAGATTCCATACCTTCACTATCGATGACATCAAAGTTTCAACATCACCCAAATGGATCCAAGACTTCTACATATGGATTGTGGTAAAGATTTTGGTTGAACGAGAAAACTACATAATACTTTCTATGATCACCTCTAGAATTCTTAGATATTAGTAGAAAACACTTGGTATTGTTGATAATAACCCTTATCTTATGTCCCAAGACCTTACTTCAACATTGGAAATCCTATAAGAAGTATGCTATCGAGATACAAGACAAGGACAACAGATGTTGTATAGGTATCTCTTTGAGATGAAGTGTTTGTCATGAAATAAAGATGTCATCAATATCCATTTCTAAAATATGGAGAAGATCTACTTTAAGCAAGGTGGTCACCCCAACCTAAACCAGACCTTTGTATAATTACTATGGAAGATACTAGCAGGCTACAAGATGATGACAGTAGAGGAAAAGAGCAAATTTATCACCATACCACGAGTAGAATACATAATGTACGCCATATTCAAGGCCTTGGATAGCATAACCATAAAGATATCAACACAGAAGCAGATAATCTTGAATAATCCATCTTTTATTAAAGCATGTAACAGGAATGATCTTGCCACTAAATCTAACTACTCTTGCTCAATATACAAAGTGAGCTTTAGGCAACCACTATACTTTATGAGTTTCAAGATACCTAGATCTCTAGACTACTAGTAAAACACAATAAGCTAAACCAGATACTTCAAAAGAAGAAGCCCGATGAATTAGAAGTATGAGAATGGGCAAGAAATTATTTATTGACTAATAAATCAAAAGACTTAATCCTCCTCTTTAGAAAGAAAAAATAAAATAGACATCTATCTTAGGAAAGAAAATATTCTTTAATCGGTCATCTTGATGAATAATGAACTACAAAAAGAAATTTTTTTCTCCATAGATGCATTTAAAGAATCAAGAAACATCAATGCAGATAATCACTACAAGATATCATGTACAGGATAAGGTATCACCCAAATCTCCATAGGACATCTAGCTAGTCAAATTCTTATGTACAACACATAAGGGATACTCTCTTTTGTAATAAAAAACTTTCTTCAAAATTTAATCAACTAGCATGTAGGTCCTTTTGATCCATTGATCCTCTAAGACATGTAATTTTGGTACAAGCTATAGGTATTTAGAAAATATGGAGGATCCATCTTAAAACCATTTGTAAGATATCTTGAATATCCATTCTATCATGTGTTTATAGCACTAGAGAATGACTTCCCACGGGAGCTCTTATGGTTTATATGGTCTTGTGACACTAATACCATATCCTTATGGAGTTCAAGGATGATGCTTTCAGTTATTTTGATCTAATCCAACCATCTCTAAAAAGGATTATGTTGTGGTTCAAGCCATGACAATATTTGGTTCATTACTTCAAATATTTATATGTAGCATTAGTGTTCATGATACACCATTCTATAAGAATCATAAACAATGATATCCAAGCTCATCCAAAAAGTTCACTTTGCTGGAAAATTTCCATATCTATTTTATTCTTGGAAGATGAATATCCTGAAGCACAATGCTATATCTTCGAGCAAAATAGGTCCATTCCAAAGTAAATATGACCACAAGAATGTGGTAACTCGATCTACACCAAATACCATCCCTACTAGGATTAGGTTTGATGAGTAGTAAGGGAATAAAAACTACCATATGAAATCACGAGAGATAAAGTCATCAATTGTATCAAAGGAATACAATTGAAAGGAGGAAGCTCATTTTTCCCTAAACTTTTTTGGGAGTTCTATGCAAACCATCAGGCTCGATTGGAGAACTAGTGGAAATAAGGAGCGAAATCAACAGATCAATCTTTGTTGGATAGAGTTCTAGTGTGGGGTAAGGTGGTGGACCTGTCAGAAACAACAATCAACAGATTTCTTCATAGTCCTGAATTCACTCCTTAGGCCACATCACCTATATTCTATGCACGGTTGAAGCATCTGGCAAATCAACGATCTTGGTTAGCCACCCTCATAGCTGAAGGGAAACCTGAATGGATGACCAACCCAAATGAAAGAATTTTCAAGGCCTCCCTAACTAAAAAGGTAAGGTTATGGTGGGGTGGAGTGCGCACCCATATTTTTCCTACTGATGGAGATAACATCCTTGAAGATTATAGAGAAATACTGGTCACAAGTCTTGTGGTTAAACTCAGCTTGAACTTCAGAGAGATCATTGTTGAGGAGATGAAAATTTGGGCATCAAGTCCCGACATGGCATATTTTTTCCCTTGTCTAATTCCAAGATTATGTCAAACAGTCAAAGTACCTAAAGTTGCAGGGATAGACAATGAATTGTCAGCCAAGAAGACCCACAACCCCATCTGATATAATAAAAATCAGCCAACGCTGACACTTGACAGAGGAGTAGGGGTTGCAACAGAGCTATCAGTTATAGATACCAGCTTAGCATCTAATATAGCGGTGCAGGATTCTGAAGCTATAACACGGATATCCTCATCACTAGCAAATTCATAGCCTATAAATGAAACAAATCCTTCAGTTTCTTTGACTACCATAGAATTTGCATTCAACCTGATGAATTTTAGGAGAGTGGAAAAACAAGCAAAGTGATATGAGGCTCAGCTGTAACTTTTTCCCAAAAAATTTGCCTCTGCGATAGGCAAAAGGATTAAAGTTCCACTGGATCCCTTTTGAGCCTTGCTCGATCGGATTGATGAGTTAGAAAACCGTTTCAATACACGATTAATAGAAATATCTATCTCAGACCTTGCATAATTTAGAGAAACCCTGGACAAGGTAAAGGTGGATGTTGGGGTACTATAGTAGCACCAACTTATGGTGTTGGCCGATCTGGCTATTGATGCGTCTAAGGGTGAAATCCTAATGATTGATCTCATGGGGAACCATTAAAGAAAAATAATAAGAAAGGCGAGAAGAAAGTTAAGGGTAAGAGAGAAAGGACTGATAATAATGAATAAAGAAAAGCAGAAAAGAGGGGCAGAGACAATGCTGAAAAAAGGAGACAAAAAAGGCGATGATCAAGTCACTAGCTAGTAATGGAAAATGGGAGGAGGCCTATGAGAAAGAGCAGAGGTGCCTGAACTAGTAGGCCTCCAACAACTGCTAGGCCAGATGTGTCAAAATATGGAAAGACTCCCTATGGAGATAAGGTAGCTGAGGATGCAATAGCAGGGCCAGGGACCCATGATCCCCGTACTTGATCTACTCCAGGTATACCCTTACCCTTAGTTCATTTTTAATTTGATTTTAAGTTGAGGGTGTAGGGTGAGTTATTGTTGTAATATTTTATTGTTGACTAGGAGAAATACAAGTACCTGAGGAATTTAACATGGTTTTGTTATTTTGTGAACATGCCTCAAATGTTCTAATTATTGAACTGTGTGATTTATATCTAATTCTGACAACTGTGCATCTTTGTATGGTATTAGTTCTAGTGACTTGATAACCATTGCTAAACAATAGCATGAGCTGGATAAGTAGTAACTTGTGATATACTTGTGTACCATGTGCGTGTGAGATTTTACTTAGTCCCCTTTGTATGTTTAATCCAGAACTTACCCAGTTTGTCTTACCTAGGTTGAAGGATAGGGGATAGGAAAGGATCATAGGCCATTTTGATATTAGCCCACTTTAGCCTAAATGACCTTTCCTGTATGCATAATATCCCTTGATCCCTCTTTTGAGCCTGAATAGCCTATTTATTTTTATGATACCTATCACTGTCGCATTTATATCATAATGAACCTATTTTGGCCCTGGTCCTCCTTGGACACTATGCACCTTGACTTAGACAAATGACCTAAGCTGAAGGTGGCTATCATAGGGGTTCATGATAAAAATGAGTATGAAGAAAGGTAGAGTAAAATAAAAGAATAAAAAGCTGGGTATGGTGGAAAGAACAAGAAAAGATAAGTTGTGAAAAAAGAAGTGATTGTAGAAAAGGCCGCACCCATTCTGAATATGTGTGATCAAGAAAAAAGAAGAATAGAAAAACGTTAATGAGTGAGACCCCAAAAGCTAGTATAGTGTCAAGGAGGCTTATTCACTTTAAATATAATCTAGTATTATACCAGACCCTATCCTATATTACAAGCCAAACAGAAGACCAATAGTGATCCTAGTTGACCTATCTGAAAATCTTGGTAATGAAAATTAGGGCAAGCCTATGGTATTTAGCATACATTGATTGGAACTTTATTCAAAGAGTGAGTTTCTTTTGATTGTACCCATGGTTACATATGTGATTTCTAATAAAAGTAAAGTGGGACTTCTTTGTAGTGAGGGCACACTGGCTACGTTGCTACTTGCTAACTTATTTGGATAGTGTAGTATTGATACATGCATGGTTGTTATTGCTGAACTGATGCCATATCTTGATTCTTGTGTGTCACATTGTTGTTCTTCAATAATATACATAATTGTTTTTAAATTGATTGACCTTGGAGATGGTGAATATGTTTTGAGATAATATAGATGGTTGACTACCGAATGTACTTTGTATCCTCTTGGTTATGTTTTCGTTTCTTGAGGACAAACAATTGTTTTAAGTTGAGGGTGTTGATGTGTAAGTAGATGCTAACACATTTGAGGCTTTTAACTGAGAATAATTACAAAGTCTTAAGCAACTTTTGTTTTTTTTGATTGTTTTCTCTTTGATATCGTAGTAAAAGTTGAGATGCAAGAGAATCAGCAATAATGGGAGTAAAAGAGTTGATTTGTCAGCAAGTAGAGAAGGAAGATAGCTGACGACTTTTTTGATAAGTCATCAGCCTTGTGATAAGCTATCAGAGTTGCTGTCAAGCTTAGACAGAGAATGGACTTCAGCTAGAATCAGTGGCAACATCCATGATAGGCTGTCAGAAATGTGATAAGACGTCAGGCTCATCTTTAGGATTGGGAAGGGAATGGGGTTTGAAGTGAAGAAGTGATGACATCTCTGATAAGTTGTCATATGTCTGATAATCCATCAAGCCTCATAGTTATCCCAAGGTAGAGATTATCAAAAGTGACGAGTATCTGACAACATTTCTAATATGCCATCAGATTGCTGATAAGCCATCACACACGTCGTCGCCTGTTCGAGAAAATACTTTGATCTATAATTGTTTTCCCATAATTAGGCTAAAGTATTTAAATCATATGTTAGGGTTTTCTAATCATGGGGGAACTGAAGTATTGAACATTTTTCTCTCTAGTTCTCTAACTTTAACAAGACAATTATTTTTGGAGAGATTATTACCATTATTTTTGGGATTTTCTACTGGATCAAATCAGAGAAACACTTGTTGCTATTCATATTGCTATAAGATCATCTATCTAAGTATAAAGTCAATTTGTTGTCTTTCTTATTTTATTATAAGTAGCTAAATTCCCTGAACTCGAATGTGAGATCTATGGATTTGGGTTTGTAACGTAACTAAGTGTTCAAGATTCTAACAGTGGTAGGAACTTTTTGTTAATTCCATTATTTTATATGCTGACTATTGGTCTCAAACAATAGGCCCCGCTTACTGTTGATTTGATTGAGATAAGAAATCAACCCTAGTAAGAAGTCAATTATCAACAGGGACTTGGAATCATTAAACTTCTATTTAATAATTAATGTTGTAACAAGATTAATTAACTTGAGATTATATCCTATTATGAAATATAAATTCCCTATGTTCAATAGAATTAGGTGGTTAAATTTCTAAATAGGTTGAGAAACATTTAGACATAACTTCGACAATGATAGTCTACTGTTCCTACCTACCACAAGAATCTTGAACCATTACTAGCGTCTGTCAAATCCCAACACTCAAAGTGAACATAACTTTGGTTTTCCTTATCATTTTGATTTCAAACACTGAATTGAGATGTAATTATTTGCTACCTTTCCAAAAAATCCCATTCACAGGAAACTGCTAACTATCAGTTGATTAACCCGTAGATAACTCATATTCACATCATATTCCCTGTGGAATTTGACCCCAACCTAGTTGGGTTATATATTTACAACGATCTCTTAAATTCTCATAATAGAGGTGTAGTTTGAGCGTTATCAAAAGGTATGCCCCATGAGGAGACATTGGGTCTGATGAACCCCTTATCTATAAGATCCTTTAACTATTATTTAACTCCTTGAGTACTGCTGGAGCCATTTTTATGGCGAAATAAATATGGGCTAAGTATCAGGAAGAATGTTTATTCCAAAATTGATTTTTCATTTTCAAGGAACTCTTGAAAGATCTTCATAAAATACATCTGAGAATTTTATTACTACGAACTGATTCAAGAGTTGACATTTCCAAGTTAGAGTCTTTGACTCACACAAGATGGTAAATACACCCCTTAGATATTATCTTTATCGCTCTAAGGTACGAATTCAACTGACCCCTAAGAGCAGTGGTACTACCCCTCTATTCAAGGACTAGTTTATTTGGGTACTGAAAATGAACTATTCTGTTTCTACAATCAACTGAGGCATAGCATGAGTGGAGCCAATCCATGATGAGAATAACGTCAAAATCCATCATCTGTAACTCCACGAGATCAACTGATGTAACTTTCTAAGATATTGTGATCGGACAATTGTTGTATACATGTTTGTCTATAATGGAAATCCCTACTAGGGTAGACACTAAAAAGGGCTCTGCTAGAATTTTGGGACTGACTCAAAAGTTGACGGCTATATATGGAGTTACAAAAAAAGAGAATCTCCAAGGTCTATTAAAGCATAAACATATAAGTGAAATACCTACAACTTACCAGTAACTACGTCAGTAGAATTTTCCTAATCTTAGCAGGACTGAAGAGCATATAATATGTTCGGATGCTGACCACTGGTCTCACTGGAAGTGGTACGTTGCTTAGTTTGGTGACCTAATGGAACTAACGACTATTGAGACTGGCCCTGTTGGCAAACATACCTACCTTTTTGAGAAACTACCCAACACTCCTGAATCTAGTGGCCTGGATTTCTACACCCAAAGCATACATCACTACTCGCTCTACACTCACCCTGATGGTGTCTACCATATTTCTGACATAGAGGATTTGTACGAGCACTACTAAAAATGACCTAGGACTTAGAGCCTGGTGCCCTATCCCTATTGTCATTTCTAAATTTGCATATTGGTCACTACCTAAATAGGTTGATGGTGGTGTATACCTCTGATGAAACATAGGACGGTTACCACGTTCTGACTTTGGCTGACTAAAATTAAAACTACCCATCCTAACCCTCTTATTTTTTTCCCCCTCTCTTTAATCTTTTGCTTCTCTATCTATTGAGCATAAACAATGAACCTATACAAGTCTATCTCACTAATAAGTATTGTGGTCCTACACTCCTTGACCATACTATTAGATATGCCAGACACAACTATCAGATAAGCCAAACACAAACTTACTCATCTTGGACCTGTTATGAGCTACCACATAAGGAGCATACTTACCTAACTGGGTAAACTTGAGGGAATACTCCCTTACACTGATTCTTCCCTATCTAAAATTAATGAACTCTAACACTTTGGCCTTTCTTAACTCCAATGGGAAGAATCTATCTAAAAAAGTCGTGGCCAACTCTTCCCACTCTACAGGCCCTGCATCAACACCCCTATCTACCTTTCACTGCTTAAACCAAGTATGGGCTACATCCTACAACTGATATACAACCAACTTCGCACTCTGACTAGATGTCACCCCTATAGCATCCATTACCTTCTAAACCATATCTAAGAAATCTTGTGGATCCTCTTCAGACTTGGATCCCGTGAAAGAAGAAGGATTCATTCGGGTGAAATCCTGAATTCTAGTTATAGAAGTATTTTTCACTGGTTTGGTTAAAACAACAGTTGGCTGTTCATTTTATGCTGCTACAGACTTGGCTAGAGGAGTGAACGCAGTCCGAAATTCTGCGTAAGAGACGTGCTCATCTAGAGGATCTTCCTGGACTGGCTAAGTTGCTAGCTGATTTCCTGTTGTTCTTCCGTTCTTCTTTGGAAGCATGTTCTATAAATAGAAGGAAGAAATGGATCATACAGAGAGTTTAACTTGAGCTCATGCTCACTTGCATGACATGAATTCTAAAATAAGGGACACTTATTCCTACATGCCTTGTAGCCTCTCATCCATAAGTGTAGCGCACTACACACCCATTCATAAGACTCTACTCGACGCGGCTTTTAGACTTTCTAGGACACTTTAAAACCTTAGGCTCTGATACCAAGTTTGTAATGAACCAGTACAACCTTCTAGTCATCACACGGTTCTTACAATCCTGAGGGACCATAAGCTAACCCATGAGCTGGTACCTAGTGTGAGCACTGAATTACAAAATCATAATTAAAAGAAACATCTGATATTTCTATAAGATTTTATCACTGAATCAATACTGAAATATGAATCCATCGAAAAACTTACTAAATTTGATTAAATATTGATAAACAGATATGTCAACTTAAAATATGAGTTGATGGGACAGGGCCCCAACTAACTTTGCTAACTACTGAAATAGAGATATGAAGTAAAATAATCTGTCCTCGGATGATGAGGACTCACCACTGTTACTAAACTACTGATAGTCTTAGGAGTGAAGTCGAAGCGCGGTTTGGGAACTAAGCGTTAGCACCTATGATATGATACATCATAACGCAAAAGAAAGATATGTGATCAGTACTTTTAATGTATTCATATGCTAAATGAGGTAGGCTGATATGCATGGTTTTGTGAATAAAAGTAATAATTAAGTGAATATGCATGAAAAACATGGAGTACTAAATAGGGAACATGGAATCTGTAGATACTGAAAATATAGAGAATCTATAAATACTAAGTATGCGTGAAAATCTATAAATACTAAAGATATGTGAAAATTTGTAGACATTAGGGATGCATGACAAAGAATATAACATGGATTGAGTAAAATTTGTAAACTAAAATGCTGAAAAATACTTATATCTGTATGTTTTGGTCAAGTAACTCAAAGACTGCATAACTAAACTAAGACTATAACTGAGACTATATCTAAGACTTTGGGAGGTATCATCTAACCAACATTCCCTAATTTGAGATATCGGGGTCCAACCTATAACCCCGATTGGAAAGGATTTAATACATACCATGGGTAATAACGATGGATGTGTGGATCCACTAAACTTATTTAATGTCCAAAAGACTAAGGGTGTCAAGCCTGAAATGATGGGTGACCACTACGAGATAGTCAAACCTAATCTGATGGGTGACTTATCATACCCTACGCTGGCTACGTAGTTCTGGAGTATAGGGGATGCTACTAACGACTCTTCCTATCTGACGGGGAAGCCATCATCCCTACACTCGCTTGATTCGAAAACCGACTCCCAACTGAAAGACACTAAAATCTAGACTATTTTGAGTTCATCTTATTGGTAACTGACTGTTCTAATAATGCTCATAGTATATTCTGAAGACTATTCTATAATGTACTGATACTAGACTAAGTAAACAACTATGGATTTCGGGTATTTAAAAACCCCGGGACTCAAAACAGTAATATTAAAATGACACTAAAGCTTGAAGGACAAAACACAAAGGATTTTATTTAAATCAATCACTTTTGTAGGCATTTTATCAAACACTTGTAGTTCAGGGTTTAAAACTATCATAGGAATGCCATGGAACTTATAAAAATAGCATGAATTTAACATTATAGTACTAAATCATTGTTTAATTAAATAAATGATAATATTAAAACATGGAGATTGAATAGTAACAATAATTTCATGGTAACATGGTATAAAATCTATAGTACATGGAATAATTTCATGGTAACATGGTATAAAATCTATAGTACATGGAGATTCATACATGAAATCACAATTTAAAACATAAAAACTTGAAAAGATTATAACTTGGTGATTAAAATGGATTACTTAGGCTTTATAGATGAAACGAATCCATGGATGAACATCTAACATACCTGGGATAATAAATTTCTTGAAGTTCAGGGTGAGTTCTTGAGGATTGGCCTTGAATATGAGAGTTGAGATTTCTCGTTCTTGGAAAAGGGGATCTTTAATTTGAGAGGAATTGAATAATGAATAATTATTTAGGTCAATTGGGGCTAAATTTTGTGTTTTAGGACGAGTTTAGGGATTAGGAAATAGACCGAAATACCCTTAAACAGGTTTAAAAAATAAGCTGAAAAATGACCATCCTAATTTTTAGCCTTGGCGCAATGTGGCACTATCGCGCCAGGCCACTGGAAATGGGTAATTAGGAAATGGGTCTATGACGCGATGTGGGGAATATTGCGGTCCTTCACTGAATGGTACCTGGAATTTCACCGCGACTCGGTGGAATCGTGGAGAGACACTGGAAACTGCCAATTTGACCTTTGGCACGATGCGCCAAGATCACGCACCACCACTAGAAATTACTAATCATCACTTAGACTATCTTTGCAATGCACAAAGGGTTAAAATTATGGGGTCTAATGACTAAAACATAAAATTGATGTAACTTGTTACTTGGTTATCCGATTTGGGAGAATTAATATCATTGGAAAGCTAATTGAATTTCTTACGCAATGGTAGTGTCTAAACTGAAAAATAATGAGTGTTTCAAAAATTTATACACGAATACTCATGTATTGGGACTTACATTATGCTAGATAAATACGGGTGTTACAGATATGCAAGATCATTGCCAAAACAATCAACCACTTCATGAAAAGATGACACCAAATGACATCTACAAGAAATTACCACTTACCACAAGATCCATATAGTTACCTACCCAATATTAACATGAAACACTCTTAGATGGGTTAGCCTACAAGTTTCCTATCCTTCTACTTGGTATATATCTACCAGGAGCTTACCTATCTGCTTCTTCGGAGCTTTCAAGTTTATTATCCACCTATTTTATAGTTGTCAACAAACTGATTAGTCACCTTCCCGGACATGCTATCACATACCAATAACATATTTATTTTTAAGTTTATTTGGATTGATCATATGATTATACGGCTGAATTTGAATAAATTAGGATATAAATATCATAGATGTATCTTCCTAAATAGGTATTTACTATTTTTAGATGATTTTATAGGGCTTTACTATTTTTAGAATAGTGGACAACATGTGATTAATTATATTATTTTCATTTGTTTGTATTAGTACTTCATTCTCCTATTATAGAAAGCATACGTCTTTGGTTTGTGATCATCAAAAAATCCACCCAAAATCTATGGTGCAAAGTTTCATATTATTAATAAAATATTTGTTGGCTAAGTTCTCTCTCTTGCTAATCTCATTCAAAGAGATGTGCACTTCGATCCTTTAGGTCGGAGTAGTAAGGTAAGAAAACACTTAGTCAAGTATTATTGTCATGGTTACAACATGTATTTGTAATTACTTTCCAAGATTATGAAATAAAATTGACCTGGTGTAACGCCTCGATGTTCTGAATCGAAATGCTACACGATGCTCATGACTCCGAGGGACCACAAGCTAATCCATGACTGATATTTGTAACTGTAAATTGCATAATGTATAAATATACATGTGGAAACATGAACTAAAGGCCATAAGGTTCAAAATTGAACATAATCTAAGTAATAAAAATGTTTGAGTAAAGAGGTATCACAATAACAAAACAGAACAGAAATACTGAAGTCTGAATCTAGTATATCATCTAGTCTGCGTCTAGTCTGAAAGCCTCTACTGACTGAAAAATCTGATTAAGGGGATACTGGGACATGTTCCCAACTCACTCTCACTAATGACCTAATCAATGAGAAGATACAGAAATAATTATGTTCTCAAAGAATGAGGACTCATTTCTAACTCTGACTGCTAAAATCTGCAATGCTACTGTTGCTCTGGAACTTGTGCCTCTAAACCTATGGCATAAAATAAAACACCATAGCATAAATGTGTCAGTACGTCTGAATGTACTAAGTATAAGAGTGAGGTAGGCTAAATTCAAAGGGTTTATATGCATGAACAATGTTGACTAATATGAACGTGAGAATACATACATGCATAAGTAACTATAACTGAACTCGTGCTGATATTGACTACTGAGTCTGAATGCTGACAACATGATTTTACAGATACTGAGATACTGAATAGATGAACGACTATTTCTAACAGTTTGAATTATGAAGAACTGGTCTAATTGACTGTGTCTAACAGTCTTAAAACTTAATACTGATAACATAAGCTATGGCGACTAATATAATAAATACGCCTATGATGATCGGCCTAACTAATGTTATTGATACTGAACAACTGTATCTGACATTCTAAATCTTCTAATAATGATTAAGAGTGGCTAAGCTTGAGATCATTCCTAAATAATGGGTAATCTCTAGAACTGATATTGAGAATACTCAACTGAATCTGAGACTGACATCAAGCCTATCTGATGGGTGAACTCTGTAAGTACTGATACTGAATAACTTTATGTTAGACCAAGCCTATCTAGAAGATGGTCTATGAATCTATGGAACTATCTGAGTTCCTTACTGAGATTGATGACTATATCTGATAGTCCTGATTTCTGAGTTCTACTCTGAAGACTGATACATAAACTGTAATTGTGGGAGTTCGCACTTAACCAACATGCCCTGAATCTGAACTGGTAGGGTCCAACCTATAACCCTAGCTGAAAGGGTGTCAATATTGTGCCATGGGTAAAGACCTTTTTGGTCAAGCCTATCTGATGGGTGACCCTTGTAGGAAGTCAAGCCTAAGGCAGTATAATTGTTAAGACACTCTGACGGGTGACAAGCCTTTTTCTGACGGGTTACTTCTACATCCTGCGCTGGCTATGTAGTTTTTGAGTTCAGGGATTACTCCTAATGACTCTGGTTCTCTAACGGGGAGATACCATCGCTGCACTCGCTCGGTGCTAGCTCCTACTCCTAATTGAAAGACTCTGAACTGATTCTTAAAACTTGTACTTGATTTGAACTAAAGTTATTACTGAGTTTGTTACTTGAGTGAGCTAAATTAGTTCACTTGGTTCCGTTATCTAACGGAACACTACTAAATCTATTATCTTACTGAATCATACTAAGTTCTGAATTAATTTCTTAAATGCTACTGAGATCTGGGCTGAGTACTGAACTGAAGCTAGAAGATAACGATACTTAGATTACTGAGATTTTTTAAGTTCTATAAATGTCTGAGAGTTCTAAATTCTGTGACTAACTAAGTTCTACTGATCATAGAATGACTGAAATTATCTTGAGACTGACTCGGCTCTAGGATCACAACTATATTTTTCAGGTACAAGTACCCCCAGGACTCGATGAAAGGAAACTGACACACAAGATACTTCTTGATCATAGGAATAGAATCCGCAATTCCCAATACCATAAATAGGGGATTCATACTACACATGTTTCTCAACATCTTATACATGAAAGAGAATGCATATAACATGTAAATACTTGCATAATTCCAATTTCAGGAGCATTACATATCACAACAACAATACACAAAAATTAGCATGGAATTCATGTTTAGTCATAAGGAATAGAGCATGGACTTGTCATTTAAGCACTATTAAGTCATAAAAACATGGATTCTATCATTCTTGGCATTTTATCAGACACCTTGCATGGACAACTTTGGGCATAGGTATGCTTATCAATTTGACAATCTTAATCCATCCAAAATTCAAGGGTTTCAACTAACCTACTCACATGCTTCATGAAAAACACATCAAGATACAACCTTGAATCCAAACAAAAATCATCAGCATGAATATAGTCATAACACAACAAGGAAATCATAATTTATAATTTAAAACATGATTCTTTAGCCTCATGGATGAAAAGGATTCATGGATGAATATTACGCATACCTTAATGATTGAATCTTGAAAGGGATCTAATGTTTCTTGAAGGTTCTTGAAGAAATCCTTAGGCTTGCTCTTGATTTTTTTTCTTGACTAGGGTTTAAACCATTTGGGAGAGAATGTTCTTGTTCTGGAGGAGATTATCTAGAGATAAAACCCTAGTCTTATGGTTGTGAGTGTATGAGAGAATTTTTGAGATGTTTAACTAAAGAAAAATAGGAGGAAGTTACGTCCCTTGAGGGTTTTAAGTTTTTGGAAGTGGAGGAAAAAGACCAAAATACCCTTAATAAACCGTTTCCCATTTGTTGAAAATCTAAGGCTGACAACATTTTTGATAAGCCGTCAGACTTGTGATAAGTCATCACAAATGTCGTCATTGGGGGGGATGATTTGATGGATCTCTACCTAAGGCTGACGACATTTCTGATAAGTCATCGCACTTGTGATAACTTATCACAAAATGTTTTCACTGGAGGTGGATTTCTGCCTAAGGCTGACAACATTTGTGATAAGTCGTCACACTTGTGATAACTTATCACAAAATGTCGTCAGTCAGTTTTCCAGGTTTACATGTTGGAGTAAAATCGGCGTAACTCTTTGCTCCAATATCGGATTTGGGATAAATTGGTATCATTGGAAATATAATTCAAAGATATTTCATTTAATATATAGTAAGTCCTCTAATTTGATATATAGAAGGAGCTATGGTCGATTTAAGTTTACATAAGTTTTGACGCTCACTAAAACTTGAACGATAGGAAAGCTTTCAACTTGTCCTTGAGTTAAGGGACCTCTATGATCTTAATTCATGCTCAAATAGATTCCCACACTACATAATTGATTAAAACACTAAATTTACATAGGATTCAAGGCTTTTGGAACATCTATGCATATGAATGCCGGATTTTCATTCTAGTCCGAAATGTGGGGTGTTACACTTGGTCCAAATAAGAGCTTTCCAATTTGCTTTTATTTACTTTATCAAAATACGTAAATCCAAAGTTGGGTACACTTTGTTCTGAGGACTATTGAGGGTGCTAAAGTCCATGGGAGATCCACAAAATTCCCATGTATGTCATATACAAAAGAGTAGCGTGACTAAAAATATAAAGAATTTATTTTTTCTTAAGACTAGCAAAGTCAATCCATCCCATTGATAGTCCAAAAGTCATTGTTTATTGGAAAATAGTCCTTTAGGGTTAGAGGATAAGTAGTCCTAGTCATTAGAAAGTTGTTGTGGTACTAATAAAAGCTTTGATTTAATATGACGTGCCACCTATATGAATGCAAAACTACTTTTCATGTACAAAGGTTAGAACTTTGTTTCTATTACGAAGCTAATATTGCCTACGCTTTATACCAAGCCCCACTATCCCCTATCTATATGCTATCAAAGCTATCCCACTCTCTAGGGATTGAAGTAGTAAGTATTTGACTAAGATATATTGCCATTTTTGTACAAGAGATAACTTTACATTTGCATTCTTTATATTACTTTATTATAGTCCTTATCCTTAAAACTCTCAAGAGTCTTTAGTTATTCATTGTTACCGCCAAAGTCTTTTAAATGTTTGTGTTGTCGATACATTCCTTATATTTTAGAAAAAATAGTGTTTTGAATCTTTTATTTAGATAATTTGCACAAATATAGTGAGTCTTTATAGTTGAAAAAACAAAAAAAAAATATTTCTATCTAAGAGTCTTTATCATCTTCCTCCTTTGTGTATAGTCCATATAAATCCTTAAAATAATATATATGCCTTCTACACTCAGTAAAACTGTGTCATATAAACTTGAATACCTCAAATAAGCAGATATGTTTTCACTAGAGCAATATATATCTTCCACATATCTACCACTACTGAATCTATATTCTTTCTTTTTAAGAAAAGCATGTAATCCAAGGATGAAGATTGATTCCTTGGTCCCAAGAAGCGCCAAAAGGATCTAAAGAATACTTTGTTGTATGAATACTTGGAAAACATATCCCTACAACTCAAGCTGAACAGTTTATCACTCTTCATATATCATAGGTTTTTCACCAAAAATTGGAAAATCCATAGCTTTACACTTATCCGTTTTAGTGCCATCAGAATTGGGTTGACTCCCCATAGGAGAAAATTCCATCCAATAAATGAACATCTTTCCCTTCTTAATACGAGATTCAACGAGTGCCATCATGCTAACTTGGGTACATTAGATCATCCTGGATGCCAAGATAGTCTTTTTCAAAAATTTTCATAACATCAACATGTTCCTCTCTAATTTATATCTCACGAAGGAATTAAAAATCAAGTAAGAAATCCTTTAAACTCTACAAATTACTAATTACATATTTAAAACACTACATTACTTGATAGCTAGGATAGTACAGACCATGGAAGAAATTAATCCTTTTTGGTTGCCACAACTTCTTGTTTATGACTATAGATTCAACAAATAGAATGACCTGCTGCATCCAAATCCCGAGTCATATATCCAGAGAAGAATTTCTCATAATTCTTCAAAATTCATAGGTCACAAGATATCAGAAGTTTAGAGTACATCCTCAACCTCTACTATCAAGTGAGACCATATTTTCTAAAAAGCCTCATAGGACAACCCTTTCTATCCATTTGTACATTCATGCTGATAATTTTCGAAATGGAGAGGACGCATATCGGGCAAATGTCTTATACTTCCTTGATGGATCCATGAGAGAAAATGATTGGATAAAATAATTCAGTCACCAAGGATGCTACATGCACTAGTATAAGTGACCTTTTACTTGACACTGTCCATAAGATATTGATTGTGACTATAAATAATATAAAGAGGTCTTTCTAAATGATGAAGTTGAGGAGCGGGGTGAGTTAAAATGGGATGAGTATTGAGGCTTCCCAAAATCTTGGTAAAAGAAGGAGACAGAGCATAAATTCCAAGCCTTTTAAACACCACAAGATAGGCCACCACTACCCACTCCATCCAATTGTAAAATCTCCAACATAAAGCATGAACCCCAACTTTTCATTATATCCTCTACTAGCTTCAATTACAAATATGTTTTGCCACCAAAACAAACCTTTAGAAACTATAACCTAAAACAAACTCCAAAACGATCATATGTTCTACAATCAAAAATTTAAAAGAATCCATTGGTCAATATAGAGGAAACACTAAATTTGTGGCCCGTGAATGATACGTGCCAAAATAACATGCTGACTAAAATGCAGTCGTATGCTAAGAATATTGGCAATTCACGAAGGACACTAATTAACAAGAGTTGTGTACCTCAACATTCTCACTCTCTACAACTTATTTTAACTTAAGAAAAATAAGATTAATATTACGCTTCTATTTCAGCTCGAATATCAAAGAGAATCATATACCCTTAAAAATTAACACAATACCTTTCGTTGAATACACCAATCAAACTCCCAATTTATCAAGATGGTCAGCCACAATAACTAAATTTTTTTTCTAATTATCAATGTGAGCAACACCTTCCCATAGACAATCTACTTAGAGTATCCTCCATAATATTGCCCTTACCCAGATGTTATAAGGCACTTCTATCATAATCTTTCAATAATTTTAGCCACCTTTGCTGACAAAGATTTAGTTCTTACTTATTTAACACTTACGAAAGGATCTTGTGATTAGTGAACACATCAAAATGAACCCCATAAATTTAATGTGGCCAATTCTGTAAGGAAAAAAGAACTATTGATGGCTCAATATCATGAGTCGGTTAATTATTCTCATGAGGCTTGAACTGTCTAAGCATATTCTATAACTTTGCTAAGCTGCATTAACACAAAACCAATTCCAACTATGGAAGCATCGTAGTATCCTGCAGAACAATCTAAACCCTCTAGCAGAGTTAAAGTTGATGTGGTGGTGAGTCGAGTCTTTAATTCTTTAATACTCCTCTCAAATGAATCGGACTAATGAAACTTAACTTTCTTCAGAATCAATCTGGTAATAAGACAAACAATAGAGGAAAACCTTCCACAAATTGTTTGTAATAACAAGATAAGCCTATGAAGCTGCTGATATCTAATGGAGAGAAAGTTCTTGGCCAATTTCTAACTTCTTCAATGTCATGATCTAATTTCTCAGTTCATGATGGATCTTACAATAACCCACTAGTAGGCAAGCCAACTCCATAGTCCAGAACTAAAAGTAATGGAGTACCAAGAGAATGATGGAGAGAATGTCGAATAGATGTAATAAAAGGCTAACATACATAAGATAATCCAAAACCTGGTGAAATCAATACTAGAGTTTCAAGTATAATATGAATACAAAAGAAAGTACCAAGGGAAAAAAACTGATACATCTTATCTCGAAATACAACATAGAGACTATTCTAGTACATAAGTGGGAGCAAAATAATACTCTGAAGGTCGGGAGCTCACTCTATGTATCTAAAAAGTGGCTACTCTTGACGACCCACACAACAAAAGTGATACCCCATACTATGTTATACAAAATGCAAAAGTGTAATATGAGTACCAAGACCTGGTACTCAATAGGTGACTGTTCAGAAAGCTCAAAAGATAATGCAGGTATATACGGTATATCAATAGAAATAGAGTTTAAACCCAAATGTTCATCAACCATAAAATAAAGCTAGTGAGATAGTAAGGGAAAACTATCCTACTCATATCCAAGAAACTAACACAATATGGATAAGGAAGTATTAAAGATAAACTATTCTATTCCAGCCATACTCAAGAATCTCAACACTATACCATATATTATTGGCCAATACACAAATGAAAGGAGAAAGAAGGATATATAGCAGTATACAATGACATGGAATGAATATATTACAACAACCACAACAACATACCCAGTATATTCCCACATAGTGGGGTCTGGGGAGGGTAGAGTTTACGTAGACCATTCCACTACCTCATGTGAAGTAGAGAGGTTGTTTCCGATAGACCCCCGGCTTAAGACCGATAACAGTATACCAAACACAAAAGATAAGTGCATATAAACTAGTACGATACACAAAAAAAACTAACAGTATAACAAACACCAAAGATAAGTGCATATAAAATAGTACCGTATACAAAAAAGTCACACGATAATACTACAACCACAACACCGCGAACAAGAAACTCTAGACATAAAAGAACACTACCCTACTATTACAGATGCACTCCCACCCCTAACCCTCTACCTTAATCTGCATCCTTAACACCTTTCTACCAAGGGTCATATCCTTTGTAAGATGTAACCATTGAATATCATGTCTAATCACCTCCCTTTGATATTTCTTTGATCTACCTCTCCCCCACCTAAAACTATCAATAGCAAGTGTCTCACACCTTCGCACTAGGGTGTTAGAGCCCCTTCTCATCACATGCCCAAACCTATGTAACTTCACTTCTTGCATCTTTTTCTCCACCAAGGCAACTCCCACTTTCTCCAGAATAATCTCATTCCTCACCCTATCTTTCTTGGTAGGTCCACACATCTATTCCAATATTCGCATCTCTTCCTCCTTCAACTTTTGGGTATAGGAGTTCTTAACTTGCCAACACTCCGCTCTATACAACATAGCCGGTCGGACTACCACTCTGTAGAACTTACCTTTAAGCTTTGGGGGAACCTTCTTATCATACAGAACTCCAAAATTGAGACTCTATTTCAACCACCCAGCCCCAATACAATGCGTGATATACTCGTTAATATCACCATTTATCTGAATCATAGACTGCAGATACTTGAAATTCTCCCTCTTCTAAATATCGTGAGAGTCCAACCTCACAACTACTCCAGCCTCTTATGATGCATACTAAACTTATAATCCAAGTACTCCATCTATGTTTTACTTAATCGATATCCTTTAGACTCAGGCTTCTATCTCCAAACTCCAACTTATCATTAACTCTACCCCAAGTCTCATCAACTAGTACCACATCATTAGCAAATAAAATACACCAAGGCACCTTCCCTTCAATATGTCACATTAAAACATCCATCACCAAGGAAAATAACAATGGTCTAAGAGTTGATCCTTTATGCAACCCTATCAAAACAGGAAAGTGCTTTGAATCTCCACCTACCGTCCTCACAGGAGTCTTTGTACCATCATACATATCCTAAATCGACCTAGTGTGTTCCACTGGCACCTCTCTAGCCTCCAATCACCTCCACTAAATCACCTTGGGAACTCTATCATATGTTTCCCAAGATTAATAAACACCATGTAGTATCCTCTTTATTCTCAGATATCATCTTAATTCTTCACATCCTCAACTCTACCACCCTTTCCTAAACATTATAGTATGACTCAATAACTTAATACCTCTATAGTTGTTGCAACTCTTGATGTCTACCTTGTTCTTATACACTAAAATCATCGTAGTCCACCTCGACACTTCAAGAGTATTTGGTGCCCTAAAAATAATGTTAAAGAACTTTGTCAACCAGTCAAAACCTGCCCCACTAGTACTCTTCCAAATATCCACTAGAATTTTTTTGGCCCTATCATCCAACTTTGTCGAATCCTATGAACAGCTCCCTTGACATCCTCGACCTATATATGCCCACAATAACAAAAATTGCGACACTTCTCAGATTTCTCCAAGTCCCCTAACATGAAACCTTTGTCCTCCTTGTCAGTCAAAAGATTATAAAAATAGGATCGCCACCTCTCTCTAATAAGGGAATCTTCAACCAACACTAAACTATTTTCTTCTTTGGTGCAATCTACTTGGTCAAGGTCATGAGCCCTCTGGTCCCCTTTCCTTGGCAAGCCTATACAACTTTTTATCTCTGTCTTTCTCCTCTAAAGATACATATAACCTTTCAAAAGCTACAGCCCTAGATGCCGTAACCACTAATTTAGCCTCTGTTCTAGCTACCTTATACTTCTCCTTATTCGTCTGCCTTTCCTAATCATCCTTGCTATTAACAAACTTAGCATAAGACACTTTATAAGACTCCACCTTTCTCTTGATCTCTTTATTCCACCACCAGTCTTCTCGATGCTTGCCAGATCGACCTCTCGAGACACTTAACACCTCTATAGTTGTCTTCTTAATGAAATTACCGGTCATCTCCCACATACTATCCACACCCCCGCTACTCTCCCAAGCCCCCTTACTCTTCAACTTTTCCTCTATTTGTAATGCACTAGCCAAAGTCAAGCTATCCCACTTAATCCTTGGTCGAGCCTCTACACTTCTCTTCTTTTTACCCTTATTAATAACCAATTCCATCACCCACAGCCTATACTAAGTCAAAAGATTCTCGCTAGGTATGACTTTATAGTCTTTACATAGCGTTCTATCCCCATTCCTCAGAAGCAAAAATTTTATCTATGTCTTGCCACTAAACTACTAAATGTAATAAGGTGTTCCTCCTACTTCAAAAAGCTTAAATTCACTATTCACAACCCAAAAACCCTAGAAAATCCAAAAGAGAAGTTTTTCTTTCATTCCACTCCCTAAAACTAAAACCGCCATGCACATCATCATAACCTCTCAAAAGAGACCAAATATGCCTATTAAAATCCCCTCCATGAAAAGCCTCTTAGTTCTTGGTATGCTACTCACCACCTCATCTAAAACATTCCTAAAATCCTTCTTATCCTCCTCTTCCAAACCTACTTACGGGGCATATGCACTAATAACATTCACCGTAGACCCTCTAATAACCAACTTAATAGATATCAACCTATCACTAATTCTCTTAAGCTCTACCACTTGCTTCTAAAGTTCTTTATCTATTATTATACCTACCCATTTCTATGTCCCGCGCTACCCAAGTACCATAACTTATATCCATCCACATCTCTCACCTTACTATATCCCCTTTAGTTTCTTAGACACACGCTATACTAACATTTCTCTTTCTATGAATCTTTATGATCTCTATAGAATTACCCTGCAAAGTTCCTAGGTTCCAATACCCAACTTATAACTTAGACGGTCACTTATCCCACCTAAACTTACTACTCCTTTCCTTTAACCCCAAACTTGATCCTAGACCCAACCCAGACCCAACACCACCCAACCCTAACCCTAAACTATAACATAAACCTAGTCTACCATCGCCAATCATAGCCACTATGCAAATAGGGGAAGAAGAATGAAAAAAAAGAAAGAAATATTAAAAAGGGGATAAAGAAAAGGCTAAAAAGACACACTAGTTATAATTAACTTAATATATGAGCTTGAATTTGTGCCCACTATATACTAAGGACACAGAGAACAATCTATAATATATAGAAAGCAACAAAAAAATTAATACAACTCACGTTTGGATTAACAGCAATCAATAACAGGAACTATACAACCACAATAAGTAGATAAGATAGTAAATCAGGTAATAATAATTAGACAAGGTAATCAAGTAAGTAGAATAGATAAGCAAAACACTATTATGAAATACAAAAATAAATAAGTAAATCATCACCCACAAATAAGATAGCCATCCAAGAATAACAAAATAATATACACCAATATGATAAAGCAACCAGCCATAAAAAAATCACAAGAAACAAAATAATATGATGAAACAAGACTGAAAAAGGGAACTAAGTATCAAAGTTTAGAGGTCATCGAGATACTTATGTGTGGTAAGTCCTCTCCTCTTGCGTGCTACTGTTGGGTTTCAGCAATTTAATATAAAAATTAATTGCCGGAATAGAGTCGCCATAATAATACCGCCAGTGCATAACTTGAATGTTGTCGTACGTCTCCTATGTATTGCTAAAATATGGACACTAGTTTTCATCGTACCAACCTGTGTTGTCCGGTGCTGCATAATAATACCTTCGCCAAAGTTGAGCCAAAAAAAACTCAAATCTCGTCGGTGATATAGTGATGAGAGGGAAAAAGAAAAAGGAAAGAAAAGTGGGTAGAAAGAATAGGGGAGAGAGAGAATAGGGGAAAGAGAGTAAACCTTACCTATTACCAATGCATCTATGTTGTCGCTGGTGTCGGCATCGTCCGGTCATTTGAAGTTTATATTAACAGGCCTTTATAGTCAAAGTTTACCATTCACCTGCTCGGTTAAAGGAAATGAAAGGAAATCATTGAAGGAAGGGAGATATATATGGTAATACTATAGTTACATATTAATAGAGATACCTATATGAATAAAAAAGGTTAATTCAAGGTGTTACTTAAGTCATTAGACTAGAATCTTAAGGCCTCATAATAATAGCAGATATAAATACTAGCATAGTCAGAGTTTCTAATCCATAAATCTAAGCATGAGTTAATCATGCATAATAATTTAATCATAAAATGAAAGTGAAAAAATCATACCTCAAATCTCAATACAGGATCGTTAATAAAGCAGCCACAAACTAGTCATAACAATGATCATAACAATAATAATAACAATAGCAATGACAAAGCAAGTAATAGACTAATCCTGATGAACAATACCTAACCAAGACTTTCATGAATTCCCACCACCATAGACTCATATGGATCAATCAACATACAACACACTACAAACCATACTTATCACCCATATTTATACAACCCTCCAAAAGGCTAATAGATATAAGTTCATATTGGTGGTAGTTAATGCGCATAAAGGAATAAATGCCAAGATATAATTTGTAACTCCATAACCTATCCAATCAAAAGAAATTTACTGACTCAATCCCCAAAATGTTCAATATATACATCATGACAATCATCCTTCGGCATTGATGGGCATATAAGTACAGCATCATATTAATCCTCCAGCCTTATCGGGCATATAATCATATTATTAGAATCATCCTCCGGTAATTCCGGGTATATCAGCATATCATAATAATCATCCTTCAGCCTTACTAGGTATATAAGCATATTATCATAATTATCCTTCGGGCTTGCCAGGCATATAAGCATATCATCATTACCATCTTCTGGCCATGTTGGCTATATAATCATATTTTTATAAAATATATATAACATTAATACTATACTATATCATTGGATTTTACCCAAAATTCAAACCATCTATACCATCATCCTACTCTGTCCTATACTAGAGATATTTTTATTAAGATATACAATAGGTACACAGACTTAAGTTGTGGCTTAAAAGAGCGTAAATACATAAATCCATTGCTTGGTCTAAACTTAAGACTAAATCATTGTACAAGTGTAGAAAGTGTCGAAATCTCTCTTGACCGGAGTTAAAGTGATCTTAGAATCATAGATCTAAATCTATTTAGGACAAATCTTTAAAACATAAGGATGAATATCTTTACACATATGTTATTTATTAGACGGTGCAAGTATTGTTATGAAGAAATCGATTATTGAGGTGAAAAGTGGATTTCAACCCTTATTTAGGAAAAACAGTAATAAAATCATATTTTAATGAGAACCGTAAAAATTAATTATCATGAATATATCAAATCTATGCATATCATCACGATTATTCAAATAATTGAACCACAAACCTTAATATATCTATTAACTACAACTACATCTTTTACATAGATAAACACTTTTGAGATGTCTATACAATATCCTATCATGACCTTGGGCCCAATAATATATCTCAAAGAATTACAAAATCATAATCACAACCATAGGCCCTTATATATATTCAGAACCCATAGCAATAATCATATCAGTAAGCCATCTCATATCTATAATCCATAGCATATCTATGAGGAATATCATATCTAGAAGCCATAAATCATATCTATGGGGCATATCATATCTATAAGTCATAAATCATATCTATGGGGCATATCACATCTATAAGGCATCTCATTTGTATAGATCCTATGTCATAACTATAAGGTATATCATAATCTGGGAGAATTATCATTGCCCACCAAGTCACAAAGTAACCTTATACTAAAAACTTAATAGTCCCGATAATGTCTAACATGCTTAAATAAGACAACAAGGGCTAACACAAGTCTTGGCGTAAGGTGGGCTAGAGGAACCCACTTCTAATACTCAAATTCCATATTTAGGAAATTTTTATGTCAAAATAGGATAGGGTATTTAAATTGACTTCTAGATGGTACATAAGCCCTAATTCGTGCTAAAATAGGAAATCCATCTAGAACATGAGCAATTAAGTTAACTCCACCTAAATTATGATTTAAAGGTCACTAAATAGTCCACATAAGGATATTCATACTAATCACGCTTCCATAACTTAAGCTACATACCAAATCTATCATAATAGCATAATCATTTTATGAATTAGCCCAATATATGAAGAAAGCAATATGATCCTAAAAGTGAAAATGCATTTTAACTTATGGGTTAATCCACCCATCTAATCCCCAAACCTTAATAATCAGGAATAGGTCATTGTGTTCTACTAATAATCAATCTTAAAATTCACATTGACATATAATAAATAAAATACATCATCTTTTGAAGAAAAGTAGATATAAGCCTACCTCAATATCGAACCATAAATCCTTGGATCATTCAACAAACACCCATTTTCACTCTATGATCTTGAAATACTGCTAGATTGTAAAAAATATAATCTATGTGCTATTAGGAGTCAAATGAGACCAATATTAAAATATAATGGTTCATTTTAAATTTTGGGTCAAAAATGAGCCTGTTGGGCCCATAAATGGAATCCAAAATTGAACCCATCACGAGATTCCACAAAGGACAAGGAAGTTGTGCTCACATTTGAGTACACATGGAATATCATTTGGGTCTCAAACTTGACTTTTAATTTTAGGATTTGAAAGAACTAATTTCTATGAATTTTCTAAGAAGTCGAACGAATCTTACCAGGATTCAAAGGTAGATAACTGAATAATTGTTAACTAAGCTCCTCAAATCATATAAATGCTTTAATCTTACTTTACATCACTACTTAGGGATTATGCTTTCATGAAATGGGTGAAGAATGGCTAATTTCATGGCATAAGGGGACTATTTATACCCATGCAGGTCCTTGTTTCATGCTATTACAGCTCGAGACCTGAGAACTCAGCATTTTTTCCTGAACACATGAGTTGTGATAGAATCATTGAATTCATACTTACTGAACTTACGAAATAACCAGCGATTTGTGAGAATTTGTAAGAAAATCCTTAAATGGTTTGCATGTTCATCCTTAGATATACCTGAAGACAATGATGACCATGTTCCAGTATTTCTTGAACACAATATATAACAAATCCATAAAAGCTCCAATAACATTCGTTAGTCCAAAACACATAACAAAAAATTTTAAGTGACCGTATAAAGTTTTGAAGGTTGTCTTCAAAATTCAATTCTCAGATCTGAACTGATGATATTCATGTCTAAGGTCTATGTTATTGTAGCAGTTAGCACTAAAAATTTTGTCGAACACGTCATCTATCCTAGAAATGTGATACTCATTCTAGATTGTGACCCTGTTCAACTATGATAGTCAATACATATTGTTAAAGTACTATCTTTCTTAAGAACAAAAAGAACTAGAGTAACACTTTGAGAGATATTTTTCCTTATAAAGACCTTGTCAAGAATTTCTTTCAATTATTCATTCAACTCCTTAAGCTTTGCTAGATACATTATGTAGTGTGGAATTAAAATAGGTTGGGTTTCTTGGTGGATATCTATTTTGAAGTAAATTTCCTACTCAAGAAAAACTTTGGACAGGTCTCTAGGAAACACTTCTGGAAATTCATTAACCATAGAAACTAAATCAAGAGTTGGGGTTTTGGTTTAATTCTTAACATGAACAAGATAATAGATGCACATTTAGAAATTATTTTTCTTTCCTAAAGGTAAGAGTCGAGATGGCCTATAGGCACTAAGGTACTACCTATCAACTCTATGACTAGCTCAATTAGGAAATGAAACTACACTACGTTGTTTGTACAATCAACTTAGGCATAGCAAGAGTGGAGCAAATCCATGATAAGAATAACATCATGATCTTTTATGCCTAACTCTACAGGATCGAATAAGGTAATTTTCTAAATACTATTACTAGGAAATTTGTATATACTCATCTAGCTATGACTTAATTATTGATCTGAGTAGAGATTGAGAAGGGTTTCAGTAGTATTTTAGGATTGACATTAAAGTCTATTACTATATATGAAGTCTCAAAGAAAAATATTACTCTAGGATATAACGGTGTACAAACATGTATATGAAAGACTTGTAATGTAACAGTGTCCACATTAGGAGAACTCCACTGACCTTATCTGATGTTATTCTCCAACTGCAATAGATAAGTCACACTGTAGGGTCAGGTAGCCTATTGGAGCTGCTAAAGAGGTAGTCTAATTGCATTAACTATTATCATCTCTCTTTCCTGTTGAATATCTCAAAGCTTGTGACCTAACTTTCAACAACCAACACACCCATCCTTACCCATAAAACATTTACCGATATGGTTTTTCCCACACTTGTAACAATTTGGGAAGGTACGTCTACCTAAATTACTAAAGTAACACTAAGACAAGAACTCTAAATCTTTATAATCCTGTCTGGTTTTGGGATATGGAGCATTGGCAAATAATGGTGTTGGGGCTAAAGATCTCTGCTAAAATAGAGAGAAATTACTACCACCTAACTTCTGTTGATAGTAATCAAAGTTCCCTATTATATCTCTCTTATGTATATTTTCCCTTTTTTTTTTCTTAACTTTTTCCACCTCAATATATTGGGCATTAACCATCAAATGATATAAATCCATCTCCTTTAACAGCATTGTAGTCCTACACTCTTTTACCACATCCTCAGAAATACCTAACACAAACTTACTCACTCGAGCCCTAGAATAATTAACCATAACAGGAGAATATTTAAAAAGTTGACTAAACTTAAGAGAGTAATCCTTCACATTCATTTTACACTTTTAGATTTATGAATTATTACACCTTGTCCTCCCTTATATTAAGTGAGAAAAACCAATCCAAAAATTAAGCACCAAACTTATCCTACTTTAATAGTTCAACATCCATAGATGTATCATTCTTTCATTGCTTGTACTAAGTGTGAACCACTCTTCATAACTGACAAGCAGCCTAATAAGCACGTTTAATTGAAGTGACACCTCTAATCTCAAGAACTTTATAAGTACTATCCAAGAAATCTTGTTGATCTCTTTCTAACATAGACCCAAAGATTACGAGAGGATTTATATGAGTGAAGTCTCAAAATCAGGCTGCTTTCATATTCACTAGTAGTTTGGATAATGCAAAAAAATACTTGTTACCCAAAGTCGTCATGTACTAAGCTAATATCTTTAAAGTAGTACTGTATTGAAAATAAGAGACATTTATATTCATAGGGTTTGTTGGTGCTGGTGGTGGTGCTTATTGATTGTTATTACAATTTCCATTTCAAAACCTCTATTCATTAGTCGTCGTAGGAGGCATATTCTATAAATGTTTAGAAAAGAGTTTGAACAAGTTTTTAATGGATTTCATACTCTATTACACGATATGAACATGAAAGAACTGATTTTTTTCTAAAATATTTCATAGACTCTCACTCATAATTGTGGCATGCTTCACACCCATGAATAAGACTTTACTTAAAAAGACTACCCCCAAGTCATAATGTGGTGCTTTGAGTCACATATGACCACTGACTAATCCATGCCCTAATATGACACTACAATTAATGTATAAACTACATAACACTTTTCAAAATATTACATTTAAACTATATACAAATTATCAAACCAAATATCACTTATAAAATCAAAATGAAAATTTCTTAGGATAACATAAAGTTGTCTCTCTATTGCCGATCTGAAAGTCTCAACTAAGCTGATTTGCTAGGACAAAACCCCAACTAACTCTAACTATCTAAATATGAAATATAGAAAATAAATGAAATACTAATAACTAGTCCTCTAAAAGATAAGGACTCACAAAAACACAATTAATAAAGTGATGTTGAATTAATCTAACCACGATCAAGGTGTTCAACGTCCAACCCTATATTATAAGACAATATAGTGGAAAGGATATTCTATTGTCAGTATGAATATACTGAGCATGTTCAAAGGATAAATAAAGAACAAATAACATATAAAATAGAGAAGGCTAATGAATTATCCCAGCAAATATGGATAGGAGGTAATATTCATGGATGTAACAACACAAGTAATATACTAGGTCTATCCGACCATGAGTGACATTGACCTTATTAAATGTATGTCTCATGTAGTGTTGTAGTCGTTAAAGGCTAATTAATCATCCATATAAGTATAAAAGTTAATATAATGAATCATGAGAGAATATTTTGAAATACCCTTAATAGATAAATCTTAAAGGAATCATTCTAGATAAAATCTTGATTAAGGATCTTTCACATATAAAGTAATAAAGTCATAAATTAGGGGAAAATCATGATAACTTAAATTTATGGTAAAATATTTCATTAATACATAGATAGTAATAACATAAAGATTATACATGTATGGAGTGACTTATAACCAACAAATATCATGTTAACTCATAAAGCGTAGCATCTTACCCACACAGGAAGAGCTGTCCAATCTACCCTAGTATAGAAGCATGTACACATGAGATGAATTTATTCCACTTCGTCCAAATTTATGGTGGCAACATAGTTATTGAACTTTGTTTCTGAAGTCTTCTCCTATTGGTGCTAAATAATTCTTCCAAAATATATTGGTGTCCTTATTAAATCATGTGACATAGTATAATCATAATTTGAATTTATGCTCAACATATCTGTAAAATCTGCAATACTGTGACCATAATATCAACTTCATGATCTAAGACATACGGACAAAATCTTTTATCTAAAGGAATATCTTTTCAATGTAGGCTTTATCATTCGTACAGAAATCTTAAATCATAAGATTCAATGCAAAAGTCAGAATTTTGAATACAAATCATGAGATCATGAAAACTTTTTTCATAAAATCAAAGTAATCATGTAAATAAATCAAATTTTAATTGTTTGGGCATAAAAACTATCTTTAAATACAATTTCACATAATCATTAAAGTTCTTGGATGTGAGGATAAAAATATTCAATCATTGAAACATTTTTTACCTAAAAATAAAACATGAACATTATGGAGGATATCTTACCATATGTAATTAAATAAAACCCTAGGTGTTTGATTTTCTTTAGAACTTATTCTTGACTTTAGTTGGAGAGGATAATGAGAGAAGTGACTTAGGGTATAATATGTTCTTTTTTGTAGTAAAAAAAGTGGGGTATGGTAACAGGGTCAAGAAAAGTTGAACAATATCATTTTTAACAGTTGCTAAAAAATTTTGGGATGATCATTGAAATAGGATTGATGATTAGTGGTTTCATTCAATTATTAATGGTATAATTCCATGATTATTGGTTTCACTCAATGATTTTATGTATTATTCCATGAGTCGTGGTTTAAATCTATGAAATCTTGGTTTGATTCTATATTTCATGGATTGGTTGAACAAATAGTACTTTTAGTAGTGGTTTCCATGGGACTTTAACAAATCTCGGCTAAGGTACCACTATTTGATTCATGATTCTTTGTTCTATTCCATGGATTGTGCTATCAATCATGGAAAATTGGGATAAATTAAAGTGAATTGCTTTTCCATAAGTTTTTCAATTTTTCATGGTATGATTTCATAGTTAGTGAACCAATATATGGTTTAATTAATGGCTAGGAAGGACTTTATGGAACATTCAATAATTTATTGATCTTGTTCATGAGACTTGAACCCATCTGTGGTATCCTATATCTTTTGAGGTTCAAAATTTTAGTTTTCTATGTGAAGGGTTGTGTATTTGTAGGCACGAAATCTGAGGTGCTACAGTATTTTCCTCTTAGGATCATTCATCCTCAAGGGAAAAATAAGTTGGACTATTGAAGAAGGGAAAACTCTTACAACCCATCTGATTTCAGAAACATACCTTCTAAAATAAATTGAACTGGTTCATAAACATACACATGGAACCACAAGATGACACACTGTGACATGAAATACTATAAGTAACTATAGGATGAAAGTTGCTACCTCAAACATTGTCTTCTGAAGTTCTCATAGCATTATGGGAAAAAATCACAAGCATGATTCATGGTAAACATTTGAATATGAAATACTAACATGGTCTAAGAGTCATAGGAACATAATGTGAGTTTATAGAGAAGGAATGATATATGTTTGAGGATAAGTCACTGTCCATCTATGGCTATATAACATAAAATACTTGTACCTTGAGCACAAATTTGGAATACGACTACTATGCCTTAACAAATATGAGTGACATCTTATAAGTTTAACAACACATCTCAACTACGTTTCTTATACTAAATTTTATACTTCAGTAGCTCCAACTTATAATCCTTATTAGGGTACATATGACTAATCCTAGAAAGGTTAGTCAAACAGTATTATCTTAACACTTTCATGCAAAAGTTGAGTCATAAGGTGCCATATTTTATATGCTTTTTGGAATTCTGTTTTTTTCGAAAAGGGACATGAAAAATGGTTTTGGCTTTTAACCCGATTTCAAAATTTAAATGAAATTTCAAAATAATTTGATATGATAGAAATTCGCCATTTGATCTTCTACCAAAGAATATCAAGAAAAACTTTTAAAATATTTTTAAAATTTAAAAACAAAAACTAACTAATAAAATTAGTGAAAATAGTTATGGATTATGGTAACATTTTGAGTATGTTTTTATGGCACTCAAGAACTCTAAGACTCAAAAACTCAGTTCATAAAGGTGCATACTATAACCCACAAGTAAGTATGCCAAATCCATAGTCGAGAATAGTAAGTAATGAGATAATGTATGGAAGAGAGAAAAATAGGATAGTAACATGATATAAAGCAATAAATGACGAATAACAATCAAAGAAACAAACAATAGAGAGAGAAATAGAAAATATACAAAATAAATCCCCCATGACCTGATAGAGTCAGCACAAGAGCCACTAATGATAAGGAGTACTACACAAATGCAATATATAAAGAATATTCTACAAAACTACAAAAAAAATATTAATCCTAAAATAAAATGAGATAGATCTAATTCGGTTGCTGGAAGTTCACCCTAATATCTGATCAACAACTCCACATTAAGATGGCATCAACGACAATTACTCATTCTAAGATCTATATTAAGAAAAAATATGGAAAAAGTGTAGTATTAATATCAAAACACATGGTACATTGTAGGAATCATAGGCTGACTGAGCTCAAAATAGAGAAAAATATAATAATATGTGAATTAATACTAAAGGTAAGAAAAGAGGGGTCAGAAAGAGACTAATAGACTAAATTTAGACAATTACAAGTAATATATGTGGAAAAGAAAGTAAGAATCTAACTATAACCTAAGACCACCATAAGCCCAGGCATACAAGCAATAAATAGACCGAAGTAGCCCCCATAAGAACAAAGGATAAAAGCAACAAAGTATAATAGTAAGTAAATATTAAAGAATACCATGATATACAATAAACATATCATGTACTTGTTCTTCATCCATATCTACAAACTAAGCCTAAAATGAAATCAAAATTCAAACCAAAAATTTATATCAGTACTTGTTCGGATTAAAACCAAGGATAATTATGTAATAATCAATAATATCAAGTGTCCAAACTCTAATGTGGACCAATTTTTCCATTTTCAATTTAAGAAAACTAATTTTATTTAAAGTATTTCAAATCCCATTTGTTTAATCAAAAAATAGTGTTTTTAGGTCAAAGTGCCAATATATAAAGGATGCAAAAATCAGACAAGTACAATAGAATGAACAAACCAATACAACACTAATAATTAGGCCACTAGTATTCAACCTATGTATTATAAGATTGTCCACAAAAGGGAGATATGTTATCCTAAGGTGAATTATTTTAAAAGAGCGGTAAAATGAAATACAATCCTTCAAAAGTCAAACATAATGCAAGAAACTATACAAACATAGACTATGCAGTATAAGGTCACCATCAAAGATACTATGTACTCTATGTTAGGTGCTAAAGGTGAACCGACTAATGAGCCTAAGGGTTATAAGGAAAAATTCTACACTAAGGCCCTTAAACTTTCAAGGATCATAAAAACCTAAATAGATTATTCTAGCCTCATTATGCCAGACATAATTATAAAATCATTACATTAATACCTTAAATGCAAAAAGTTTAAAAGTAGAAAAGTATTAACTTAATCAGACACCAAAGAATATGATCACAACATTATATATTGAAGCTTTCCCCTTTGGAGAATCCTCTGACCGCTATGATACAATCAAAAGTATTAATATAGGTATTAATACAAAAATAAGATACTTACTTAGAAATGTTATTCATCAGGCCAAAAATTGAGTCAAAAATCAGTTCATGCGGCTTATCAATTAAATCAATAATTTGATTTGTCATTAGGTGTCTCTCATATCAAGGATGATATACTCTAAAATGGAGTATAATTTGCATTTTAAAATAGTCTTGAATCACCCCCAAAAGTTGATAAAGATTCATGAAATGAACTAAAGAATTTATTTCATTTTTATTTGGTAATTTATGAGTTTATGATGGAAAAATTATCATGAAACAAGAACCCAATAACCCTATGATTTATTGGATTATCACAATACAATTTCTCATGCTCATTGTTCTTTGATATAGGAAATCATTGATAAATTGCGGTTTTATATCATGAAGAAAGGTATAAGTAGGCAGCAACACCGGCCACTAAAGTAACCAATGTATGTCTAAAGTGGCTACTTTCATGGTGGACAATCTTTGCCAAAAAATATTTTAACTACCAAGGTGCCTTCACTAATTCAAACAAAGGGTATCCTAAGTAGCGAAAGTTGATTCCATCAGTTATAGCTAAAGCAGCTCTCTAGTTGATAAAGCAGTTATAGTTAAGTAGTAAAAATGGCAATTTAACCTATACAATAGATAGTTCACCACTAGGTTTGATAGCTAAGTCACAAAGGACTCTAAGAAGGTGCTTGGGATTTGATTAGAAATATGTGAAAGTAAAGAAAATATGATACCCTACTAGAAATAACCTTCTATGCTCAACAGAACTACTTAATTTCTTAATAGTAATTGTGTCAAGAATACATAGACCCCACACCTACTATTCTATTTTTACTAATTTCCAAACAATATACCAATATAAGTTTGGAATCCTCAGGATCTAAAGTAAGGGTCCCCTAGACTGAAATCCATGTTCAAGATCTAATAAAACTATTATAATCGCCATTGGAGGTCATTTACTAAGAGTTCTATCCAAATTCTAGTTTTCTAACTCTAATACCCTAAAATATAAGGAAATAGTTATAAAAACCAGATGACCTACCCAAGAACCAATGTACTTATTTCACTAAGTCATAAATGACTTTGGGAAGATATAGGAATTCTCTAAATGCAAAAGATTTAGGAATAAAGAGAAAAATGACCTTGAGGATCATTTAAACATTCACTAATATTAGAATTTTTCCCTCAAACTCATGAGTTAAGAAGTATCTGATAGCTTAAAAAATATATGATACTAGGTCCACTTGTGATTCTCAATTTCCTAGGTAACCTCCTTGATTGTATAGTCTCTCCACTGAACCTTTACCAACAGAATTTCCCTAGAATACAATTATCTAGCATCTCTGGCTAGAATAGAAATAGTTTCTATGTGAAAGTCAATTTATCATTCAACTGTACTGAATCCCACTGGGTATGTGTTAATCAACAAAAATATAATTCCAAAGCATCATTACATAAGAAATAAGGCGAATGAAAAAAAATGTTGGGGGCAAAGAAATCATATAATCTATATCCCCACCTTCTAAAGAATCTTAAATTGTTGGATATTCTTGGGCTAAGGTTTCTCTTGTTGTCGAACTTCATCACGCATTTTATAGGTGATATTAAAAATACCCTATTACCAACTACAAGCTATAATTAATTAATTCTACAATAAGTATAACTATTTTGTCTGCACTAATTTTCCTTCAGTCTATCTTGAATTATCTAAATTATGTCCAGTAATTCTTGTAATAAATTCATATCCTATGGCCTAGCCTCTAAAGGTTCAAATCACCCGATAAGAGATTTACAGTGTTTACCATGAAAAAAATCAAATGTAGCCATCTGGATACTTGAATGATAATTGTTATTATAGTTAAACTCTACTAAGTCTAGAAATTTCTCCACCTAATGTCCAAAGTCCAAAACCTGAATAGGCCACTCTAATTGACTATTAATGTATGGATTAAAAATTATGATAAGGTTCACCTGGGTACCTAACTCCTCCTAAAATCCCTTTAAAAGATAGAGGTGAACCGCAAATATCCATATTAAATAATAAACTTATCACTATATTAATAAGAACTACCTCCCAAATATAGATCCGAGCTAACCTCTGGTAATATATGATAAAGCTCAATCTACAGCTCTCGTAGCAGTGTAAAGTGGTCGTTAGCAAATATAGAACCCAACCTGGGTTGGGTGTCGATCCCACAGGGAATAGCTTGGCCAACAAGTAAGCAAAATTACTAAACTTTTGGCGCAAGTCTCGTAAGAGGGGGCAGTCTTGTCGTGCAAGTAATGTAAACAAAAGCTGAAAATAATAAAGTAAAGAGAGAGAGATTGTTACGTAGGTTGACAACAATGAGAATTGAAGCGTTGGGGTTATGTCCACCTTCTGAGGTATACGTCTCTATTGGCTATGAGTGTGTAGAATTCTGACATGCAATTGCTTATAGAGAATTGTAGTCGATGGTAAATCCAAGCGTCTCTCGACCTAAACAAGGACTATTTAACTTTAACTCTCTCGAGCTTAAAGCGTGTCTAACGGTACGAATTCTTCAAGAGGTTAGTCCAGTTACGGCACTAGCTTTTTAATAGTAAAGGGTGTCCTACTACGTTGACATTATCTCTTTTCCAGACAAATAACCTTTCTCTCGAATAAGTTAAATATTAGACTGGCGTATTCTTGCGTTTGCAACCGCAAAGAATGTGGATTAAGATGAAGAGAATAATGATATAAGCAATATACGTGTCACAAACTCACAAACTCACAGCAATAGATAGTATCTCATTCGACTTCCATAACCCCAACAGAGAGGTTTAGTTACCCATGAATGTGAAGGAGATCACGATTGACATTGTTTTTATATCACAATATTGAGTAATGGCGTGTAGATCAAGTGATAGGCGTGAGGCGTGATTCCTTATCAAGTAACGTTTCTCTTGTTGTGGAAATTAAGAATTGAATAGATGAATAGAAGAAAATAATATTAATGGAAAGATTAGAAGAGTTGTAGAATTGTTGTGGTGGAAGAAGAGAGGGATGGAAGAATGTATTGTGGTGAGGGATGAATGTATATCTCCACTAAGGGAGAGGTTAATTAAAAATCTCTAGCATGATAGGGTATTTATAATACCCATATCCTACTCCTACTAAGCTAATCAAATAAATAACCAAATCCTACTAGGCTAATGTACTACTTAACCCATTTGTACTAGGTTAATGTAACATTCTCCTAATCCAAATAAACTAATGAAATACATAACCCAATTGTACTAGGTTAATCCATCTTTGTCAAAATCCAGCTTTGTGTCTGTAAGTCCCCAAAGTCTTTAGAAATGTTGTTTTAGCCCGGGACAGATTTTCCATGCAGCAATTTTGGTCCTTTAGGCGTCCCACTTCCTTCTCCTTCGTTCGTCAGCTTTCTTTTGCGTCAAGTAAGCCATAAAATGTTGTATTTTGCAACATTTATACCTGAAACTTTTCTAATCATGTTTGTTAGCTCATTTACAGGAAAAAGGACTAAAAGTGCATGAAATATATAATTTGTTCTCAAAACTAGGCTAAAATATGGGCAAAATATATTGATATAGGCATGTAAATTCGTCTATCATCAACACCCCACACTTGAAGCTTTGTTTGTCCTCGAACGAAATATCATGTCCTTCTAAGCGTCTACTTAAGGTTTTTACAGCAACAACACAAAACATTTATCAAGACAAGCACAACAATTATCAACAAAGAGTAGCTTTCCGATTATAAGTAGAAACAATTTACCCTCTAGCATAGACTCGTGATGGTGATCAACTGTCATGCAAACATTAAGGTGCATAGAATCATATACAACTATCCAAAGCTCATCAACCATGTGTGTCTCACAATATAGTACCCATAATTACTCACAAATATAGCATATTTTTCAAACATGGGTATCAAAATGTCCTTGTTCTCGCTCTCACAAAGAATTCTTATGCAGCAACTGATGACCATAGGCTTGCCCTTAGTGTACTACTCCACTAAATGTCAGAATGTTAAGGTTAGGATCAAGTAGGTCTTTTGATGGTTGTAATGTAGGCTAAGGGACGGGTAGGACTATTTTGGCCAGGAATAGTGACTAAGCTCCTAAGCGCTTTAATACATCACATTGTATCATTGACACTTTTTTCTTTCAACCTTTCTTCTCCTCTTTTGTTTTTCAATTTTAAGCACAACTTTTTCTTTTCACAACATACCTCTTATGCTAGCACTTTCTTTTTCATAACACATTTAAGCACCATTTACAATTTAAAGCATCATACTTACCCAATTTTCTCTTATGTTGTCACATGACTTTTTTAATTTAAAGCACTTAGGAATTTGGATCAAATTACGGTCTTGAAAAAAATGGATTAGGCTTACATACAAGGTTGGCAAAGAAATAGGCTAAAGGCTCAAAAGGGTTTAACTAGGGATGATGTCCATGGGTAGGTAAAACTGAAGGTAAACAAATATAGGTTGCCAAAGAAATACCTAAATCATATCCTAACTTACACTCCTTATTTTAGCTTTGCATACATACCAGGCAAGTTCTAGCATCAGCCACATACATAGAAGATACTATTAATCTCACACACACAAGGCACATGGTCGACTTGATTGGAAGTAATATAGGCTCTCGACCTAAAAAGTGAAGGAATTGAACCACACAATATCACATAATGAGTCACAACTAGAGCCTAAACGTCTCAATAGTCACAATTGTAGCACATACTCTTGTTATAATCTCATGCTGCCTATCAAAATAATTTTATGCGAAGCTAAAAAAAATTTTAACTACTAAAAAAACAAAACGAAACAAAATGAAACAAAAATGAAACAAAAGTAAACAAACATAGATGCGAATAGAGAAGTATATCATGCAATACCACCACCCCACACTTAGTCGGGACACTGTCCTCAGTGGAAAATAAATACGAGGAACCTGGTTGGTCGGACTTATCCTCTATGTCTGGGGTCATACCCCTTGCATTAGAATCATCATCAGAGTCGTCATCCTTAGAAGTTCCTCATAAGTATCCCACTTAATTCCAAGCGTGAGTCAAGGTGTTTGCAGCGGGGAGGGTTCTCCTTGCTCCTTGCGGCCTCTTTTCTTGCCCTTTTTGGAAGTGGTAGCCTTCTCCTTGCCTTGTCTCTCTTTAGGTGCCATTGTATCTGAGACTTGAAATAGTGTTAATGGTAGCACAATCTCAATGGATACAATCTATACATAAGCAGTAGGGGTACCACCCCACACTTAGTTTTGTTAACACAAATCAGTGAAGGGAAAGTGGTCGATTACTCAGATTTCGTCGACATACGTTTTAGGATTGTATTCCGAAAAGAAAATCAGCAATGCATCACTTACTTGCAGCCATTGGACTACTTTCATGGTAGATATAGCAACACTACTACATAGGGGTTACCACATGGAATAGTTATTCTTACAACAATCACAACCTCTTATGTCGGTAGGCACTATAAGTCTTATCCCGATGGCCGGGATAGTCTAACATGTAAGTATCCAAACAACAATCTTAAGCACTATTCATAGCCATAGTAATTCCTCAAATAGTATAAAAATGCTATTAAAACCAATTTCAAGTCAGAAACAAGTCAAGATTTTCCTACGTACATGTTCACTCACATGATTTTGTATCAACAATCCAAACACATGAACATCACCAACAATCTTATACGATTTAGTAATTTATAATAGACAGAGCAACGTAGTACTTACGAGAAAAAAATGAAGAATAAGAGAGTACTTACTTGCTTGAAGCTTGTGGAGATGGTTTTGTGAATTGGAAGAGCAAAAGAAGAAGATTTTGAGAGGATTTGGATGTATATGCGGCGCCCTTAGGTCAATTTTTAGTGTGGTTGTGTTGTAAAACTAAGTCCCCTTTATATAGGAAGAGAAAAGGTCGGGTTTTGACCCATTTACAATCGGTTTTGGAGTCAAAAATACCACATATGCGGCGCATAATGCTCGGCATATCAATGACATATGCGGCGCATTGTCTATAGCATAATGGGACATATGCGCCGCATAGTCTATGGCATTGGTAGACATATGCGCCGCATAGTCTATGGCATATGAGATACTGAGACCAAATGACATAGCATAGGTGGCGCATAGTCAAAAGCATACCTAGGAATAGGCGGCGCATAGTGTATAGCACACTAGATTCTAAGACCTTAGGCTATAGGATAGGTTGTGCATCGTTCGTGGCCTAGTTTTACCAAGGCCTAGCCTTTCTCGATGCCTATTTTTGCGTGAGAAATTCTCAATCCATAGACTTATGCATCACCATTCCTAACTTACCAACTTTACCATACAATGCGTCCAAATCGTCTATTGAAATCAATCTCCTCGTTGAATACTTCTTGCACCTATTTTTGCTCAAAACAAATGAAAATGATTAGTACGATGGGTTGCCTCCCACCAAGTGCCTTAGTTTTGGTCGTGGCACGACTCTTACTTTTGGATTTTCATTTATCAAGTACTAGAACGAAAGAAAAACGATGAAACGATAAAATGATAAAATGATAAAACAATAAAACGATGGGTTGCCTCCCATCTAGCGCCTTATTTATTGTCGTGGCTCGACATAGTTACCTCGAGTACTCAGACTTCATCGAGGTAAGTGATGGATCATTTTCTGAAAGGATTTAGACGACAATGAGGCTTACCTGTGGGCATGCGATCTTTTTCGAGATGGCTCCTACGTTTCTCCGGAGAGTCACCAATTATATCATCAATAGTCCAACCCATAGCTCTCTTGTATCTCTTCAGAGCAGAGATGAGAGCTTCTACGTTCTGTTCACTTAAATCATCTGCTCTTTTCGGAAGTATATTTCTACTTTCCAAGAACACATACCTTAGATAATCGGGAAGCTCTTGCGATTCTAGCATTGGTGGCTCGTCAAAGGGAGTCTTCGCTTTTGGTTGATTCTTGAGATCACAATCTGGTTGCTTAGGATTATAAGGCTCTATTTATGTTAGAGCACTCATAAGTTCTTCATAACCTTCATGCTCAACATTCAGTGGCGCAGCAGACAATGGCTCAACAGTAGGTTGTTTCTCTATAGATAATGCTTTCATATCCTCATGATGAACATCAGCTACAGATAACTCATTCATATCGCTAGGTTGCTTCATTGCTTTGCATATATCAAACCGTACCACTTCATCATTAATTCGAAACAAAAGCTCATTATCTTTCATGTCAATAAGCACACTTCCAGTTGCAAGGAAAGGACGTACCAAGATTATGGGAACTTCAGAATCCTCCTTACAATCCATAATAACGAAGTCTGCAGGAAAGATGAATGAAGAAACTTTCACCAATACATCATTCAAGATATCCACAGGTCGTTTTACCGACCTATCAGCCATCACGAGCCTCATATTGGTTGGTGTCGGATCGCCTAGCCCCAACTTCTTGTAGATGGATAGTGGCATCAAATTGATGCTAGCACCTAGATCACACAATGCATTGTCAAAATCCAACGATCCAATTGTGCAAGGAATAGTGAAAGCTCCAGGATCTACCTTCTTTTGAACTAACGACCTTGTAGCGATTGCACTACAATGATGAACATTATTCGCCAACTCATAACTTGCTTCCCGCTTCTTTGTCAATAGGTCCTTCATAAACTTCGCATATCCAGGCATTTGTTCAAGTGCCTCTACCAATGGAACATTAATGGTCAGCTGCTTGAGCATAGTGATAAATTTCCTGAACTTAGTGTCATCCGCCACCTTCTTCAATCTTTGGGGAAAAGCTGGTGGTGGGTATGGAAGTTTTCTCTCCGCAGTTTTCTTCTCCTCTTGCTTCCGTTTTCCCAATTTTCAGGCTGCATAGTGCTGGATGTGGCATTGTTGACGTCAGGAGTAGTAGCTGTGGCATCTTCTCCTTTTGCATTGTCATCCATGTCCGCAACTTCGTAAATCACTTGCTTGCCTTTTTCTGAAGTTTCCAGCACCTTACCACTTCTGTTAGTGATGACCATGCATGACCCATCATTCCTTGGGTTTTGCACAGTATTGCTAGGTAAAGTGCCGACCTTTCTTTGGTTGAGTGCTGCTGAAAGTTGACTGAATTGCTGCTCTAGTTGTCTAATTGAAGTGGAATGTGAATCTACTAGTTGTTTCATGGTGTACAAATCATTAATTAACTCTGTTACTCCCGCGCTCATTGCTTCCACTCCTTTCAATAATTTAGCCATCATGTCTTCCATACTTCCAGAATTAGATGTGGTGGTGTCACGTCTACCTGGGGGAACGTACAAACCACTCTTTTCTTTCTTGTTCTTCCAACTACCTTGGTCGTTGTTTCCAGATTTATCATAATAGTTCCGACCTTGGTTTCCTTGGGCATTCCCGCGGAAACCCCCCTGATTGTTCAAGTAGTTGGCCTCCTCATCAGAATCAGACTCGTCTCTTCCTTTTAGCGTCACAGCTTTCACTTTTTCGGTCTTCCCTGATAATAAATGCTTTGTCAGAAGATCCATTTGTGTTTTCATGTGCGCCATGTCTTTATCACGTTCTTCTTCTCTTCTTCTTTGGTCTGCAGTCATGCCAATAGATAAAGTGGGGCTTGCTACCTCAGAATCCCTGGTATGCCAAGCTCTACTTTGTTTTGTCATGCGATCTAGCATATTGCTTCCTTGACCAAAGGTGAGGTCCATGAAAGAACCTCCAGCTGCGTTGTCCACCACTGGTTTAGTTATTGAATTCATGGCTCTATACAAGATCTCCATGAGGTGAACATTAGTCATGTGATGGTTTGGGCATCTCACTAGTTTTGTCTTGAACCTCTCCCATGTTTCATGAAGAGCTTCAGAGGGAAGCTGACGAAAGTTGCTGATTTCATCTCTCAATTGAGCCCTTTTGGATGGCAGAAAGAATCTTTCTAGGAAAGCGTCTCTCAATTGCCACCAATTTGTAATTTTCAACTGCCTCCACCAATGGAACATTAATGGTCAGCTGCTTGAGCATAGTCATAAATTTCCTGAACTTAGTGTCATCCGCCACCTTCTTCAATCTTTGGGGAAAAGCTGGTGGTGGGTATGAAAGTTTTCTCTCCGCGGTTTTCTTCTCCTCTTGCTTCCGTTTTCCCAATTTTTCAGGCTGCATAGTGCTGGATGTGGCGTTGTTGACGTCAGGAGTAGTAGCTGCGGCATCTTCTCCTTTTGCGTTGCCATCCATGTCCGCAACTTCGTCAATCATTTGCTTGCCTTTTTCTGAAGTTTCCAGCACCTTACCACTTCTGGTAGTGATGGTCATGCATGACCCATCATTCCTTGGGTTTTGCACAGTATCGCTAGGTAAAGTGTCGGCCTTTCTTTGGTTGAGTGCTGCTGAAAGTTGACTGAATTGCTGCTCTAGTTGTCTAATTGAAGTGGAATGTGAATCGACTAGTTGTTTCATGGTGGAAAAATCATTAATTACCTCTGTTAATCCCGCGCTCATTGCTTCCACTCCTTTCAATAATTTAGCCATCATGTATTCCATACTTCCAGAATTAGATGTGGTGGTGTCACGTCTACCAGGGGGAACGTACAAACCACTCTTTTCATTCTTGTTCTTCCAACTACCTTGGTCCTTGTTTCCAGATTTATCATAATAGTTCCGACCTTGGTTTCCTTGGGCATTCCCGCGGAAATCCCCCTGATTGTTCAAGTAGTTGGCCTCCTCATCAGAATTAGACTCGTCTCTTCCTTTTAGCGTCACAGCTTTCACTTTTTTGGTCTTCCCTGATAATAAATGCTTTGTCAGAAGATCAATTTGTATTTTCATGTGCGTCATGTCTTGATCACGTTCTTCTTCTCTTCTTCTTTGGTCTGCAGTCATGCCAATAGATAAAGTGGGGCTTGCTACCTCAGAATCCCTAGTATGCCAAGCTCTACTTTGTTTCGTCATGCGATCTAGCATATTGCTTGCTTGACCAAAGGTGAGGTCCATGAAAGAACCTCCAGCTGCGTTGTCCACCACTGGTTTAGTTATTGAATTCAAGGCTCTATACAAGATCTCCATGAGGTGAACATTAGTCATGTGATGGTTTGGGCATCTCGCTAGTTTTGTCTTGAACCTCTCCCATGTTTCATGAAGAGCTTCAGAGGGAAGCTGACGAAAGTTGCTGATTTCATCTCTCAATTGAGCCCTTTTGGATGGCGGAAAAAATCTTTCTAGGAAAGCGTCTCTCAATTGCCTCCAATTTGTAATTGAATCAGGAGTCAACCCATTCAACCATAGTGTTTCCTCCCCAGACAGAGACAATGGAAATAGACGTAATAGAATAGCATTCTGACCAACACCAGGATTGTCAAAGGACTTGCATGTAGAAATAAAGTTGATGAGATGCATATTCGGATCATCGCCTGCTAGTCCACCAAATAATCCCTTGAGTTGCAATAACTGAATCATGGTTCTTGTAATGTTGAACTTGGCTCCGGGCGCTAATGGTGGTGGAATTATAGCTCCAGTGGCTCCGGCACCATCAAGATCATCATCATCATCGTCGAAAGCTGGCTGCAAAGGTTGACGATCATACCTATACCGAGCTTGTCGACCTCTTCTGTTGGCAGGTGTTGTAGTTTCAGCAACATGCCTTGGGTTTATCAACTCGTCATCACCTAAATCTTCATCGTCAGGATTTGTTGCTCGCCCAGGATTATCAATGTTTTGTTGTTGGACTTGAGCAGCGGCAAGAGCAGCTAATCTTGCTTGCTCGTGTTGAGCAGCCATCCTGTCGATTTCAGCTTGTGCTTCCATTCTTCTAATTCGTAGTGGTTCAGGATTGATTGGTAATAACGGTTGACCAGAACTTCTAGTATGGCGCATGCACTAAAGTAAAAACCTGCAATAAACAAAAACAAAAACTAAACGTAAAAGTACGAGAATCTTTGACCAAAGGGTCTAGTAATTATCACGAACTTGATTGACACTCGTATTCCCCGACAACGGCGCCAATTTTTGATAACGCTCAATCTACAGCTCTCGTAGGAGTGTAAAGCGGTCGTTAGCAAATATAGAACCCAACCTGGGTTGGGTGTCGATCCCACAGGGAATAGCTTGGCCAACAAGTAAGCAAAATTACTAAACTTTTGGTGCAAGTCTCGTAAGAGGGGGGCAGTCTTGTCGTGCAAGTAATGTAAACAAAAGCTGAAAAATAATAAAGTAAAGAGAGAGAGATTGTTACGTAGGTTGACAACAATGAGAATTGAAGCGTTGGGGTTATGTCCACCTTCTGAGGTATACGTCTCTATTGGCTATGAGTGTGTAGAATTCTGACATGCAATTGCTTATAGAGAATTGTAGTCGATGGTAAATCCAAGCGTCTCTCGACCTAAACAAGGACTATTTCACTTTAACTCTCTCGAGCTTAAAGCGTGTCTAACGGTACGAATTCTCCAAGAGGTTAGTCCAGTTACGGCACTAGCTTTTTAATAGGAAAGGGTGTCCTACTACCTTGACATTATCTCTTTTCCAGACAAATAACCTTTCGAACAAGTTAAATGTTAGACTGGCGTATTCTTGCGTTTGCAACCGCAAAGAATGTGGATTAAGATGAAGAGAATAATGATATAAGCAATATACGTTTCACGAACTCACAAACTCACAGCAATAGATAGTATCTCATTCGGCTTCCATAACCCCAACAGAGAGGTTTAGTTACCCATGAATGTGAAGGAGATCACGATTGACATTGTTTTTATATCACAATATTGAGTAATGGCGTGTAGATCAAGTGATAGGCATGAGGCGTGATTCCTTAGCAAGTAACGTTTCTCTTGTTGCGGAAATTAAGAATTGAATAGATGAATAGAAGAAAATAATATTAATGGAAAGATTAGAAGAGTTGTAGAATTGTTGTGGTGGAAGAAGAGAGGGATGGAAGAATGTATTGTGGTGAGGGATGAATGTATCTCTCCACTAAGGGAGGAGTTAATTAAAAATCTCTAGCATGATAGGGTATTTATAATACCCATATCCTACTCCTACTAAGCTAATGAAATAAATAACCAAATCCTACTAGGCTAATGTAATACTTAACCCATTTGTACTAGGTTAATGTAACATTCTCCTAATCCAAATAAACTAATGAAATACATAACCCAATTGTACTAGGTTAATGCATCTTTGTCAAAATCCAGCTTTGTGTCTGTAAGTCCCCAAAGTCTTCAGAAATGTTGTTTTAGCCCGGGACAGATTTTCCATGCAGCAGTTTTGGTCCTTTAGGCGTCCCACTTCCTTCTCCTTCGTTCGTGAGATTTCTTTTGCGTCAAGTAAGCCATAAAATGCTGTATTTTGCATCATTTATACCTGAAACTTTTCTAATCATGTTCGTTAGCTCATTTATAGGAAAAAGGACTAAAAGTGCATGAAATATATAATTTGTTCTCAAAACTAGGCTAAAATATGGGCAAAATATATTGATATAGGCATGTAAATTCGCCTATCATCAATATAGGAAGACTAAATGGGTATATAGTGATGAAACTTGGTAAAAGAGTCAATAATGACCCAAATGATAATAAAAAATTAGAATGTTGCATTAAATTATTAATAAAATACATAGTAATTGGTTGGTTGTTACCTTAACCCAACTTGAGAATAGACCGAAAAGAACCACAACATCGGGAATGTCTATGCTCACACTTTCACTTAGGAATGGATTGCCTCTGAAGTAAACCACTAGGTCTCAAATGCTCTAATTTCACCTATTGATAACATAAATACTAAGATGTGAAGCCGATATATCCCTCTTAATCCCACACAACCCTTAATGTTTTCTTAGATCCCTATACATCATATTTGTCTATGATTAATTGATTATTTTAAACAATTATCCTTCCTCAATATCAAGTAAATAAAATCACCAACTATGAAAACATAGTTATGACCCTCAAATATCAAAAGGCCCACAAAATCTAAGGTGGCTTTCCTGGCCTAACTCTTAACACCTGATCTTTAATGCAAGTAGTCTACTATCCTCAAACTACCATAACCGAATCTTCTCTAATAAAGTATAATGAGCCTCAACATGGATAATAATCCTCTTGGGTCAAAAATAACAATTCAAAAAAACTTGTTGGTTGAGGACTAAACTGTTATATCTGTGGGGATCTTGGGACTTTCACCAAAACCACTGTTGGTTGCATTTTCTAAAACGATCTCTAATTTTTCTACTGGAGATAATTATTTTCTTTAGAATTTACAAGGTTTCTTCTTGAAAATTCTTCCTTATTTTCCATTTCTTAGGGTAATGTGTTTCCAAAATTATACCTCTAAGCATAATATAAAGTGGTACTTGATCAAATATACTACCCACTAAGGTTGGGGTGGATCCAACAAGTAATACATTGAACTCTTAATCAGTGTGTATGTCAGGCAATTGTTGAAACTAGGAGGGGTGCACCACACTGTGAGGGACCAGTTCGGTCAAAGTCAGTCATAAGTAATGTAACAGTAAAGCAACAAAGAAGTTAAGGTTCTACAAATTAAAGGAACACAATGATTTAATGTGGAAACCCCCTTGCTTCAGTATTGAATAACCATGGATTGCCTTCACAATCTCTTAAATAATATACTATAATCAAACTTTTGATTGCAAACTCGATTTGAACCTACTAGATTCCTCCCGCTTGTCATAACTCTACTATATCCTCACCTTAACAACTTTGGTAAGACTCTATAAACATTGATTAACTTTAATTAGTCATAGGCACAAGCAAATCTACTTAAGTACACTCAAATAAAAAAGAAAACATTACTCTTATTGCATTAGTAATTTAATAACAAACGAATAATAGACTCAAGAACAATTTTATTTTCAAGCGTACACTAATCTGAGAATTTTAGTAAAAAATGAGTTTTTGCTTTTTCTTCGTCTTAACACTCTGATTTTTAATCTTGGAAAAACTATCAATTGAGACACATCATTTTATTTTTATAGTAGATTAATGATTAGGGTTCAAATGCAATTTGACCAAATGTCTTAAATGGTACAAGTTGTACCTACGGAATTTGGTAAACTAGTGACAAAACTTTGTGGGCGCATGCTATCTATACTTTAGCCATGAAGATTCAGGGACCTATTCCCTTATTGTAAGCTTCTCATCATAAAAAAAAAAAAGATATACAAATTTCCCCTTTTGTGATTATGACAAACAAAACACAAAGCTTTTGAGCATCTGCATTCATTCATCATATTTAATTAGTGTATTACCACTTCTAAAGATGAAAGTTCCCCTTATCATTCAATCATTATGCTTCCATCATCATGCAACATAGGGACCCACTCCATTATTGTCAATTATTATTAAAAATTACCAATCACCTTTCCCTATCAATATGCCTTTATACTTTTCTGTGGATTTTCACATACTTCCCCCTATATGCCACTGATATCAAAAATTACCAATAACCCTTCCCCTTGTTAATATACCTTCATAACTTCTCTGTAGCTCATCATACGCTTCCCCCATATACTTTCCATTAATTCCTAGTTGGTTCCTATACTATCACTACCACTTGAATTTAGTATTCCCTTTTTTTGGCATCATTGAAAAGTAAGAACAGTAAATGAAGAGTTAAAGTAAGAATAGGTTGGTTATATTATGGAAACTAGGGAAAAACTAAGATGAAGAACAACTTTTAGAAATAAATTAGAAATAGATAAAGTGCACAAAAGCAAGAACTCACTCATGTTTAACAGTTTAGGTATGATTACAGTGCAATATATATATATATATTCTATTCCATAGAAAATACCATGGAAGTTTGAAGAGTTAAAAAGGTGAAGGATTTTGGGAGAAGGTTTCGAGAATTTTGGCCATTTAATATAGTGTAGCAACTATTTAGTAAGCAACCTAATATCTGTATTCAGCTTAGAACCTCATTGGTTAGAGGTTTAACCTTCTTCTTGAGTTCATCATTATCACTCCAAAGTTCTGTAAAGTAACATAGGACCTCCTTTGAAAATTGTTGAATTTGTACCTACAATATCCTAATTTTTGCATCTTTAGCAATTTTCTCAAGCTTTTCTTTATTTAGAATCCCTACTACGTTAACCATTATTCATTATCTTCCTCTTGGCACCAGGTCACTCAGAAGTCTATTGTTTTTCACAAGTATTTCCAAATTTCACTCTTAAGACTTTTTTTTTAGGTTGTCAATTTAAATATTAGGACCATCAAAACTTTTGCTTGGCTTATATGAAAGTAAAATGAGATTTTTAGAAACCCAAGAATCACCAGTCATTACACTGTTAGAGGTATCATGTGTTTTTAGGGATAAATCTTCATTAGACGGTAAGTGAAGAAAGTGTTTGTCTATGAATGGTAGGATTGTTGAGTTTGGCAAGGTTCATAGAGCTAATAGAAAGATGATAACTTTTGAAAAAGATAACTTTGATTTCAAATTGACTCATTTTTTTCCTTTTGGATAAGGGAAATATCCTAACATGGAAAGAGAAGATGCAGTAATTCCTAACCAAAAAAAATATATGCATATTCATGATACTAACCTGAGAGATGGGACCAGGTCCCTCTATTTCATTGAGTGTGTTCTCAATCTTATGCATACGTCATCTGTGGTTTATCAAAGTTGTTCCCATGGGTGTATATCTACAAAGGTATGGTACTAATTTATACTACCGAATACATGTGTTACCAAAGATACATGTCTCCTAAATATAGCCAATTTTGTGGAGAAACACTAATTCATAAGGTAAGTTACATCATTTTGATTAGACCGAGCTTTAACCTATTCTTCCCCAATTCTTACTTGTGAGGTGCCTTGGTAAACTTCATACAGATAGCCCTTTTCTCAATAGATGTGATGCCTCACATAAATATGCTTAGTCCTCTTGTGTTGCACTGGATCTTTGGCTATGTCTGTAGAACTTGATTTTTGATTCATTAGAGGGATAGCATATAAGAAAATACAAAAATCATTTAGTTGCTTTTTGATCTAAATTGGAGCATCAATTTTCTTGGCATATCCCATGTTATACTTCTTCAGTAACTCCTTCATGTAATTCTCTTGACAAATCATTATCCGTTGATAATTTTGTTTAATCTATAGCCTCAGGAAGAATCTCAACCCACCCATCATACTTATTTCAAATTCACTTCCCATTAGCTTTGTAAACTCTTCACATAGGGATTCAGAAGTATCCCCAAAGTTTATGTAATCAACATATATCCGAACAATTAGTAGGTTGTTTCCCTTGGTCTTTAGAAATAGTGTATTATCAATTCACCTATTTTTGAAGCCATTTTGTAGGAGAAACTTTGAGAGTCTCTTATACCAGCCCTTTGTTCTTAATTCAAACCATCGAGGGCTTTGTCTAGTTAAAGCATATGATGAGGAAAGTATATATCTTCAAATCCTGTTATTTTTTGACATATACTTCTTCCTTCAAGTTTCCATTTAGTACGACACTTTTGACATCTATTTGGAATAGTTTGAAGCCCAGATATGCAGCAGATGTAATAAGAATTATCACTGCCGCTATTATTATCATAGGTGCAAAAGTCTAATGATAGTCGATCAATTCTTCCTCATTATACCATTGAACAACAACCCTTGTTTTATTTCTATTGATAATTCCATGTTCTTATTTCTTGTTTCGGTACAACCATTTGGTCCTAATGATTGTCCTGTCAGCAGCTAGGGACTAGATGCCAGACTTTACTTTTTTCAAATTACCAAAGTTCATCCTATAATGCATTGATCCAAACAATATCTTTAAGAGCTTCTTTTACAATCTTAGGTTCAATTTGGGACAAAAATGCTGAGAATTCCATGAAATTCCAGGCTTAACTCATGTTTGGACTCCTATTTCCAAAGGTTTAGTCAGATTTTCAAGACGATGAGAATATTTATGTCTCCAACTTGACCTTATGAGATATTTTCCATTGGGAGAAGGTTCATGCGAATCTTAACTAGTCCTTTCTTATATTTCTCCACTAAAGTTGGGATCTCTAATTGAGATCATAGATCACCATCACTTTCATCAGTATCATCTGCATCATTTAGCCCTTTTGCATCAACTTTAGCAACGTTATCCCTTTGAACGAGAATAAGCTCTTCAATTTTAGAATCTTCACCATCACTTGAGTTCATAAGATTTTTTGATTCATCAAAGGCCATGTGAAAACTTTCTTCAACACACAATATTCTTTTGTTAAAAACTCTATATGCTTTGCTTGTTGAGGAATACCCCACAAACACAACTTCATCACTTTTCGAGTTAAATTTTCTGAATGAATTCTTCCCATTATTCAACACAAAGAAGTATCACCCTAAAGGTCTAAATTAGTCTAGTTTGATCTTTCTTTTGAACATTAATTCATGTGGATTCTTGTTTAGGAGTGGTATGATTAAGCACCTATTAGTCAAATAACAGGAAGTACTTGTAGCTTTAGCCTAAAATCTCTTTTGGAAGTCAACTATAAATACACTTAGACCTAGAAATCCCTGTGAGTGTTCTATTCTTTCTTACAACTACCGTATTTTGTTGAGGTGTTCTAGGAGTACTTAAATTGACTAATTCCATACTTAGCACAAAATTATGAAACTTGAGTGTTCTAGAACTCAATTCCATGATCATATCCGAATTCAGCAACTTTGCAATTCCTCTTCATCTAAACTGGCTTGACAAAAGTTACAAGAGCCTCATATGTGTCAACATTGTTTCTTATGAATATTGTCTAGGTGAACCTAGAGTAGTCATCCACTATGAATCACATAGATCTCTCCTCCTCTACTTTGGACTTTAACATGTCCACATAAATCCATGAGCAGCATCTCAACGGGTCTTGAAGTACTCACCTACTTCATCAACTTAAAGGAATTTCTGGTTTGTTTACCTTTAACACAAGCATCAAAATTTTGTTGTCTAGAGATTTTAGCTTTGGTATACCACAGACTAGGTCCTTTTAAATCAACTTATTTAACAAAGAAAAACTTATGTGTCCCAGTATTTTTTGTATTAAACTAACATCTTCACTTTGAATACTTAAGCATGTTAATTCTCCATCAGCCACAGACTCTAGATCACTACGTACATATTATTGATTCTTTTGGCTTTAAGAATAATTCTTCCTAATTTCATGATTTATACAGTACATCATTAGATGATAATTTTACCTTATATCCTTTGTCAAGGATTTGAGTAACACTTAGAAGACTTCACTTAAGGCCATTCACAAATACACATCTTTTATTGCATGATATGGAGATTTTCTAATCCTTCCAACACTTTGGATATACCATTTTTTGCCATTTCCAAAAGACACACCTCCCCATTAAAGTTTCTTGAGGTAGAGAAAAGGATCAATCCCTCAAGTCATGTGCCTTGAACAACCATTTTCCAAAATATTTTAGCTGGAATCCCCTTTTTGTGCCCTATTTTCTCCATTTTCTTCAGTAGTTGCCATAAAGGAAAAAGGAACCAAAGTGTTTTTCCTATGATCTATTTTCAACATGAACCCATCTCCTTATCTTCGTCTTTCTCTACTGGAGGAGTCTCCCCATGCAGCCAAAACTTGCTTCACTATATTTCAAGTTACATCTTTTTTTCTTAACTTTTCAGGATCCTGATCCTTCTTTTTATCTTTTTCACTTTCAGTTTTAAGTAATTTTTTATAATCCACTTTTTGCATTGGGAAATCCCTAATGAAATCTTCAAAACTACCACTTTTGTGACACACTTGAATTTTGCCCTCCCTATTGCTAAGTCGACCATTTTTCTTCATTGCTCTAATAATCCTTATTGCAAGAACAGTAATCTAACTGTCTTCTTAACCTGATTCAAACTCTAAAGCCTTCAATTTTAGGTATCTCACTCTTTTTTCTTCCTTTATCTCTACCCCTGCTTAGTGATAACATTTGCTTTGCTTTTCAAGGATTTTGGACCAACTCCTACAATTGTTCTCACTTTTTGTTATAAGGGAACTTTTTCTCCTAATTCTAGATTAAGTGAAGTAGCCATGATAACCAAAACACACTAGGTGTGAACCGACTCTAATACCAATTGGTGAAACTAGATGGGTTGCACCACACTTGAAGAAACAAAGAAACTTAGGTTTTGCAGAAAATAAGGGAACACACTAATTTAACATGGGAAACCCCCTTGATCAAGGAAGCAAAACCACAAATTGGCCTCACAATATCTTCAACAATCCACTATAATCAAACTCTTGATTATAAACTCGATTAACCTAACTCTAGGTTCCTTCTACTTGTAGTAACTCTACTACAGCCTCACCTTGACAACTCTGCCAAAACTATCTCAACACTGATTAACTCTAATCAGTCACAGGCTCAAGTAACTCTAACTAAGCATACTTAAATAAAAAAGAAACATTACTCTTATATCATGAGTAATTCAGTTACACATCAATATTTGACTTAAGAACAACTTATTTTTTAAGAACACCCAAAATTGAGAACTTGAGCTAAAAATGAATTTTTGCTTTTTCTTCTTAACACTCCGATTTTCAATCTTGTAAAAACTATCAATTGAGAAACATCTTTTTCCTTTTATAGTAGATTAATGATTAGGGTTCAAATGTAATTGTACCAAGTGTCTTAAATTATACAAGAAACATTTGTGTAGTTTGTTACACTAGATGACAAAATTGTTCAGGCACATACCAGTTCTACTTTAGCCTTGAAGATACAAGGACCTGGTACCTTGTTCTAATTTTCTCATCATCAAAACAAGATATAGCAGCAACCAATAATAATTTTTATTAAAATAGTGGGATTAGCAAATAAGTAATTAAGTATTAACTAGGTGTTGATTTGTTGTATTTGTAATCAATATGATAAAAGGACTAGTGTATGGTGTTTCCCAAATAACTCCCTATGTTCTTCTTACTTTGTAATTCCTCCCAGTTTTTTTTATGTAGAATTAATGGGTTATTTATACTTAGAAAATCTTTATGTTCTTTATGAAGTTATATCATAAAGTAAGTATTCTCTTCTCCAAAACATGTTTTAATATGCCCTATCCTACATCACTGATTGTTATATCTTATTATTTTCTCAGGTTATGAAGTGGATGTTGATAGATACAAGTCTCTGTTGTATGTTCCTTTCTTACCGTTGGTACTCATCATTTCATCCAGAAGAAAGATTAGGTGAGTTATATTGTTGGAAACTATCAAAAGTATTATTTTCTCATTGATTAAAGATTATGTAGTACTATGAATCTTACTTTGTTAATCCATCATTGATCCTATAGGCCAAATTGTGGAATTTATCTACTTATAACTGCAACAACACAAGAACGATTCATGCAAGAAAACATAATTAGGACTTACAATAATAAATAAAAAAACTCCAAGATCTCACTTTGGATTAAAAACCCTAAGAAGTATTTATGAAATTCCAAAGCCAAAAATATGCCTTGGAAATATAAAATAATGTAATATAATGTAAACTTACAAATTAAAAATGAATAAGAGTATTTCTAGACAAACTAAATGCTATTTTAAATAAAGTAGGAAATTTGGGTAGATCACATTGGATTAGTGGAAGGTACAGTCATGGTTAGATACCATAATCTTCCTTTGGAGATTGTGGTTTCATCAACGACTGTCATCTACAAGTCTTAATGGTATGACTCTTAGTATGGCTCTGTGACATCAACCTATGGTCGTAGAAGGTGGTCATCAAATCATCTTCCATTTCAAATTTTGCAAGTTCTACTTTTGGCCTTTAGTCCTATGACACAAAGGTACGACCATCATATCTAAGTATGGTCATGAGACATATCCTCTTTATCCTTAGCTTATAAAGGCATGACTCCATGGCATCCTTCCCAATGTTAGATGGTATAATTATAAGATCAAATTATGATTATGGGAGCACCCATCTAAGTAACATCTAAGAGTCACTTCTCTTCATCTTTATGCAATGTGTAAGTATGATTGTGGTCAAATTCCATAGTCATGGAAATGGCCGTGTAATTACCTTTTTAGTTCAAGATCAACCATTCCACTCTTTTAAACATGTTAGAATTACAAACAACCAAAACCCATCATATCCAAAAAAATTACCTTTATACTTACAAATATTCATAGTTTTAAGAGTCTTAAGTGTTGTAATTTCACAGAACATCACACCCTCAACTTAGAACATTTGCATGTCCTCAAGCAAACAAAATAAACTATAATAAAAAGACATTTTATCTAGAGAAAATCAAGAATACTATGACAATTAGATATTCACAAAAATCAATTTTTAGCATGCATTAACAAAACTATTGCTTAGCACTCTAAAATATCATTCAAAGATCAAAAACTACAGTGTATCTACCAGCCAACCACCATAACATAACGGGAAAAACACAAGGCATTATATTATGAGTCAATGACCCAATACTTAAACAAATGACACTACCCAATCTAGTAACAACTAGAATACACCCCCTATTCCCTCATGTCAATACTACAACATTTTTCGCCTATGGTCACTCTTGTAAAGCGTGGCCTAAAATAGAAGAAATTGTGGCCTTTGATCAAAGGCTACACTTTTGGACTTTAGGAAACACATTTTAGGGGGTGTCCTAAAGAGGCATAACCTTTGATCAAAGGCCACGCTTTTCAAGTGTTGCCATATAAGCTTCACTTAAAAAGCGTGGCCATTAAGGTATAAAGGCCACGCTTTGTAGCTTGTCATTGCCAATACTTTTATTTGATAAAGTTACACTTACAAGTATTGCCTTTGTTTTGGTATTGAGGACAGTTCATAATCGTAGCCTTTTGTAGCACCTCTACAGCAACACTTAAAAGATGTTGCCTTTGTTTTACTATTGGGCACGCTTCAAAAGCATAGCCTTTTATAACATCTCTATAACAACACTTAAAAAACGTGGTTTTTACTTTCTTAAGGCCACACTTTTGAAGTGTATCCATTAATACCTTCTCTAAAGCAACAGTGTTGCCTTTGCTAATTTACACATACACATCTGAATAAGTCGCACAATATATACCCCTGCTCCTCAATGACCACACGTTTAAAACATAGCATTCTTGTCTATTTTATACGATTAATATTTACTACAACTTTTGATTGAACAATATAATTATATTCTCATACATCCACTAGTCATACATACATCATTATTCTATTTAAATTATCTCAAAACACTATGTTAGATAAAAATAACTCAAAAATTATAGTACATGCAAATTTTCTTCATGTTCTCTTTGAGAAATAGAATGACTCCATGCTTAATCAAGGATTTACGACATCCTCAATCAGAATATACATTATCATTCATATCGTTGATGATTTGTGAGTTGAACTATGATCTTCTCTAGTTGAATGGCATACTATGTTGTTGTATATAACACAAACAGATCCATCTAATGTTTCCTTTAAAACCACCTTACCTGTATTTCATAAGAAAATAACTATAATTTAGTAAAGAATGGGGATATAAACTAGAAAACAAAAATTACTATATTTGAATAGAAAATGTGACCATAAAAAAATACCAAGTGTACTCCCATAAACTAGGTTCTGAGGATTATCACTTCCCATAATCGCATTATGGATGGTGAATATTAAGATGGACACGATCCTGACAATTGCCAGTCTGAAGTCGGCAGAATCTGAACCAAAACTATACTTCTCATCAGATCCAAAAGAGAGAAGCTCAAGCAGATCATTCTTAACCATCAACAATACTTCTTTAAAAGTCTCCAAGCTGAGTAAAGATGATTAGAAGTTAGTGTTATTACTCAGTTCTGTTAGTCATTAATAACATCTTAGCAGGTGCATGCCTAGTGCGCGTGAAGAGAATACCATTCAACCAAATAAATTCAGTGATAAAGGTTTTGAAGATTTCAGATATATTTGAAGTATTTTCCGTCAATATACTTGCTTCAACTTTTTCATCTTTTAGAGACTGCCTTATTTTATAGTAACCTCTTCCTTTACCAGTTGTTCGTGAAGGAGCTTCCTTGATAGCTGAAGTCTTAGCATCCCCTGGAAACTGGGATTAATGCAGATGACTCTGCCATAAAAAAGCAACCAATTAACACTAAGATCCTCCACATAATCTATTGCAATCGAAGAAGAAACAGTCCAAATGGAAAAAAAATGTCTAGAAAACTTTAGCATAAAAGAGTCTTTCGGGAAGAAATTGAACAATATATACTACATAAAGACATATTGATCACTGCCAGACAAAAGTAAAAAAAATATGCAAACTAAAGTTCTATACTTCCAGCGACTGAAATAATGGAATTCAAAGTTCCACCACAAGATCTTGAGAACTTTCTACAAATGGTATTTAGGTGTCTATATTGCTTCAAAAAATCATGTCATAATGATATTATTTAACATAATCTGCACCTATACTTTATATCATTCTTTTTCTCTATGTAATAATAAATAACTATTTCTTTTTATTTAAGACCATGAGCAGAAATGTGGACTCAAACAGCTAGGATACACTAGCAGTAACTGCAAGAAATCAAGGCCAGTACGCCTTGTTATGACCTATTTACATTCCAAAAAATGTCACCATAAAAGTTTAGCGTTGTTATGACCAATTTACATACCAAAAAATATAAACATGTACGTCTGCCATGGTAGATTGTGGTTACACATAGAAAAACACAGAAAGTTTATTCATGCAGCTTGTGATCTGATGGTGGTTTAGGCAAGCACCTATACATGCTATACCATGCGATGAAGTTGGTGGAGGCAATAAAAATTTAGTTGTACATGGAACACCACCTGACCTGACTGCATTCAGTTTTGGGTTTAACCATCTGTGGGAGAAATATAAGAGGTTTAGACATATGGTTATTTTGTCCAGTAAGTAGTAAATTGAATGAAACAAATCTATTTAAAATATCCACTCATGTACTAAGAAGCTATTCTCATGCTTATTCAGATTTTGAGGATCATATTACATCTAAATAAAAAATAAAACGGATGAAGAAAACTGAAAAAGTTTTGTTACCTCTAAAGATACTTTTATGAAATAGTAACATTATGAACTAAATTGTAATAACTTAAGAGAATAATTTTTTTTACCGAGCATTATCTAGGTCAGTTCAATAAAATCCAGGGAAAGCATTGAGAGGTTTAAACTAATTGAGATGAAATTTTTTACTTTAGACAATTTCTTTCAAGCACCTTCAAGTTATGTATTACACATACTAGATTATTTCGTTATTGGACTTGCATAAGGTAAAGAAAGGAAACTGGTAAACGAGTGGAGACCAAGTAGTTTATACCATAGATTGTTTATGATGTAATGTCATTCAACTTCTGAGCCAGGCATAATAAGAAACAAAATTGTTGCAGATGTCTAGAACTGCAAAGGGCAACCTGCCCTTAGATCACCCTCTGGTGGTTGGTCCAGTACTGCTATGATTTTAGGCTGACTTCTCCTTTTTTTTGGTTTTAACCCGAATCGACTATTGGAAGTATTCTTACCTTTTAAGCCTTTATTGTTGGAGTACACGGTTCAACTTTATTTCTCTTACCTGTTTCTCCGGGAGCCATTGGTGATGATAATATTTGAACCTTTGTTGATAAGATAGAACCAAAACATCATCCTTAAACCATATATTTTTTCATGTATTTCGACCCAAAAAAAAAGACCTAAGAGGATTTCCATTTGTGTCTTTTTATGAAGTACAATAATATCATTTAAAAATCATCAACAATATCCTAAATTATAGAAGACAAAAAATGACTAAGTTCCAAAACAGAAAACCACAATGTTTAACCCTATATAAATCATAATACTCATTTGTGATCATCTTTTACACAACTTAAAAATGGTTTAAACATCATATTTCTACTTCTTATTCCTAACCTTGTTAGCTTTATCTAATGTAGTGTATTGTTGTAAATTTAAAAGCCTAAAAACAATTGAGTATTATTGAATCAAAGCATAGAAAAAACTACTACTACTACTAATTATCCATTATTTAGTAGCAGTAGTAGCTTTGTGTCATAAAGGACTTCACTAGTACATATAAGACCTCAAAATTTACTTAGATTTTAACCAATATTTACAATATGTTATAGTTGATCTAATTGCTGGAAGAGCTATGTTATCTTAATTAATTGAATCGTCTCAAGATTCGGCTTCTAAGACTTTGGTTTTAGGTCTCAATACTACCTTACGAGCATTGGCAGTACCAACTTGTTACAAATTTTAGTTTTTTTTTAATCATATGACTAAGTAGAGACCCAAAATACTGCAAATATAGTTTATACATAGACCTTCAGTTGGAATGAACTAACAAAGTCCAAAAAAATGTGAATACTATTTACTAAAAAGGACAGTCCGATACACTAAAGTTTCACTTCTATGAGAAATGTATTCTCCGATATAAGGAGAAATAGTTGCTTAGCAAATACCTTTTACAGTTCTTGCATGTCACTTTCTAAGCCATAAAAGGTAACCAATACAACCAGTAAACCAATGACTGTCCTGTAACATCCCCTGATAAAAAACCAAATACAACAAAATTCAGACCCAATTTTAATTTTTAGTGTCATTATCCCACCTTATTTACTCTTAATCAACTATGTCAATTTTGTTCCTTTAACACTCCAATAAAGCAACAGGTTATAGCAATGGCTGTCAAAATAATCCATGTTACTTTACATAGAAGATATGACCGAGGCCAAGATTCTATTTAAATGATAAGTACGTTATCCTAGTGAAAGAGTGTTCTCCTGGAATGACTCAAAGTTAAGAAAAATAAACTTTCTCTTAGGGAACAAATGTCTGAAACTACAGAGAGTAAGTATTACCTCCATGTCACTTTTCGTGTTCATTATTTGGACAAAATCTCTCTCCACAACATCGCACCCAACCACTAGGAAAAAGCTTTTGTATTCACTCTTTTTTATCTTGTAGTAAGCAAATGATAAATCTTCCTACTACATAACTTTTTCCCTACCAACAATTTTTCTTCCTTTTTACCAATGTTGTCTATTTGCTTTTTTAACAATTAAGCAGTAGTATGTCAACTATGCAGGGCTTGCTATACGGTGTGATGTGAAAACTGTTTAATAAAAGTAGTGTTTTTTTGTTATATCCTATGAAATGAACCGTCAAATTTAGTTTATTTTTTAGGTAAATTTGGGTTGTGTTATTTCTAATTGCCCGTCAGTCACCCTCCCCAGACCCAACTTGGTGGGAATGTACTGGGTACGTTGTTGTTATTGTCCAACCTTTGTTGCTTTGATAGGAATTCAACTCGAACTTTCTGAAGTTGTCATAGGTACTAATATTTTTTTAGACATGTTGAGTATCAAATCATTTTTCAGTAAGAACTGTCGTAAAGGTAAACTTACATTTTCATCTTGCACAATCATCATCCAAAACTGCACACTCTAATCTCTGATCTCACTAGACTGGAACTTGTTGATGACCTGAACCTTACAGCTCCAACCTATTATTTCTTTTATCAACAGCTGTTTTAGTACGGCAGAGAAGGTGTAGATTAAATGGCAACATATGGTACAGATCAAACAAATGAATGAAATACATGGTTTTAAAGATCCATCATTTTATTATTCTTCCTCATAACTATTTATCTGACTAAGAAGATATATTTTACTGATTTTTGAAATGCAAAGGTTTGGAAAAAAATATTCTAAAATAGTCCCGAACATTGCATAGAGATAAGCATATAAAGAAACAAAGTTCACCTTAAAAGAAACACCACAACGGAGAGAAGCACCAGAATAGAAGGTCGATGATTTAATTTGTTGGGGAAATATTAAAGCCAAATGTCCCAACTTTTGTAACTTCTCGCTGAAATTATCAGATGTGAAACCATATACTATAGCAGCTTAGTAGAAGACTTGGAAAAATGGATAATAAAGTAAGAAACTTGCAGAAGTATAGAATCAAAAACAACAATATCCAGATCACCCAAAAGTAAAAGTCATCATTGAAGAGAACTCACAAAGACTTTGGAATCGGAAGCTTCTAAGTTGGGAATTTCTTTACCAAAAGCTGTAAGATAGAGTAGAAATGTTAAAATACAGAAATACTCTCCTAAGCAATTGACAAATAGAGCAGAAATGTTAAAATACAGAAACAGTCAAACAATGAAATCAAAAAATAAAGCATTTAAGAGAACTAACATAGCCACAGGATACCTTCCACCTCACAAAAATATAATGCCTACCCCTTAAAGCAACACAATTACACATAGAATCAATGGAATAAATGGTTGATGATTCAATTTTTTGGTGGAATTTTTTAACCTAAACATCACTAACTTTTCCAACTCTTTTACGAAACTATTTAACATCGAGTGAAAAAATAGGATAGACCCATCAATTTGGCAACCATAATTTGTAGCTGAAATTATCGGATGTGAAACCATATATCATCAGATATAACACATAGGTCATAGATTAGCTGGACACTTTAAATAACTGATAATAAATTAAGCAAGTTGCAGAATTAAGAAACTAAAAACAACAATATCCAGATCAACAAAACAACTAAAGTGATTAGTGAAGACAACTTACAGGGACTATGAAATCGCAAGCCTCAATGTAGTGAATTTTTAAGCAAGTTGCACAAATAAGAAAGTAAAAACAACAGTGTCCAGATCATATAAACAACTGAAGTAATCAGTAAAAGGAACTCACAGAGAATGTGAAATGGCAAAGCTTCGATGTAGGGAATTTTCCTTCTCTTTACCAAAAGTTTTGAGATAGAGTAACATATACTCTCCTCAGCAATTGACACATTTGACTGGACCCAAAATTTGGCAGACACGTAGCTCATTACTCCGGCAAACAAATGATGAGAAGACTATATTACCCCTAGCAAATTAAACAAAATACCCATGTGAGGAAGCTAGCAGGACAACCTCCACCAGATTCCCACGGTACTTCTATATATTAGGAAATAAGTAATAAGAGCTTAAAGTAAAGAGTGTTACCAATCATCATTTAAACCATGTGGAGTGGCAAAAAGTGCACCCGCTTTCAAAGTACATGAAAACACCATCCTCCCAGCGCCGCGGTTTCCTGTACTTTACTGTAGCCATAACCATGTCACCCACACAAGCAGATGGTAACCTGTTAAGCCTTGTACCGATACCTTTCAGTGAAATGATGTACAATTTCTTTGCTCCGCTGTTGTCCGTGCAGTTGACGGTGGCTTCCACTGGTAAACACAATGACATCCTAAATTTACTCCCCACAAAAACTGATCAAGACAATTCCATCAGCTAATGTATTATACTCGAGATGGAGACTAATACTCACCTTTCTAATGGTTTTATACTATAGATAAATGCTTCATGTACAATTTTGTGGTGATGGGATATCATCTTCATAAATTGATTCATCAGAAACAACAATGTTCGGAGACTAAATCAAAGTTATATCGAAGAAAAAAATAATCTAATATGCAAAACGAATGTCAATGGTCCTCTGTACATCAATTCCCAAATAGTTGAGGTTGAATATACGAATCGTCTTTCATTCATCACTACTTTCATTATGGTAATTGTATTCTAATACAATATAGTTCTTCCCCCAAAGTTTATTATGGTATTTTTTATCTGTAGAGTTCATATTTTTCCATGCACTAATCTACAAGTCTCTAACTGGACTAAAAAGACTCATGGTAAACTCGGGAACTAAGTAGATGTAACAACAACATTTAAGTCTCTAAAATTCTCCATTCTCTAATGTTTCAAACCTTTCCAAAGTAACCTTGAGAATACTACCAAAGGGGCAACAGAAAAAGGATGACCCTTGCTCATTTCCTTAAAAGTAAACTATATACATGACTACTCAACTGTATTGCTATCCACATCTATGCCCTAACATCCCCTCCCTTCACCCAAAAAAAAAAGAAACTGATCATTAGCATAACAACAAGAAAGTGACTTCAGTACTTTATTCACAAAGGACAGAAAGTAGATCCAAAAAGAAAGTGATCGCCAGCATTCTTGCACAGTTAGGAGAACCTAAATCACTAAAGCATTTTTATACAAGAACAAACTACATAATTCAGAACCATATAAAATAAAGAACAAATTTCACTGTCGTAACCAAAAACCTATATCAAATCATATGATTAATCAAAAGCATAACTGACAAACAGAAGATGCAAAAACTTACCGCAAGTGCAAAGCTATGAACAATACACATAAGGGAAAAAAGTTGCACTCAGCACCGCCTAATTACATCAATAGGACTCTTTCTACAGAAAAATTTTCCAATAACGATCTAAAAGAGCTGAAATTAGGCAAACTTTGACGATTTTGGGCAAAAATCTTCAATGGATTCTATGAATTCGAAGAGAAATTTTGGCAAAGAACTAAGAGGATTTTGTGAGTTCTGAGATCTGCGAGATATTTGAAAAAGGAGATCAATATATTTTGTAAATATTATCTTTACTCATTTATTTTTGGCTAATAATAAATTGGAGGCTGAGTAAAATATTTTGGAGGGAGAGCAAAAATTTTTTAATGAAAAATTAGGCCACATTTTTAAAATGTTGTCTTTAGAATTATAATAATGCCACACTTAAAAGTATAGTCATATGTGTAAATAAACGTTGCCAATTCTATCATGATTTGACAATCCTTATAAAGTGTGGCCTATACCATTAAAGACCACACAATTTAAGCATTGTCAAAATTGATGTGGCCAAAATCTAAAAGTTTAGGCTACGATTTGAAAGCATGATCTTAAATCGTATAGGCCACACTTTACAAGTGTGGTCCAGATTTAGTGTTGCCGAACGGTTAAAATGTTGTAATGCAAATAAGTCCCAACACTCAGAATATGTGTTTTTTTATTAATAATTGGACTGAATCAAATATCTGACTCTCACAACTAAGTCTGGCTGTGTGCATTATGTACCATAGGATTACCCTTATTTTAAATGGCTTAGCTTTGAGACAGTCCAATTATGATCACTATAAAACTTTACGTACTTGTAATGTCAGCTTGGAGATTCGTATGATACATAGGGTGTAGTGACTAACCCTCCAAGACACTACAGTATATTTTGGCATCCATAGCTTTCCCTTTTTTTACTTTAAAAATTTTTTAAACATTGGGCGCAGTTTTAATTATTTAGTTTCTCCTACATCCTTACACACCTTTTGCTTAGGGCTATTATTCTAGTCACTGCCCATTTGATTCATGAAATGTTAAGATGGGTTAACAAACTAAAAATCCTAATGATAAGATGAGATCCAACCATTGGGTAAAATTAAAGTAAGCACTCAAATAAAGCACATAACAACTTTTTTGGAAGGCTATCATTCAAGAAGTTTAAACAAATAGCATGATCTTTATTTTCTTTTTACACCACATTTTATCATATTTCTCTTTGTTTCACACAAGAAATAAAATAACACAAAATTTCCTTAAAATGTTAATTCTAATTAAGATAGCACAGTCCAAGAAAAAGAAATACGACAGAATAAACTCTCAAATGTTCTATACTCCCACCCTAAGCCTATAGGTCATAAAATACCCTTATTGTAATCTAGAAAAGTCAAAATTGGGATAAGGGTCATACCTAGGGTTCACCAGACACTTCTCGTACTCTAATCGACTATACTCTTAGATGACCTCATCAATTACATCTAGGCTCATGGCATCAATTGTGGATGGGTCACTCTATTATTAGTGGGAACGGATAGAGTTCAATTCACTTGACGAAGGTTAGGCTTTGTATCCCCCAAACTATGCTCAACAACCTCAATTGTAGGTGGTATCTCTGTACCCTATGGAAGAACTGCCTCAGAGGTATGTGCACATCCTTTAGATCTATTTTTTTGTTCTTCTTACCTCTTTCATTTTATCTCCCTTATAATATCTTGACCTTATTTTTTATATTTATGATAATTATCCCACTCTTTATCATCATAGGACTTCTATTTAAATTGGGCTCTATGTAGGCCACAAAAGCAACTAACTCCTCGAATGATAGCATTGTTGTTGGTAAAGGAAATGTAACTTAGATGGTGTTTATTGTAAGTTCCTTGATTGGTTTTTTAAGTGTGACCAAGTCTAAATTAATGACCCTTATATCATGAGACTAGACCCCCACAACCTTAGTCAATATTCGGCTCTCTAATATATTAAAATTTCCTTAAACCACCCATATAGCTTATTTTATCTTATAAGCTACATAAGATTTGACCCTACCTCTAAATTTTAAATATGGGAATCATGTAATACATGTATCCTCAATATCTTCTTCGGTTAAGAAATTAATATAAATATGTAACTAACAGTAGAATGTGTAAAGGAACCCAATGGTGTTGCGTCTAAATGCAATGAGGATGAAGTATCATAAGTTTCAGATATTGGGATATAACTATATGGGGAAGCCCCACTATATCTGGTATCTTAACACCTTAGGCTTGTGCCATTTAGTTCCTCAAACTCCTATTAGAGCCATATCTATAATTTTAATCAAATAAATATACATATCCACATCAACAATCATTGTGATAGGTGAATTTCTCAATAATTGGGTGATGAGACAGGGCAATACAAATTTTTGGTTTAATTGTAGAACCTAATCTTTAATATCCTCAGTAATGATCCATGGGATATTTAGTGCTAAGTTACCATAAAAGTACCTACTAAGACGGAATTAGTTACACCCAATGTATTATCAATAGTCGTGGGTTCATTGTGGTGACTCACTACTGACCTAAAAGATTTGGTGGTAAACATTATGATAAATTTATCAATTGTCGCATCTTTGACCCATGGTAGATATTCTCCGTTTTCAGCTATGTGGCTCACCAAACACCTTTAATGCATCAACTTGTTGTCCATAATCAACCTTTTCACCCACTTTATATCAGTCATTTAATAATCATATTCCAGAATCTCCTAAACTGGCTTAAATATGTATTGAAACAAAGCATTAGAGATCATATTGATAAAAATGTCTACTTACTTATATAGGACTTGAATCATGTCTAGTTGAGGTTTATTCCTTATATCCTTTTCATTGCTTTAGGGAGTCATTTTATTGATTGTCAGTGGATAGTGAGCTTAGAACTATCTCACTGAATCCGTCCCATAGTTTTTGAGTGGTCCAGTCATCCACCCCAACTAATACCACTAAAATCCCTACACCAACTTTGGGATATTCTATAGGGACTCTACAAAAATTCTCAACTCCTCTTGAATGTTCCCCTTTTTACTGCGCATGTTAGTTTGTGAGACCTTATCAATGTAGTAATCTTGACTGTTCAGGACAATCGATCATCTCGAGTTAACACCCTTTCGAAGTATGGTAGTAGAAATACCCACAGAGGATTCGATATTGGATCATTACTCCACCTAAGAGGAACTCACCTCCTCAGTCTACTTACTCCCATCTCATTGTATGTCTTGACTTCCCTTTTAATACTAGTGAAAGCATAATAGCGGTTCTTGCTTTTATAAAGGTAGTAATTTTGTAGCCTTGGCCTACTCATACTACTTGGCCATCTTCTTTTGGCTAGAAAAGAGGGTTGATCAATCGAGAAGCTAGTAGAATACTCCATCTCATTGCTACAAAAGCTATCAAATTCACTCTCTAGGGTTAAAGGTGTCTAGAAGAAGAAAACTTGGGAAAGAGCTCCAAATACGAAAAGTAAATAACATCAAGGAGAGCATGACTTACTCTAGCCTAGCTTGGCCCACATATCCCAGAAGACACAATCAAGAGAAAATGACCCAACTGACTCCATACAAACCTAGTGGATACAATCAAGAAAGAAATACAAATAGTACCACTCATAAGATATCCGCAGCTAGAAACCATAACCATGGATCTCCTATACCATAAACACCATACTCGAATCGATTCACTAATTATCATAAGTTACCTCTCAATGCAGGACTCAAATTAGAAATGGTATCTCACATGCCAAACTTGAACCAAAAATAATATCATTTATACCGAACTCGAGTGGAAAATAAAATGCCCAACACAAACTGGTCTTAATATAATTATTTTTGGACTCAAATCGGTGTTAATATCATAATTTCTTACTAAATTTGGTCTTAATATGGTAATTTTCTAGACTCGAACAACTCTTAATAAATCCATGGTACAAGCCTAGACAAAGTCAAAATCGTCTAAATCATCCTTGGGCTAAAAAATGTAGAAAAAATGATGGAAGAAGGCCTCTTAAGTCTACAATGATCAAATAATCATTTTGACGTAAGGTGGGATAGAGGGCCCACGTCTAACCTTGAAAGTCTATTCTAAGTCTATTCCTACCCAATCTAGTTTAAAGTTAGAAAATCCTCCTACAAGGTGCAACATAAGTGATATTAAGTCCTAAGGTAGCAATTCAACGCAAAAAATGGGTAGTTATGTAAAATCCACCTAAATACGACTCACTAATCGGCTAAATAATCCAAATTATTCTAACTGTACAATTAAGTGGGAACTCCCAACACAAGATTAGAGTAATAGCGTACTAAAACCATAATGAAGCTCAACCTATGAGGAGGGTGAGCCTACCTACCTAATGCCAAGGAATGCCCGATAAAGTCTGCTAAATTGGAGATTATACTTCCTGAGAAGCGTATAAAAGATACCAGATTATCAAATAAAAGATCTACATATTAATATAAAAAAAATGACAATCATATAGCATTTTAATGGTTTGGGTCAAAAAATGAGTAAAAATCCCATATGGGTCCCACTTGCGAAATCATAATTTCAAAACCATCAACATATCCCCCCCACCCCCATGCTCAAAGATCATGTACCCTTAAGAATGAGTAAATTTTGAGCTTAATCAGCACTCAATATAACCCATCAAGGTTATTGGGATTTATGACTAACAACAACATAGCCAGTGTATTCCCACCTAGTGGGGTCTGGCGAGGGTAGAGTGTACGCAGACCATACCACTACATCAAGAGAAGTAGAGAGGCTTTTTCCGATAGACCCCCGACTTAGGACCAATAACAGTATAACAAATACAAAAAGTAGGCATATATAAAATAGTATGGTACACAAAACAAAGTAACCATATAACAAACACAAAAGATAAGTGCATAATAACTAGTACGGGATGCAAAAAAGCCAACACCACTAGCCCCAAACTACAGCCACAACACTACAAACCAAAAACTCCAGACACAAAGAAGCACTCCCCTATTCATACCTCCGCACTCCTACCCCCTAACCTTCTACCTTAATTCGCGTCCTTCACACCATCCTATCAAGGTTCATGTCCTATGTATTCTGTAATTGCTCCATATCATGCCTAATCACCTCTATCCAATATTTCTTCTATCTACCTCTAGCTCAACTAAAACCATTCCAAGCCAGAGTCTTTCGATCTACCTCTAGCTCAACTAAAACCATCCCTAGACAGAGTCTCACACCTCCACACTGGAGCATCAGGGACCCTCCTAATCACATGCTCGAACCAATATAGCCTCACTTCTCACAACTTATCCTCCACCGTGGCAACTCCCACCTTCTCCCGAATAGTCTTCTTCATCACTCTATCTTTCTTGGTATGTCCACACGTCCATCACAACATTAACATCTCTGCCATCTTCACCTTTTGGATGTGGGAGTTCTGAACTGGCCAAAACATCGCTCCATACAACATAGCCGTCTGGACTACCACTCTGTAGAACTTACCTTTAAGCTTCAGGGGCAACTTCTTATCACAAAGGACTCCCAAAATAAGCCTCCACTTCAACCACCCTACCCTAATACGATGCGTGACATCCTCATCAATCTCACCATTACCCTGAATTATAGACCCCAGACACTTGAAACTCTCCCTCTTCTGGATGTCCTGAGAGTCTAGCTTCACAACCACTCCATCTTCTTGCGACATATCACTGAACTTATACTCCAAGTACTCCATCTTTGTTCTACTTAACCGAAAACCTTTAGATTCAAGCATATGTCTCTAAATTTCCAACTTATCATTAACTCCACCCTAAGTCTCATAGATTAGAACCATATTATTTCCAAATAACATACACCAAGGCACCTCTCCTTGAATATGTCGCGTCAAAATATCCATCACTAAAGCAAATAGAAATGGGCTAAGAGTCGATCTCTGGTGCAACCCTATCAAAATTGTGAAGTGCTCAGAATCTCCACCTACCATCCTTACACGAGTCTTTGGACCATCATACATATCCTAAATCGACCTAGTGTATGCCACGGGTACCCCTCTAGCCTCCAAGCACATCCATAGAATCTCCCTGGTAACTCTATTATATGCCTTCTCTAGACCAATAAAAACCATGTACAAGTCCTTCTTATTCTCTCAAAATTGCTCCACTAATCTCCTTACAAGGTAAATGGCCTTAGTGGTCAAGCGACCAGTCATGAAACCAAACTGATTCTCAGAGATCGTTATGATCTTTCTCATCCTCTACCACCCATTCCCAAACCTTTATAGTATAACTCAACAACTTAATACCTCTATAGTTGTTATAACTCTGAATGTCTCCCTTGTTCGTATACACTGGAATCATCGTGCTCTACCTCCACGCTTTAGGCATCTTAGCAGCTCTAAAAATAATATTAAACAACCTTGTTAACCACTCCAAACCTTCCCCACTAGTGCTTTTCCAAAAATCTATTGGAATCTCATCTGGCCCCGTCTCCCTACCCCGCCGTATCTTGCGAATAGTCCTCTTAACCTCCTCAATCTCGATACACCTACAATAACTATAATCACGACCCTATTCAGATATCTCTAAGTCTCCCAACACAGAACCTTTGTCCCCCTCGTCATTTAAAAGTTTAGGAAAATAGGACTGCCACCTCTCCCTAATAAGGGAATCCTCAACCAATACTATACCATCCTCTCCTTTGATGCACTTCGCTTGGTCAAGGTCACGATCCCTCCGCTCCCTGGCCTTGGCCATCCTATATAGGGATTTATGACTAAATTAGAGAAATAAATTGAGAAATCTGATGGAAACTTACAAGCATTATGATGAGGAAATGACTTTCTCGAGATAACTAACACCCCACGATCACCAAAGGTTCAATCTCCCAATTTCTTAAATTTACTAAGGTTTTATGGATTTTAAGACTTGGATAAAATAGGAGAAATCAGATGGAGAGGGGAATGTAATGCGCCTACAATTACCACTTAAGCGATAGCAGCTAATGCGGTACATGGTAACTTAAGTGACACTTACACCTTAACAACATCCGCTTTAGTAGAAAACACATTGCTTAAGCGATGTACTTTAAAGTGGTCAGGCCATCGCTAAACCAATAGGTAAAGGGACCAATATTGTCCTCTAAAGTTATCCTTTGAGCAGTAAAGTGACCACTGTTTAAATGACAAAATGTTCAATTAAGCGTTTACCCAACTAAAACTTGTTTTTTTCCAAATTTTCATTGACACCTCAATTTTTTTTTGATTCCCATTAATTTAAATGAAAAACACTACCCCTACAAATTCAAATTTTCAAAATTATTGACCACATCAACATTTGCATTCGAAGTTATTTTAATGAAATAGGGCCCTACGACCTAGAGCTGCCTTAACAAAACTCCACCCAATAACCCAAAATGAGTTCAAAAGCCTTGGACTTGATCCTAAGGTTCCCCTAGCATAAAATTGACATTTTGGAGTTGATGGAATGGTCAAAATTGACATATAAGTTCTCTAACCTAAATTTTTATGCCAATAATTGATCCTTAACAATAAAGACTTCAAAATAAAAACTTATATCTAAAAAACAAATGAACTACCAGGTAACTAAACTGTCTATTCCAGCAATTCACAAATGACTTAGGGCAGCTAGAGGAAAGCTCTAAATGGCAAAACGATGTAGAAATAAAGAAAATGACCTAATGGGTTATAATATCCACTACTAAAAGTACTTTCATCCATAAAAATATAGGGCTAAGATGTACCTGAATGCTCAGTAGGTCGAGATACAAGTTTGGTATCTCGCTCTTGATCTCCCAAGTAGGCTCCTCTACTAGGCGGTATATCCACTAAACCTTTACTCCTAGAAACTTCCTAGAGCGCAAATGACAGACATCCCAGTCTAATATTATAATTGGCTCCTCTACCAATGTAACGACCCATAAATGCATCTTGGTTCCAACATGGTGCTTACGATCCTAAAAGACCACAAACTAACCCATGAACTGGTACCTATTGTGAGCACTGAATAATAAGGTAATAAGATACACATGTTCTGAAATAACTAAATAATGCCAAAGATTTTAAGTACTGAAACATACAATTTAAATCATAGTTCCAAAAAATGTCTAAAAATATATTAATAAGACTGATGATAATAACTAATAAACTAGCTAGCTGTCTAAAATAGTTTTAAAAGACTCTAACAGACTAAGGAGTTGATATGACAACCCCCTAACTAAATCTGACTGACTAATGAAATAAACATGATTAGTCCTCAATATATGATAACTCACCATAACTACAGATGTTGATAGGTTGATCTGTCTAAGTGTTGTCAGGAAATTGAGCATCTGAACTAATGATATAAGACATCATAGCACAAAGAAAACATATGTGATTAGTACTTTGAATATACTGATATACAATATGAGGTTATGCTAAAATTCATGGGCTTATATGCATGAGATAATGACTGGATTAATAGCAAGAGATAACTTTGTTTAAATGTATGGAAGCTAAAATATTTAAGAATTTGTGACCAAGCATATAACCTAATTTTGAATTAGTCGGTACACTGAAATACTGATTACTAAAAAACTGATAACTCTATACTATGGTCAAAAAAACCTGAAACTAAATTCCATATTGAATACTAAATTGAGACTGAAATTATGAGAGGTATCATCTAACCTTTCATTCCAAAAATATGAGTTGATAGGGGTCCAAATTATGACCCCAGTTATAAGGATGGTAGTACCATTTAACGATTACTAACAATGGTTATATAGTTTGTCCTAAACTAGTGGGTGACCCCTGCGATCAGTCCTAAGCTTGCAGGTGATCCCTAAGAGAATTTCAGTCCTAAACTAGCGGGTGATATCTCTTAATCCTATGCTGTCTACTTAGTTCTGGATCTTAGGGACTACTACTAAGGACCCAGTCTTGACTGGTGGGTGAGCCCCCATCCTTAGGTTCGCTCGGTGATGAATCCTACTGCCAATTAAACTGACACTGATTACTGAACTGGTCTAAATTTGACTGACATGATAACTGATTGAACTGACGATGCTCATACGTGTCTAAAATAAATCTAAAAATACTTAGACTAAGTATATAGATAAATTTTAGGTATTCATAATCCCCAGGACTCAATAGAAATAACATTAGGACCATATGAAAGCTTTTATATCATAGAGGGGAATCCCTTTTCAACATCTTACAGTTAGGCCTTTCATCAAACACATAAGGATCATAAGTTAAAGCATTGGAATAGTTAAAACATGTGATAATAACTTAATTGCAATAATAAAATCATGGGTTAAGGATCTAACATGCGAAAATCACCATTCAAACGTGCCAATGGAAAATTCTAATGAAAACACATGGTAAACATAATTGAAATCAAAGTTCATAATAGGTTCTTGAAGATAACTCATAATAACATGTAAAAATCATGGCTTTAAACTAGAAAATGAATTCTTGGACTCCACGGGGGAAAAGAACCCATGAATGAACATCATACATACCTTAATTGAAGAATTTGTTATGATTCCTAATGGTTTTATTAAATTTTAAGCTTCAATTTCCGTAAATCTTTTAAGGAGGCTAGGGTTTGTTCTTGAGAGATGATGCCTTTTTTAAGAGGATTTTGTGAAATAGGATAGAAAATTATGCTTTTAGGACCCTAAATCCCATGTTATTAACCAAATGGGTAAAGGGAAAAGACCCAATTAATCTTTGTAAAATGGAAAAAAAAATTGAAAATAAGGGTGCGCAATGCAGCATACGCTGCGGGCTCTAGTTTATCGGACTGGACTGCACATTCGGGCTCTATCGCAGGTACCCATACAAGTAAAAGAAAGTGCGTGTTGTGGGATTATATCAGTGCTGCTACTTTTTGGAAATCCAAACACTCCCTTTTGCTCATCAAAAAATTCTGAAACTCACCTGAGATGCACCTATGAAATCCCCAATCATGAATCAACTTTAAAATCTATATTCTAATGCCGGGAAGGTAGAAAATAAAATAATCAAAGTTTAAGGGATTTAAAAATGACTAAGTCCTAACACTTAGTGAAATTTTCTATCACTTGAACCCCTTTTGACATACAATGGAGAGCTAAATTGATTTAGGATCTTATGGAGTCTTATAATATCTCCGCCTTGGGAACATTCGTCCTTGAATGAGATTGATTAAGCTGAGAACACTGAGGAACGGAGATTATATACTGAACCTGCATAACTAAAAACATGATTACATGAGTGAGTCTAAAACATGATATATGACTGAACTGATTACGTGAATACATGCAATGACATGAGAATGGTTATAAGGCTAAGATAGAAATGAGAGAGTCAACTTATGAGTAACCATAACCTCAAGTTGGATATGGTTTCGCAAAGAAAAAATGAGAGATTTAGGACATGAAAAATCGGGTTTTACAATATCTCCCCTTTGGGATATTTCGTCCCCCAAATGACACTTACTTGGATGAAATACTAAGGAAAGAGTGAGATGGTACGCGGGTCTCTTACGAATAGAATCATGACTGAATATCTGGAAACTAAAACATGATGCATGTACTGAAATAGATTCATAATTTACATGGATGCAGATAAACTATCTCTTGGAATGGTCATATTCATGACACATCAAATAGTAAGACTAGATCAAAAGATGGAAAAACCACAAGAACTTGTCTGTCTGACTACTAATTGAACTGCTGGCTAAACGGACTGAATTATACTGAAAGCTTATACCCAACTATACATTCCACTTCAAAACTACACTTTACTTGAGGCTACTAAAAATATTCACATAGTCATTGATAACTCTATCTACTGAAGTCTGAGCTGAACTAAATTCTCACACTATGTTCAAGCTTACTTGAATCTACAAAGTGCACATATAACACTGTAATACTAGCCTGAATCATGAATTCAACACACCTTGCATTTTCACAACTCCTCATCCCATGAATAATTCTTATTATCCCTTCAACAACTACATTCAATCTCTTACTAGACATTCACTAAAACACAGTGCATACACCCACATATATACAAACATGATATTCAAGCCTATCATTATAACCATATATATCCTTCTCAACAAACACCCATAAAGGCATCTTCCTCATATCCTCCTAACCTCTATCAATAACAAATTTCATGCACTACCTCAAGAAAACACACACACAATTTAAACTAACCATGACATATATTAAAAGCTTGGCCTCAATCTGACTTCACACTTACAACCTTATCCAAAACAAACATACAATAATATTTCATCAACAAGAAATATTTACTCTCTCTCATCTAATAAATTGTTCATCATTCCTATCTTGACATAAGAAAAAAGTCATTGAAAGGTTAGAATATGAGGACCTAAAACATAAAAGGATACTATGCCTAACTTGACACTTTACTGAGGCCTACGGATAGAGTATCAACATTATGGATTCATTACATAGATCAAAACTGAGGATATACATGACATAGTCTAAGGTACGCTGATCATTAAGAGCGTAGCATGAGTACTGGAACTGAATATACTGTAAAGCATAAGTACATGAGTCATGAGTTGTGTAACTTGAGTTTGGAGTTCCTGAATTCATGGAACATAATTCATAGTACTGAGTGGATTAGAATCCTTATACTAGGAACTGGAAGAGTACATGATTTTCCATAAGTTTCACAAATATGAGCTTATCATAGAGCTGACATTTAAAGCATGAGCAGATATCCTGATGACTGAAGTACAAAACCTTGCACTAGGATCAAAATAGGTTGTGCGTTAACATCTTTAGTGTTGCTCTATAGCACCCTGGTATCACTACTCGAACCTGAGAGACTAACTTGGTTACCGGTCCCATCATCTCCTCCTTATCATAAAGCCATCATCCTAACTCTACGGGCATAAGCTCTAAACTAAACTATCACCACTTAACACTAGAGTCTAAGGTATAATAAGGCACATAAATACTATACTTACCCAGAAACAATACACTTGATAATGTAAGGCACACTGGTAGTTCTTCCTTTGGATACATAATTCTTAGCTTTCTATATCCTTAACAATCACCATACAATATCTGAAACACTGACTACCTTAAAATTTACTGGAGTATCACCATACCATGAGTTAACATCGTCTAGTGCTTCAACTCTACTTTCGATTAGCTCAATTTTCAAAGATTCGAGCTTAGTTTCTAACACTTTACATGGATATTCTCAAACTCTTAATAAACCATTCTAACTTCCTTTATAGCCCACCAATATCACATCTCTATACTTATATATCAAATCAACAACTTAAATTCCTACATGCATTATTCAAGCCTTCTAATTCACCTTCATACAACTAGCCCCATTGATACAAAATTTACTAAATCCAGATAATACTATCCCCATTTTACTGCTGCTAAACTCCTGGCTTCATACCTCTTACTCTAGGTTATATGCTATCATAGGATTTTGAAAAGGGATTTAAAATACATCTAATCTCTAAGTACGGTGGTACTACCTCTCCATTAGATGATTGGTTCATTCAAATACTAAAAATAAATGACTCTATTTTTGAAATCAACTGAAGTGATTTTTTAGGATACTATAACTAGGCAGTTTTTGTATACCCATCTAGTTATGATAGATTAACCCACGGGTGTAGACACTAAGAAAGGCTCCACGAGAGTCTTGAGACTAACACCAAAATTAAAAGCTATGTAGAGGGTTTACAAAATAAGTAAAAATATGAGATCTAACCAAAGCATAAACATAAAGATGAAAGAACTGCCATGTAACCGTAACCATATTAGGAGAACTTTCCTTATCCTATCGGTATTGGAGTGCATACAGCCTATTCTGATATTGGCTGCTAGTGGTACTAAAAGTGCTACCCTGCTCAGTCGGGCGATCGGATGGAGCTGGAGGACGGTTGGACTGACCCTGTTGACCACTCATTGGGAAATCTCTAACTTTGTTACCTGGTTTGCCAAACCCAAAAGACATATCACTGCCTACTCTACACATACCCTTATGATTCCTACCATATTCTTTCCAAAGTGGATTAGTACGAACACTATTCCCATTACCTCGTGACTAAGAGCTTGGTGTTCTATCCCTACTGTCATTCCTAAACTTAGGCACTGGCTCACTAGCTGGAGGTATAGCTAGGCCTGAGAATTTCTTAAAAAATTTAGGAATAGCCACCACCCTCTGACCTTGGCATAAAATAACCTATTATGTCCCTCTTACTCTATCTTTTTTTCTTCCTATGCTCCTCCCACTCAATCTGCTGAGCATAACCCATAAGTTTAAATAGTACAACAACACGCTGCTAGTTATAAGTAGCTACTGAATGAGCTAAGGTCATGAAAAAAGTTTTAAATTTGGCATGAGAGACATGCTCATTCAGGGGATCTTCCTGAACAGGCAGAGATACAGGCTGGTTCCTATTTCTTCATCCATTGTTCTTTATGGGAGGCATTTTCTATAAACAGAAGGGAAGAAAGAATGAGAAAGAAAGTTCAATTTGAGCTCATGCTCTTTCGCACAACATGAACACTGAAAGATGGGAAAGTTTTGCTAAAATATCTAGTAGCCTCTTGTCTATAAAAGTGGAGCCCTTCGCACACATGTACAAGACTCTACTCAACACGGCTTTTTAGACTCCCTAGGACACTGTAAAACCTTAGGCTCTTATATCAAGTTTATAACAACCCGTAAATATACCCTAGTTGACACACGATGCTTTTGGTCTCGAAAGACCACAAGATAACCCATGAACTCGTACCTATTGTAGTCACTAAATAATAAGGTAATAAGATACATATGTGCAGAAATAACTGAATAATGCCAAAGGTTTTAAGTACTAAAACATACGATTTAAATCATAGTTCTGAAAAACATCTGAAAAGAATACTGATAAGACTGATGTTAACAACTAATAAACTAGCTAACTATCTAAAATAATTTAAAAAGCCTCTAACTGACTGAGGAGTTGATGGCACAAGACCCCAACTAACTCTGACTGACTACTGAACTAAAATACTAAAATAAATATGAATGGTCCGTGATATATGAGGACATACCATGACTAAAGCTATTGAAAGGTTGATATATCTAAGCGAGGTTAGGCAAATGAGCATCCAAACCTATGATATAAGACATAATAGTGCTAAGAAAACATATACGATCAGTACTTGGAATGTACTAGTATGCGAGATGAGGTTAGGCTAAAATATATGGTTTTATGTGCATGAGATAATGACTAAATGAATAGCATAACATCACTGAGTTTAAATGCATGAAAGATTAAAAATCTGAGAAAGTTTGACCAAGCATAGAACAAGATTCTTAATTAGTATGAAGACTGAAATACTAAAATACTAACTGTTGAATTACTTATAACTGTATGCTACGATTAAAACACCTGAAATTGAATTTTATACTAAATACTGAACTGAAACAGAAATTGTAGTAGGTATCATCTAACTGACATACCTCAAATCTGAGTTGATAGCGGTCCAACCCATGACTCCAGTAGGAAGGGTGCTAGTACCGTGCCACCTGTACTAAAAATTATTGTGGACTCAGTTCTAACCTAGCGGGTGACCCCTGAGCTCAGTACAAAGATGGAGGGTAATCCCTTTATGAATACCAGTCCTAAACTAGCAAGTGGTATCTCTTAATCCCACGCTGGCTATGTAGTTTTGGAACTTAGGGAATGCTACTAAGGACCCAGTCCTAACTAGCGGGTGAGCCCCTATCCTTAGGTTAGCTCGGTGGTGAATTCTACTTCTAACTCAACTAACACTGATTACTGAACTAATCTAATTTGACTGACATAATAACGAACTTAACTGACAATGGTCATACATGTTTGAAACCACTCTAAAAATAATGAGACTACGTAAATAGCTAAATTTTGGTTATTCATAACCCCTAAGACTTGACAGCAATAACAATAGGACCGTATGAAAACTTTGAAACTTTAGAGGGGAATTCCTGTTCAACATTCAACACTTAGGCATTTCATCATACATATGAGGGTCACAAGTTAAAGCATAGGAATAGTTAAATCATGTGATAATAACATAATTGCAATACTAAAATCATAGTTGAGGATTTAACATGCAAAAATCACCATTTAAACATGCCAAGGTAAAATTCCAATGAAAAGATATAACAAACATAATTGAAATCAAACTTCATAATAGCTTATTGAAGATAACTCATTATAACATGTAAAAATCATGGCTTTAAACTCTAAAATAGATTCTTGGACTCCACGGGTGAAAAGGACCCATGAATGAACATCACACATGCCTTAATTAAAGAATCCATGAAGATTTTGGATTGTTTTCTTAAAAATTAAGCATGAATTTCCTTGATTCTTTTTAGGAGGCTAGGGTTTGTTCTTACGCGTCGATGCCTTATTTTGAGAGGATTTGTGAAATAGAAAATTATTTTTTTGGGACCCTAAGTCCCATATTATGAACCAAATAGGTGATGGGAAAAGACACAATTACCCTTGGAAAATGGAAACAAAAGTTGGAAAATAATGGCACGCGATGGAGCATGGTCCATGGGATCTGGTCCGCCAGATTGGAATATGTCCCAGGCTCTATCGCGGGCACTGCTACGGGTGAAAGGGAGAATGTGTTGCAGGCTTATCTTGTTGTTGCTACTATTTTGGAAATCCAAATACACCCTTACGCTCATCCAAAAATTTTAAAACTCATACGAGATTCACCTCTGACATCCCCGATCATGAATTAACTTTAAAATCGACATTATAAAGATGGGAAGGTTAAAAATAAAATCATCGGAGTGTAGGGGCTTTATAAATGACTAAGTCTTAATACTTAGTGAAATTTTCTAACTTTTGGACCCCTGCAATGGTGAGCTGAATTGAGCTAGGATCTTACGGGGTCTAACAACCAAGTACCACTGAGGCATATGTACCTCATCAGGGATACAATGTTGTAACATAGAAATATGAAAAACTCGATGAACAATGAGAAAATAATAAGACAAGGATGGATCATAAGCCACCTCCCCAAATTTATGAAGTGATTTATTAGGCTCGATATATCTAGGTCTGAGCTTTCCCTTCCTTCTAAACATCACACCCTTCAATGGCTATACTAAAAAAACACTAACTTTCCAACTCAAAACCTTAAAGCATTAACTTTATGATCTACATAAGCCTTCTTCCTACTCTGAGTTTCCCTCAGCCTATCCTAAATCGTCCGAACTCCATCTAACTACTCCCAAAGAAATTCATTACCACGATGCCTAACATTGGGGTTTCAAACTACCCTATCAGAGATCAATAATTCCTAGAATATAGAGCCTTAAGCAGCACTATATTAATACTCAAATGGCAACTATTATTATAGGAAAACTCCACCAATGCTAAATATTGCTCCCTCTAAACTCCAAAATCTATAGCATAGGCTCATTGCATGTCCTCTAGAATCTAAGTAATCCTCTCCAACTGGTCGTCTATTTGAGGGTGAAAAGTGGTACTAAGATGTAAATGAATATGCAACACCTTTTTAAAGACCCTACGAAAGCTAGAGGTGAATACCAATCCCGTATTTGAAATAATAGATATGGGTACTCCATGCAGGAGAAGTATCTTACAAACATAGATATGTGTAAGCCTCTTGCTACTGAAGGGCATCTAAATAGGAAGGGAAAATGCTAATTTGGTAAACCAATCTAATATGACCCAAATACCATCAGAACCATAGGATGTCCAAGAAAAATATCTAAAAAAGTCCAAGGTGATCTTCTGCCACATCCATTCGGTAATGGGTAATCTTTGAAGTAGGACACCAGGCCTTTGATGCTCGATTATAACCAGCTGATAACTTAGGCAACGATCTATAATGTCTACTACTTCTCTCTTTATACCACTGGAAAAATTCATCTTTCCACTCTAAACTATACTCAAAAAGTTTAGGTCACTTAAATTATCCTAGTGACCTATTACACACCTAAATAATATAAAAGTGAAATTTTCTACACCCTGTAAAGAATTACACCACTTACATATGGTGCAGTGTTTCATACGCGCCTACCATATCAGCGCCACATCAGCATAATACAAAAAAAATTATTATTTTTATAAATTTTCTTTTTCCTTTTTCATTAATTTTTTATTTTTATTCAATGTCCAAAACCTCTATTGTTATACGGTCAATTTTTTTTCTTTTTCTTCAATGTCCAAATCCTCCTTGACTTTTCAGATTACAAAAGATAAATTCCTCTCTATATCTGTTGATTAGAAAAGATTTGGAAATTATGAACTTTGAAAGCCTTTGTACTATTTTGTTCTACTGAAGCCTTTTTTAGTAATGCATTTTTGTGTGAAGCTATTCTGGAGGAGCTATAAATTTGGGGAGCTAAGAGAATGGAGGTGTCTCAGTCCTGGATTATGTTTTTCTAACATTAAATATCTGAAATTTTTTAGGCATTTATGGTTATAAAGTTGGTGAAGTTATTTTTGGATTTTCATTTAATTTTTAGGAGAGGAGATGGTGAATGGTAGTGGAGTATTAGGTTGACGGGTTAATTTCATTGCCAGCGATGTAGCTTCAGCACTGGTTGTTTGATTTGCAGCTCCGATGGCGGTTGCTTAACTTTCAACTTCAGCAGGGTCAATAATACGGTTCGATCGTAGAATTGAATTGGGTGAAAAAGAAGAAGGAGGAATTTCAGCCATTGTTAATCATTCAAATTTAAAAGGAATTCAGATAAACAAACTCATTAGCAACTTGAACTTGGAATTGATATTTTTAGTTTAGGGATTTTTCAGTTTTGAGAAGAAGGAGAAGAAGGTAGATGTTGGGGACAGGGTTGGGGAGGGGAGATGGATGATAGGGATGGGGTGGGGAATATTTTAACTTTTTTTGTGTTATTTTTTAATTTAGACTACTTTTTTATTTAAATAATTATATTTTTTCCACGTCAGATTTAGGGGGTAAAAAAATTCACTTTTAAGTAGTTTAGGTGTGTATTCAGTCACTACAATAGTTTAAGTGTGTCTTAGACTTTTCGAGTATAGTTTAGGGTGAAAACAATGACTTTTTCCTTATAGAACTCCACTTGCAATACTACCACAAATTCTTATGTATCTTAGTTGTCCTGGGTTAAATAGAGTATCAGGAGTAGTGAGCCTCACATAATATTAACTGAATCAAATCACTAACCCTCAAAAAACAAACGCTAGCATCATATCTCAGAATACCCTCAAAATCTATGGTAGCCCACCTAAACTCACCACTCAACTCCTTATTACAAATGCCAAAATGTCCACTATTCTTAAATTGATGACTCCAAATCTACTCAAATAAAGTAGACCTTGCCTCAACAGTAGCAAGGATCCTTATGGAGTCTGAAATATCAAATTAAACTATCAAGTTGGCTAAGGACTGATATCCCATGCCAATGGTTTCTCTAAAATTAAAATAGAAGTCAAGATAACTATACTAACCATCTTCTAGGTCATGGCATTCACTACCACATTCGTGTTTCCCTAATTGTATATAATAGAGATGTCATAATCTTTCACCAACTATATCAATCTACATTGTCTTGAATTAAGCTCTGTATGGGTCATAAGGTGTCGAAGTCTAGGATTATCAATATAGATCTCATAATAAATGCCATACAAGTAATGCCTCCAAATTTTAAGCATAAAAAACCATCATGGCTAACTCAAAATCATGAGCGGGTTAGTTGAGCTCATGCACCGTTATATACCTAGGTGAATAAACTATATCTCGATCCTACTACATCAAAATACAACCTAAACTAGCACTTGAACAATCATAATATATTGTAAATTGCTTTTCCTCAACAAGAAGAGCCAATATAGGAGATGAAGTAAGAAACCCCTTGATTAACTCACACTCCTTAGACAACTTAAAAGTAACCTTCTTTGGAATTAATCTAGTCACTGAGGTTGTAAAAGTAGTAAAATCAATAACAAACTGCTGGTAGAAACTAGCCAAACTAGAAAATTTAAAAACCTCTAGAAAAAATGTGGGTCTAGCCCAATCTCGAATACCCTCAAAATTCATTGGTTCCATCATAATCCCAAACATAGACACCACATGTCCTAGGAATATAACAAATAATGAATGGTAAATTTACCATTTATTTACATCTATATTCATGCACACTACTGTGGTTAAAAGGTGTTATTGAGATGAATTTTTTATTTTAATGCACTAATCCCCATGTTATTCTGGTATATGGGTAATGGAAAAATAAAAAGTGAAGTGGTCTTAAAAGATATCAAGAAGGGAAGAAGTAGTGCAAAAAGGATTAAAAATCAAGAGTTAGGATCAACCTCAGCTACTGCAATCATGGACAGTTAAGGCTAGGTCAGCTCATGGCTATTGTGATAGGTCCAAGGCAATCACGGAAGTCACGATCACATACAATGAATGGCTATCTCAATAGAGTAAGATTCACCCAAAGGTAGACTGGTTATTTCACACAGCTCAATCCAATCCTTCAAAGGGCAAAAATCCTTTAACTTTTGAATTATCTACCAACTACCTTTAAAGAATATAGAGAGAAAAATATCCAATTAGTGTGAGAATAATAATTGTATTAAATCTACCAAAAATGATATTTTTAGTTGTAATTAGAGCTTGAAATTTTTGGATTACTCTTGCTTTATATTAAATTGAGAAAATGAATGTCAGCTTGGGTAGTTCTCTTTTACCTATTTTCATGAGTAGCTAAATATTAAACTTGGAATTATGTTTGAATAAGGTACAAATGTGTATGAGTTTTAATAGTTAGTTTAAATTCTTAGTTGATGATGGTGGGGTTCACAAATACTTAATTGCTAAATTGAGATTTGTAGGTGAAAGCCCCAATTTCCACAAATCTTACATCATCCTTGAAAGAGGGACGTGGGTTAATAGCATTTGTGAACATTAATTAGATATTACCTTATTCCTTTACATTGTCTTAGAAATAAGAGTGGATTATGAATTTGCAAAGTCTTTGGCATTTTCCTCTAAATAGTGATGTCTAATTAAGGTTGTGGGTGGATTTGTTTTCCCCTCCCATAACTTATACAAAAGGATCCATGGGTGATATTCTTAGTGTTTGGTTTAAAATCTAACATCAAAACCCCTAACCTAGCCTACCTATATAGTCATCAACTAGAATTTGCATTTGATTATCACGAACCTATGCACTATTTGCCCCTAGGAAGGCATAATCCTAAAACTCTTCCCCTGTTGAAAGTTTATATACAATTGTTTCTCATATTTGGTAGTTCAAGTAGTTTTGTTTAAACAAACTTCCAAACTATACCCCCCTCCTATTTTAAATTCATGTTTTACTTTATGTCTACATTGAGGGTAGTCACTTAGTACCTCTCAACACCCATAGGATTTGAATAATAATTCCATTCCTCGAGTATTTGACCCCAACTCAAGTTGGGTTATTATATTTGACAACCATCTCCTTACCCATAAATCATACAGTAAGCTGAGCGTGATCAAAATGGTACCATTACCGGGGAGTGAAACTTTATTTCTCCTTGTGTGGTATTGTTTGTAACTTTGAGTTTACTCATAGTGTCAAATTTCACTTTATTTGTTGTTTTGATTTTTGATTAGGTAATCATGTTTTCTTCCAAATAACCAAGAACAACCCATCATATGAATATGTTGAGACTGCGGATTATCTTAGCGATCAAGAGCATGCTAGTGCCATCCTTATCCCCCCCAACTACGGGAAATAGAGTATTTTACATCATAAGCGTGATGTGCCAATTACGTCATATGAAGGGTTTGCTTAGGGGTCAAGCTCATCAAGACCAAAACTTCCACTAAAAGAATTTTGTGGAATTATGTGCTACTTTTGACATTGTTCACATATCACAAGAGTTCATATGGTTTCGCTTCTTCCCATTCTTACTAATAGGTTAGGTAGTGTTGAGGGTAAGATCTACCCCCGGTTCCATTACCTCATGGGTCAAACTTATGGAGTGTTTCTTGGACCAATACTTTCTACCTTCAATGATGCTATAATTGCGGGACAAAATCATAAATTTTCATCAATTACATGAGGAGCATTGGAATAAAACATGGGGGATATTTAAGGCTAAGCTTATAAAATTCCCTAATCATAAAATGCTGGAGAAGATGCTTCTCCAAATATTCTATAAGGTATTGAACAAAATCAACTAAGCCATAGTGGACAATACAATCAGTGGATCATTTGTTAAATCATCATATGAATTTGCATCAAATGTGTTAGATCAAGTGGATAGTTTAGCTAGGGGTTGGCACAATAAGGATGTCGAGGTGGCCGTGGGGGATTCCTCTTTATCCTTTGTGTGTTATGATCGAAGATATTAAGAAGAGGAAAGATATGAAAATATTATCAAGGTGATATCACACCTTAAACTTCTTACTGAATATATGTTGGGATCCTTCATTGAAAGAGGAAATATTATTGATGCAAGGGATACTAGGGCATGTGAAGTTTCAAAATAATAGATACTTGATGATTAGATTAGATTGTTGCTTAACTATTTGAAGGGTTTCCATGTTGTCTCTAAAACACAAGTTGGTAATTAAATTGGGAATAATGAAAACTAGAGCATGACTTAATGCGAAAAAGAAGTTGCATTAATGAAGTCATTTTGGCCCAAATCTTGATAGGAGTCTAGGGAATCGAAAAGATTGTGAAGGAAATGATTAATGATTTTTTTGAGCTAAATGAAATTGTGGAGTTGAATCAATCATCCAATAATTAAAGGAAAAATAAAATCAAATATCGGTGCACCTCATTTAAAGAAAAAATAAAGAGATACTGAGCGGTATGGTAACAAATTCTATTGTCACTCAAAGAGAAAAAACTATTTAAAAAGGCATGGAGCTTGATAATGATCCCAACAAAAAAGAAAATGATGTGCAAAAAAATGTAAAGAGAAAGAGGCAAAATGATGATGAGTTAAAGACAAATGAGGTTATCCTTGAAAATTTAAATATGACACAGTGTCAAATTATTTCCATGACACAAATCACAATTCCTCCCCCTTTTCCTCAATGGTTTAAGAAAATGGAGGGATTCTAAGTATAAGAAATTTCTTGATAAATTTAGCAATCTATCCATCAACATTCCTTTGATAGAAGCCTTACAAGAGATGCTGGAGTATGCTAAATTTATGAAGGAATTGGTATACAAAAAGTGGCCTGTGGAGGATGAGACAATAGAATTAAATCACCATTATAGTGCAATCATTCAAGAAAGATGGAGAAAAAAATACATCGATACTTTCACAATCCTATGCACCATCGGAATATTCAAGTTATCAAAGGCGATGTGTCACATCATGGAGAGTGTAAGTTTAATGCCATATTTCACAAGATAGGATTGGGGAAATCACAACCTACCATGATAAGATTGCTCATGGCCGACAGATCCATCATGAAACCTATGGGGATACTTCATGATGTTCTAGTTAAAGTCGACCGATTTATCTTGCCCGCAGACTTTGTAATCCGTGATTGTATATTAGACCATGGAATCCCTATTATTCTTTGCAAACTATTTTTAGCCACCAGGAGAGCATTAGTGGATGTAATATGTAGTGAGATGAAGTTTTTCCTCAATTATGAAGAGGTCTCTTTCAATATATGCATGTCCATGAAATAAACAATGTACTCGCAAGTAATTTTTGTGATTGATACTATTAATGGTGAGGTGATGAATTAAGTCTATATGAGCTTAGTGGATGATCCATTGGTAGGAGTCTTATGGAATTATGAAAGATATGAAGCTGAAGTGTTAGACGAAGTAGTTGCATCTATAAAGAGACTTGGATCTTATACCAAGAACTCGGTAAAGTTTGACCTGGTTCTTAAAAACCATAAGAGTCCACCCACTAAGCCATCTATTCTTAAGCCACCTCAAATTGAATTGAATCCATTGCATCCCTACATTTAATATGTGTTCTTTGGGGATAGATACACCTTTCCTATCATCATTACAAGTTATCTCGAGCCATACCAAGTGGAATTCTTGATGTTTGAAGTGAAAAAGTTCATTCAAGCCATCAGATGGACAATTGTGGATATCATTTGTATAGCCCCCAGCATTTGTTCCAATAAGATCAAACTAGAACAAGATAATGTTCCAAGCATGGAACATTAAAAGAGGATAAATCAACCTATGAAAGATGTGATAAAGAAATAAATTATAAAATGGCTTGATGTAGGATTCATCTATCCAATCTCCAATAGCACGTGAATAATCCTAGTGTAATGTGTTTGAAAAAAAGGTGGAATTATGTTAGTTATGAATGAAAAGGGTGACCTTATTTCCATTTGACCAGTCACGGGATTGAGGGTATGCATGGACTACCGTAAGTTGAATTCTTAGACTGAAAAGGTAATGTGCTAGCTTTGTGATAGAACATTTAAGGCTTTTATCTTAGAATAATTGTAAGATCTTAAGTAACTATTGTTGTTTTTATCGTATTTCATGTGATTTTGCAGAAAAAGTCAAGATGCATGAAAACCTAAGAAAACACTAACAAGGAAAATTTTGGTGAAGTAGATATGAAGCAATGTGTTGAAGAATTCTGTTGATGACTTTGTTGATAAGTTGTCAAGATGCTGATAATCTGTAAGAGTAGCGTCACTCATAGACAGAATATAGATAATAGAGAAATTAGTTGATGGCATGGGTGATAAGTCGTTAAGCTATAGATAAGCTATCAGTTAAAGTCGTCACTTATAGAAAGAATACAGGTGTTAGAAAATTCCGTTGATGACTTAGGGGATAAGTCAACAACTTACTGATTAGCCATCAGATATAGTCATCACCTGAAGACAGAAAGAAGATACTGATGATCAAGTTAACGACTTGGCTGATAAACTGTCAACAAGTTAACAAGCTATCAATTTTGTCGCCAACTATTGTACATAAATAGTGGATTTTCAATTTCAAATTCTAAAGGCTAAGGATATTTATAGATGGTTTTAGGTTTTCATTGGACATCTTAAACTTATTCTAAAACAATAGTTTTCATATTTTGGTTACTTGAATTTCAAATTGAGTTTTGGATTATTGGTTTAGTTTTTGGAATTCTTTATTGAACTTGAAGGAGAAAAATCTTCAACTCCATCTTTTGTAAGGTAATCACTTTGAATTATGGATCTACTTTATGCTATCTCTTTATATTTGATGAGAAACTAAATCCTATAACTAGAATTATGGGATCTATGAATATTGTTTTGTTGATTTAATAGTTGGCTAATGTTTGATTTACTGTGGGATCATCTTGATTATTTTTTTGTAATAAATGTTTTCTATTTGTTTCAAACAATAGATCTAGCCTTATGTGTGTGTGCTTGAATTGAAAAATTAGTTAAAGGAAGTGAATTATCAATGGGGATTTTGAGAGACCAACTTTTCATCTAATGATTAATATTGTAACAAGATTAATCATCTTGAGATATAAGCAGTGTGAATAGAGGGTATTTCCTATGTTCAAAAGAATTAGACAATCGATCATCTAAGTAGGTTGAAACACACTTGGATAAATCATTGATAATGATAATTTGATGTTTCCTACAAGTATTGAGAATCTAACACTAAACTATTATTCGATAAGAATAAATACTCATAGTGATCACAACTTTAGTTTCACTACATCATTCATTTAAAATACTACAATATTGACTTTAAGTTGTTCAAACAAGTTGAAACATTATGAATTAATTGATTGATAAAACCCCCAATCAGAGAAAACTATTAATAAGTAGTAGGTTTAATCACAAATAGTCTGTACTAACACCATATTCCTTGTGGGATTCAAGCCCTACTTAGTTGAGTTGTATATTTGACGATGACCGTTTACGCTCTCATAGCGAGTTGTAATTTGGGCGTATCCAATTTTTGCACCATCGCTGAAGAATACAACTGTCAATTCAGTATATCTGTGATAATGGACTCTTAGTTAAGTTTCCTAATTTTACTTTTATTTATTATTTTTTATTACTACAAGTTCTTTGTTATATATTCCATGAACCAAAAGGTCAGGAGAACTATTATTACCTTTCTACCTAGAACCTTAAATAATAGGGAGAATGGTTGACCAACAAGAAGCTGAAAGATTAGCCGTTTTGGCCAATACATAAATCAATCAACAAAAGGATGATAACCCAGTTCGAGTAGCTAATGTAAAGGATAATGACCTGGGGGATGATGTCTTGATTGAGCCAGTGAATAGAAGATGTGCAGAGATTACAGTTGCACCAGTGAATCAAAATCATCCATTTTGAGGAAAAGTAAACAGCCAAACTATTGTGAAGTTTGGCCTTGATGAAAAGAATTATGCTGATTTGGATGGATTTGGTGCTACAATAGCTATTATTCCACTGCCATTAGAACCAGTAGTGAATTTCAATATCATAAGAACTATGATACTGTTGATAAATATCAAGGAGCTATTTGGTGCATTTCTAGGGGATGATCTAAATATGTATCTGATAAACTTATCAATATGTGTAAGTCCTTTGATAACCCTGGAATAGGGAAGCATGCAATTATTCTACGGTTATTCCCATTGTCACTGTCTGGGGAGGCAACCTTGTGGTTAAATGAGCTCGCTTTTGATTCTAGAAAAAACTAAAGGCAGCTTAAAGGAGCTTTCCTATAAACGTTCTTTTCGCATTTCATAATGTTATAGTTGAGGGATGATATTAGTAATTTTATGCAGCTACCAAATAAAGCTCTTCATGATACATAGTTGATATTTTAGAAGAAGTTAATGCAATGCCCTAATTATAAGATGAGTGATGAGCATCTGATGGAAATATTTTACAGGGCTTTAGACTTTATTACAAAGCCAATTGTGGACAATGTTGCAAGAAAAGCTTTCATGGAGCTTACATTTATAGAAGCTGCTAAAATGTTAGAAAGGATGACCTAGAGAAGTATAGCTTGGCATACCAAGAATTCTAGGTAACAAGACATGCTAGTTCTAGTGGGATGTCAGTAGAACAACGTAGGAGAGAAGAGGAGCATGATTAGGATATTGCTTACATGAAAACCCAGATGGGTATGCTCATGAAAAAATTGCTATCAGGCAAGGTACAAAAGGTTAAATCCATGGGGTCACACAGTAAGAGAGATGAATCAGACACTAATGAGAAGGCTAAATACTTGCATAATCAGGGGGTTTTTGAGATAGTGACCAAGGAAATCAAGGTTGGAACTATTAACGAGATTAGAAAAATAAAAAATATAGAAGTGTATTGTATGAACCACTTAGGAGCTATGATAATGCTGCAAATAATTTTGGGAAAATATCTATAGAGGATATGATGGCAAAAGTGTTAAAAGGAGTAGATTCAACAGATGTCGAAGTTAGGGAAATGAAGAATTACTTATCGACCATGAGTCAGTTAGTTGACTCACCCTCTATATCTATTAAATAATTGGAGCAACAGATGAGCCAATTATAGGCAGCATTCAATGAAAGAAAGAGCGGGACTCTACTAAGTGATACAGTTCATAATTTGAAGATTAATGGGTCGTGTATGGATATTACCACTAGGATTGGTAAGATGTTATCTAGTTTATGTATGGGAAAATCTTCTCATATTGATGATTTCAAAATACACAAGGAGATAGCTGATGAATCCCTAGTGGTGCTTGAGGAATTGGGATCTTTAGAAAAGAAGAGTGCTGAAGTGGAACAACCATCTAAGCCGAAATAGGTTAGTGATATAGAGAGATTCATAGAAAAGGAGTTAGAATTTTCTCCAGATATAATCCCAATGACACTACCTCTATTTCCTAAGCAATTAAAGAAGAAAGCAGATAAGGGTAAGTTTAGAAAATTCATGGATATGCTTAAGCAGTTTACAGTGAATGTGCCTTTAGTCCAGGCACTAGAGCAAATGTTGAGAAATAGTAAATTTGTGAAGGACCTCGTGATGAATAAAAGGACATTTAGCTATGAGCCCATGGATAATTTTCATCATTATAGTGCTATTGCTACTAGCTCATTAGTGAATAAGAAAGTTGAACCAAGAGAATTCACTATCCTATGTACAATTGGAGCATTTAGCTTTTGTAAGGCACTTTACAATTTGTGAGTGAGCATCAACCTTATGCCATAGGCAGTTTTCAAAATTATGTTAAGTAACTCCGAAACCAACTACCATGCGACTAATGATAGTTGACCGGTCAGTGAAGAAGCTCGCAGGGATTCTATATGATATACTTGTAAAGGTGGCCAATTTTATATTTCTAGGAGAATTTCTAATTCTTGATTACAAAGTGGACTTTGAGGTACCCATAATTTTAGATAGTTCATTTTCTTAGAAACTAGGAAAGTGTAAGTTGACATGGAGATGAATGAGCTAAAATTTAGGCTAAATGATAAAGAAATTAGTTTTTATGTGTCTCAATCCATGAAGAAACAAAGGGAAATTAGTGTAGTCTAAGTTATTGATGTTGATTAAGAAGATTAACAAGTTGGTCAAAAAGGCAAAGAAAAGAAAAAAAGAAGCGAGAGTGATGAACAGAAGAGGATTAAAAAGAAAAAAATGAAGAAGAGAAAACAAATGAAAGAAGCACTAAGAGCTAAAGTTGTGGGAACCTCTTCTAGTAGACCTCCGGATCATATTGGGGAATTCTTTACTCCACTAACCACTGATATGGATGCATCAGTGGAACCGATTTCTACTATTGATATTCTTCCTACTGATGATGCAGCATCACAGTCAGTGGCTCATGATATAAGCACTTAAGGCGCAACAGGTATGTCGTTACCCTTGTTCTTAAGCTTCAATTATAATGCATTGAGGACAATGCATGCTTTTTTGTAGGGGTGGAGGTACTTGCAACCTCAAGGGTATATTGTGTGTGTTTTGTACTATTAGTATATGTGTTACATATGCAAGAGTATTAATTATGATTGAGTAGTAAATGCAAAAGTTTTGAAAGTTTGAAAACTGTGATTTTAAAATTGTGAGCCTTTTAAAATTTTTACTTCTGAGATTTGGTGATGGCAATACGATTCCATTCCATGAGAGTGTGAGGTTTTGTAGATATTTTCTTATTATGTGCGTGTATCTAGAACTATTTTTTATAAGTAACCTAATAACCCATAAACTTCCAATAGATCCCCTATTTATCCCCTTTTGAGCCATTAGATCTTTCTTTGTTTCATAACCTAACTACTTTTCATTAATTCCATAGTTAAATCATTGTTTTAGCTCTAGTTCTCCCTTTGGACATTATACATATCAACTCAGGCAAATTTTCTAAGTTTAGGGTTGCTACAGTAGAGGAGATAACAATGAGAAGGCATGAAAGATGTTATAAAAGTTGGAATATTTAAAAAAATACAATAAGAAATGAATAAATAAAAAAATAGTGCTGATTTTAGAATTCTAAGAGGGAAACCAATTTACAAAAATGGATTGTGAGAAGAATGCAAATAAATAAGTGGTTGTAGACAAGTGGTATAAATGAATAAAGGGAAGCTAAGTCACTAATCCTAAATTGACCTTTCCAGCACTTAAGCCTTAATTTTAAGACAAGAAAGCCCTAAAGTGATCTTACTTTGACTACTAAATGAGCCAAATGGAATGGTATGGTCAAGCCTATGGCATGTAAGTGCACAATTTGAAACTTCATTTTGAGAGTGAGAGATTTATTGTCTAGTTCCTTGAAGCAACATGAAACATTTAGAGTAAGGAACTTCTTTCTTCTATATGAGGGAATGTGAATGATTGTGGTAATTGCTAAACATTTAATTGAGTACTTTGAGTTTAAGTAGTGGTTTATCTGTTTTAACTTTAAAGATATGTATGAATTCTTGATGTCGCTTGGTAGAAAAAGATCACATGTTTCATAAAGTGTTCTAAATGAAAAATAGAAGTGCTACTCTTTGCATTGATGTTCTGATTGTGTGAATAATATTGTGTTAAATAATTGCTTGAGGACAAGAAAGTATTTTAGGATGAGGGCGCTGATTTGCTAGTTTTTTGTTAGCACATTTAAGTCTTTTAGCTTGAAAGAATTGTAAGCTCTTAAGTAACTATTGTTGTTTTTTATCATATTTAATATGATTTTTCATGAAAAGTCAAGAAGCATAAAAACCAAAGAAAACCATGACAAGAAGGAAATTTTTTGGTAAAGTAGATATGAAGCAATGTGTTGAAGAATTCAGTTGACGACTTTGGTGATAAGTCATGAACATATTGATAAGTTATCAAAGTAGTCGTCACTTGTAGATTGAATATAGATGTTAGAGAAATCAGTTGATGACTTGGGTGATAAGTCATTAATATGTTGATATGCTATTAGTTGAAGTCGTAACATGTAAACAAAATGTAGCTATTGCAAAAGTCAGTTGACGACTTGGGTAACTAGTCGTCAACTTTCTGATAATCCATCAGTTGTAGTCGTCACCTAAAGATAGAAAGAAGATATTAAAGTCCAAGTCGATGACTTTGGAGATAAGTTGTCAACAAGTTGACAAGCTATCAGCCTTGTCGTTAACTATTGTGCAGAAATAGTGGATTTTGAATTTCAAATTCTAAAGGCTAAGTATATATATAGCAGCTTTTAGGTTTTCATTGGGCATCTTGAACTTATTCCAAAACAGTAGTTTTTATATTTTGGTTACTTAAATTTTGAATTGAGTTTTGGGATTTTGGGTTTAGTTTTGGGAATTCTTTGTTGAACTTAAAGGAGAACAATATTCAATTCCACCTTTTATAAGTTAATCACTTTGAATTATGGATAAAATTTATGCAATATCTTTTTATTTAATGAGGAACTAAATCCCATAACTGGAGTTGTAGAATCTATGGGTATTGTTTTATTGATTTAATAGTTGGCTAAGATTTGATTTACTATAGGATCATCTTGATAAATATTTTTTGTATTGAATGTTTGCTATTGTTTGCAAATAATAGATCTAGACTAATGTTGGTTTACTTTAATGGAGAAATCAATTAAAGGAAGTAAATTATCAACGGGGATTGGGAGAGACAAAGTTTCCATCTAATGATTAATGTTGTCTCAAGACTAATCAACTCGAGATAAAATTAGTGTGAATAGAGAGTCTTTCCTAAGTTCAAAAGAACTAGGGAATCGATCATCTAAGTAGGTTGAAAACACTGGGATAAATCATCGATAATGATAATTTGGTGCTTCCAACAAGTATTGAGAATCTAACACAATAACTATTATTTGATAAGAATAAATACTCATAGTGATCAGAACTCTAGTTTCATTACATCATTGATTTGAAATATTGCAATACTGACTTTAAGTTGCTAAAACAAGTTGCAACATTAACAATTGATTAATTGATAAAAAAAAACCCAATTAAGAAAACTATTAACTAGTAGATGATTTAATCACAAATAATCTGGATTAACACCATATTCCCTATGGGATTTGACCCTAACCTTGTTGGGTTATATATTTGATGACGATCTCTTATGATCTCATAAGAGAGGTGTAATTTAGGCATATCAAAAGGAACACTTCTCTATGACCTTTATGGACCAAATGCTAGATAGGTTCGTCAGGCATGGGTGGTATTTCTTTCTAGATGGTTATTATAGCCCCGAAAGACCAAGAGAAGATATCATTCACTTTCCCCTATAGAAAATTCGTATTCAAGCGGATGCCATTTGGTTTGTGCAATGCACCAGCAACATTCAACTTATGTATGCTATCAATCTTTGTTAGTATGGTTGAGGATTCAATGGAAGTCTTCATGGATTATTCCTCGATGGTGGGAAACTCATTTGAGTCATTCCTTGAGAATCTAAGCTACTAGGTACTTGAGAGGTGTGGAAACTAACCTTGTCCTCAATTGGGAGAAATGTCATCATATGGTCAAGGAGGGTATTGTCTTGGGCCACAACATATCGGGATAGGGTATAATAGTTTATCAATCTAAGGTAGACGTAATTTCTAATTTACCGTCCCCCCCCCCACTTTCATAAGGAGTGTTCAGACTTTTCTTGGGCATTCTATGTTGTACCAGCAATTTATTAGGGATTTCTCCAAAAATAGATCATTCTATGTGCAAACTCCTTAAAAAGGAGGAAAATTTTAACTTTGATAATACATACTTTAAGTCCTTTACTTGTCTCAAGGATTTTCTTATATCAGCTCCCATTATTGTGGATAGGGATTGGTCGTCTCTATTTAAAGTAATGTGTGTTTCAAGCGGAATTGCATTCGGAGTAGTATTGGTTCAACTGAAAGAAAAGTTATGTCATTCAATGTATTAGGCTAGAAATACCTTCAGTGATACTCAATGTAACTACATGTTTATGGAGAAATAATTGTTGGTTATCTTCTATGATTTTAAAATGTTTCACTTCTATTTGTTGGGCACAAAATGCGGTACACACGGATCATGTCGCCCTAAAATCCCTCATGAAAAAAAAGAATCTAAGACACGCTTAGTTAGATCAATCTTAATTTTTATAACACTATATGTTTTGACCCTTAGAAAATATCATGGAATTCTGGTCTCTGGACCTAATGCGACTCATGGGAACGGGTCATATCATACGATACAAATGGTATAGTCCTTTCATATGCTGACAAGTGTTGGTCGGTGGGATGGATTTTTGCTACTGTAATGGATATGACTTAGGGTACAAGTCATATTGGTAGGTACGGATCATTTAGTTTCTTAACTTAATCTTACACTTGGTTACTTAGGTTGGATATGAGTATGAGTGGCTCACCATGAGCCGTAACCTAGGGTATGATTCATACTATGAACTCGTATGGTGTACAGTGTCTAAATCCTTCTTGGGATTAATTTACCAGAGGTATAGATCATGTGCTTTGGATATGACTTGGTTGAGTGATTTGTAGGGTAGATAGTGTTGGATCCAAAGGTTGAGGCTATCATATGAGTGGAGAGTACCAATCTTATTAGAGGGTACAACTTTTGTGGGTCAGTCCTACCCTTGTGATGGGATTTTTGTAAAACTTAAGTAGGGGTATTCTGGATATTTCTCCACTTATCCAAATAAGTTACCATGACTTCTAACCTACTTGGGAGGTTATTTACCCTATTATTCCATTTATTAACACATAGAAACTCTTCTAAAACACTTTATAATTCTCTCAAAATCTTTTGGGTAAGGGAAGCTATGGTTTCAGCTAGAGGATTAATTTGGGGCTTGTCTTGGTGAACTCTTTCCAACATTATCTTAGTTTAAGGCATGTTTTCTTCCCTCAATGGTAATTCTAACTAGAAGCATGGTTTTTATGAATGTTTTCATGACGTCATTGATTGTATGATTTTGGTTTTCAAATATGAATTGGAGGTTTTACTATTAAATAGTTGGTTATGATTTTCCATAGTTTTAATTATGCTTTATGTATATTAATGGTGGTTTTGGACAATTGGATTGGATGGTAATGGTTTAATGGTAATTGGAATTGGTTTTTGTTATATTATGCCCCCATCATTCTTGATAAAATGCCTATAATAATATTTTTATTGCATTGAGTACTTTTAATTAGAGTCTTGCTTATTTTAAAACTTCGTAAAGGAATTATGCTTGGTTTAAATGGATTTGAAGGGTAAATGGCCAAATGTTTATGCTTGTGGGGTACATGAAATACCCCAAGTGGTCTAATATGGTAAATGGAAAGGCACTTGGAAGACCCCTTACACCAATATATGGTTGGCTACGGATAGTACTTATAAGTATGGTCGGTATGATGATACCACCACTAAATGGACTTGGTTAATAAGTGGTAAATGGTTTGTTGGTTTTTTGGTAATGTTTTTAATTGAGAAATAATGTCGGGATGAGGAGCAAAGCTATGAAATGTAGAGGTCTCGGGGGGACCAAAACTAGAACTCTATTTGCCGATATGAGGCAGGTCTTTGTGACCGTGTGCATGATGTTACACTATATTTTTGGGGATGTACTAATCATCCAAGGTTTTCTTTCCTGGTCATGCAGCTTCATGCTATTAGGTCTCTTTCAGTAGGGAAAACTTAACCCATATTTCCCGTAGGTGGTTTAGGACGACAAAGCTACACAGTGCAGGCAGAAGTTTTAAATGTATGCTAAACCTGGTCCCCTTTCTCTGCATGGTTATATATATATATATATATATATATATATATTTATGGTTGTGTTCATATAGGTGGTTTTGTAATACCCCATACTTCTACCTAGCTTGAAATCATCCCAAAAGTATAAGAAACTTACTTTGAAAGATGAATCCACTTTTATATACATAGAATTTTTAAGATTTTCGCTTTATGTCATGTGGGAAATTGAATTAGCTTTCCAATGATAGCAATTTCATCAAAATCAGGTATCGGGGTAGAAAGTTATGGCCGTTTTACAAAAAGCAGTCAAAACTGCCCAGGTGCGACAATGATGGCCGATGATCCATCGCCACAACTGCCGCTGCGGAGGAAGTAAGACCACCTTCTACCAAAGGGCGATGGCTCAGGTCGACGGACCATCGAGCTAGCGACGGACCATCGCTCAAGCCGTCGCAGTAGAGAGTGAACCCCTATTCTTCCCAGGTACGATGGTCAAGACCGATGAACCGTTGACCCAATAATGGACTATCTCACCCCCAGTCGTATAGTTCATTTAGTTATTTTAAAGTCATTTTTAAAATGGTATTTAGGTCTTTTCCACCCGTTTAACCCCTAATTATATCTGACCAAGGCTCATATGTTCATTATCGATCTACAACATTAAATTAGGGTTTTCTCTTAAATATAATCCCCAAGAACAAGATCATAATCCTTCTTCAAGAAACTAAGAGATTCAAGTTCTTCAAGTTCATGAACTTCAAGAAAAATATCCACCCAGGTATGTCATGTGTTGATTCATGGGTCCCTTTCACCCATAAAGCTCAAGAATCTCTTTTTAAAATCCAAGATTTATGTATATATGAATGTTCATGATTTAAATTGAATTGAAATTCATGTTCATGATGTTGTGGGGTTTTGATTCATGTTTTAAATTACATATTCCAATGATTGAATATGGTGATTTTCATAATAATCATGATAAACCCTTAAATTTACACGTTGATTGATATATCCATGATTATTAGATTTGTTTATGATTGTTTAACCAAATCATGCTCCCCATGTGTTCGATTATAAGCCTATGTGAAGGAGAAGTACCATACTAGTATGATAATACAAAATCCCCATTTATGTATAAGTTTATGCATGTCAAATAGTTGATGAAATGTCTTAGTCAGTGAATTATGGATATATGTGTAGCCCTTGTGGTTCTTTAGAACTTCTACTTCATGAAATCTCCAACTTATTGTATTATGGATTGTGATGTTGGTCATGTATTCAAGAAAGTCACTCTTTGTCAGTTTCATGCTATCAAGTCCTGTGGGTACTTATACCTGACAATTTAGCTGTGTGCCTAGAGCCAATGTTATGTTTTCAAGATACTCTCAGTCGAGCCATGTTCATCAAAATTCAGTCAGTCATGTGACTCAGGAAAACCTAGTAATCTCAGCAGTATTCCATCATTCAACGAAACTCAGTTAATTCAGTGTAGTTCAGTTTAGTTAATTATGTTCAGTGTCTCTTTAGATGGGAGTAGGAATTAGCATCGAGTAAACCCAAGGATGGGAACACACATTGTCAGATGACGGTATGATTCTTAGAAGTCATCCTTATATTCCAGAACTATGTATCCAGGTGAGGGTTGATGAGGTGAATAAACACTATTATATGAGGTTCCCACCATTCTCGTTTAGGGACACTATCAGATGAGGGTCACTCAGAGCTCGTCCTTACCTGTGGCGTGGTGTTGAAACACTTCCAATTGGGGTTACAAATTAGACCCCAACTAAACCATAATGGCATATTAGGGGCATGTCGGTTAGATAACTGCTTTTCGCAGTTTCAGTTAGAGAATTAGGACTGTCAGTTATAGTCATTCAGTCTCAGTAATAGAGCTTTGATAGTTCTAAAGAATTCAGGACTGGTAGATACAATCATCTTAGAATACTATGGAACTCAGCTAGTTCCACTAGAAACTAGACTGTCCGATATAGTTGCTCAATATTAGTTATTTTAGTTACACAGTTATCAATATCTCATGTTATTTGTATTCAGATTCAGTAATCATGTTATCACAAACTCAGTTATAGTTATTATTTATTGATGCAGGTATTCTGACGCTCATGTTATTCAGTCAGTTTGTATAGTTCATGCATGTGAACCCTTTACATTTAGCATACCTCACATGCATATCAGTATATTCAAATGTACTGACGTATTTATGTTATGGTGTTTTATACCATCGGTTCAAAAGCGCGAGCTCCAGAGCATCAGGAGCATTCCAGTCTTAGCAGTCAGAGTTAGCAGTGATTCCTCATCCTTCAAGGATATGACCATTACTTTATTATCTCTTTAATTAATTTATTTCAATAGTTGGAGTTAGATGGGGATATGTCCTATCAACTCCTTATTAAGATAGTTCATTCAGTTAGAGGGTTTTAAGACTAGTATGTTCAAATAGTTATTTCAGTTGTTTTGATATTGATATACCCTATCTTCAAAGATTATTTCATTAGTTTTGAACCTTATGGCCTTACAGTCCTCATTTCCATATTTATATAGTATATTATGCAGTATTGAAGTATAGATATCAATCATGGGTTAGCTTATGATCCTTTTGGGTCATGAGCACCGTGTAGCATTTCGAGTACCATATTTGGGGCATTACAGTTTTACTTGGCTTTATGAATAGCATTAATTTATCCTTATCCTGAGATCATTCTAGATTTAACCTGCTAACCTATCTATTGGCGTTTGTATACCCACTATATGCAAAAACTGGCCATTATAATCCTCCTACATAGTTATTTATTCGGGAATCAGCATTTGGATTGAAGTGGTGATCTTCAATCCTTTTGGAAGGCTCCATTTTATGTTATGGATATTTTTACTCACTTTGATTTTATCTTAGATATTAGTTTTGGCCATGTTTAGGGACATGCCCAATCGAATTTTATTACTCTTTTAGTTAGAGTCTTTATGGTACTTCTATGGGTTAGAATGGGCAAGATTAGAATTGGTGTTAGCCTTTTCAATGGCTCTGGTATTGGGGTTGATACTGGTTGAATATTTTTTTAGTTGTTCCATCTTATTTTATTTTGGAATTAATTATATCATATTTTAGAACTTATTTAGTTATGGCCTTATTTATGGCCTTTGGAATAGTTTGGTATTGTTGGGCAGTTGGTGTGGGATGGTTGGACTCGGCTGGACCGGTCACGGTTATGATCCTATCCTAGAGTCTTCATGTGAGCTATTAAACTATATTGTTATATGCTTGAAATTCAACCAACTTTGGGCAGGCGGCAGGAGGTTGGGTTGGGTAACGGGGGTGGTCTCAAGTCCTGTATGGATTTCGGATTCCCATTACAACAAGACCCTTAATTGGGTTGTGTCAAGTTGGTATCAGAGCCTAGGTTCATGGTCAATTAGGAGTTCATAAACCTATGTAAAGTAGAGTCTCATTTTGGGGTATTTACAGTGCCACACTCATAAGGGAGAGGCTAATGGGCATTTAGGAATATCTCACTTTCTTGGTATTCAATTTTCAAGCTTGGAGTCTCAGCCCTGCAATCTTCTCTAACCTCTATTTTTTCATCTTTCATATTATTCCTCGTAGATCTAAAACACAAGAAAATTCTTCTATCACATCTTGGGGGTAATGTTGAAGGAGTGCATCCTACTTCTGGGGTTTATCATCCATCGCACTGTACTATCATGGATAGTTTTAAAGTTTTATCAGTTGCTACTAGTCCTCCTCAAAGCGAGGTGACTAATGCAGAATTCCGTCAGTCTACTTATGTTATTGCTCAGATGGTCACTTCTTAAGCTGAGAGAGGTATGATTGGTACTTTGTCTACTAAGACCACTAGGGTTGGCCAATTTATCAATATGGCTCCTCCTAATTTTTTTGGAGTGAAGGTGGAAGAGAATCCATAGGTCTTCTTGGATGAAAGGTAAAACTTTATAGCTTATTACCTCAAAGAGGTTGCATATCAGTGGTATGAAGAGTGGGACAGGGATAGGGGTGATGTGGGAAAATCAGTTTTGTGGCATACTTTTTCTAAGGACTCCTTAGATCATTTCTTTCCCAAAGAATTTAGGGAAGCAAAGATGGTGGAGTTTGTAAACCTCAAGTAGGAGAGGATGTCTGTCAAGGAATATGCCTTGAACCTTTACCAAGTCTCAAGGTATGCTCTTGATTTAGTGGCTAATATGTGGGAAAGAATGAAGATATTGCTTCTGGGTTGAATCAAGATTTGATTTTAGAGAGAAAGATTGCCTTGTTGATTAAAGATCTAGACATCTCTAGGTTGACTGTTCTTATACAGTAGGTAGAGGATAAGAAAATAAAATAAGCGGAGTTTGAAGTTAGACTGATTAAAAGGAATAGGTTTTATAACAAGAGAGGTTCTTAGTCTTAGGGTGGTCGGGATGATGGAAAATGGCAGAAAAAGAAGTGGGAGATTTCTAGTTCCTTCTCATCTTCTAGTTCTCCTTACCAGTCGGACGACAGGCTTCATCAAGGTGGTGACAATTTTTGGGCACAGGGTGCCCAATCTTAGACTAACGGAGGTTAGTTAGTTTCTTAATGCAATCCTTGTTAGTTCTTTGGTCATCCTCATCGAGGTTATTGCGATGAAGAAAGGGACTAATGCTTCAAGTGTTGCCAGGAAAGCCATAGGCTCAACGATTGTCCAGTTAATAAGGTTTCTATAGGGGCAAATAATATTCATGTGGCTTCATCTTCTTCTCCTATACCTGGTGGTGTTGCATCTACTTCTATTACTACTCCTGGTTCTAGTATTGGTTAGAACAGGTTGTACACTTTATCATCTCGATAGGAATCTGATGCATCACCTGATGTCATTACTGATACATTATAACTTTTATTTCCTAACGTATATTATTTCCTTGATCCAGGTTCTACTCTCTCCTGTGTGACACCTTATATGGTTGTTTCTTTTGCTTTTGATCCAAAAGTTATTTTGGATCCTTTTTTGTTTTCTACCCCAGTAGGTAACTCGATTATTTCTAAGAGAGTCTATTAGTGTGTGTTTTTTGTTGGTGGCAAATAGACCTTGGTGGATCTGTTTTAGTTTGGCATGGTAGATTTTGATGTCATTTTTGGTATGGATTGGTTGCACTCTTGTTACACGTCCTTGGATTATCAGACCCATAAGGTTATCTTTAGGTTCCTTGGTGATCCGGTTATAAAAGTAAAGGGCGGTTCTTTAGCTCCTAGGGGGAGATTTATTTCTTAGCTTAGAGATCGAAGGTTAATCACCAAAGGTTCTTTATCACATGGTTTGATTTATAGATTCTAAATCAAAAGGACCTTCTTTCCAGTCAGTTCCAATGGTTAATGAGCTTCTAGATGTCTTTCCGGATGATCTTCCTGGTTTTCCTCCAGATAGGGAAATCGAGTTTGGTATTGATCTAGTTCCATGCACTCATCCAATTTCTATTCTCTGTATAGTATGGCTCCAGCTAAGTTAAGGGAACTCAAAAAGCAACTTAAGGATCTTTGGGATAAGGAGTTTATTCATCCTAGCGTATCTCCGTGTGATGAACCGGTATTGTTTGTGCTCAAAAAGGATAGTTCCCTTTGGATGTGCATTGACTAGAGGCACCTAAACAAGGTGACAGTCAAGAAAAAGTATCCGCTTCAAAGGATAGATGATATGCTTGACCAGTTGCAAGGAGCCAAGTTCTTTTCTAATATAGATCTTTGATCTGGGTACCATCAGCTAAAGATTAGGGAGGTGGATATCCCTAAGATGGCTTTTCGTACTCGGTATAGGGACTTTGAGTTTTTCATAATGTAATTTGGGTTGACTAATGCTATCGAGACATTTATGGATTTGACGAACAAGGTTTTTCATAAGTATTTAGATCTCTCCATTATTGTGTTTTTTTATGACATTATGGTTTATTCGAAGAGTGAGGTGGATCATACCAAGCATCTCCATATGGTACGGTAGACCTTAAAAGAGTAGGAGTTGTATGCCAAGTTCTCTAAATGTGAGTTTTTATTGAATATTGTAACCTTTTTGGGTCATGTTATTTCTAGTGAGGGGATTATGGTGGATACACAAAAGGTAGTTGTGGTGAAGAGGTGGCCTAGACACATGACTCCATCCAATATTTGGAGCTTCTTGGATTTAGCCGAATATTATAGGCAGTTTGTGGAAAGCTTTGCATTGATAGCTGCTTTGTTGTGATGCCTCTCCAATAGGGCTTGGTTGTGTGTTGATATAGCATGGGAAGGTGATTTCCTATGCTTTGAGACAGTTGAAAGTATATAAGAGGAACTATTCTACTTATTATTTAGAGCTACTGGTGGTTATGTTTGCTTTGAAAATATGACGGCATTATTTGTGTGGTGTACATGTGGACATCTTTTCTTATCATAAGAGATATAGTATGTGTTCACTCAAAAGGAGCTTAATCTTAGGCAGAAGAGATAGTTGGAGCTTCTCCAGGACTATGATATGAGTCTTCACTATCACCCAGGTAAAGCTAATGTGGTTGCTGATAACGCTCAACTTAAACCTCAAATTAGTGTAAGGAGGTCATCGTCAATATATTTACCCAACTGCGAAGTCGGGGTCAAATCCACAGGGAACAACGTGAGTGGCGATTAAGCTAATTTGAAGCTATAGCTACAAGTTCAATTCAAACAAATGGTACGAAAATATAAATTAAGATGGGGGTTTTGAAAGTATCAAGTAATGTTGTCACTTCAATATTAATGAATGTAATCAATATAAATGGGAAACCAGAGCTATGTTCACCAAGGGTTTCGGGAATTGACAGATACTAGGTAATGCTAGAGATTTTTGGAATGATTAGAAAAGTAGAATATCCCTAACGATTATACTATCTGACTTATCTCTAGACCTCACCAGACAATTTATTATCTAATTCTCTCAAACTTAGATAACCTATGTATTTTCAAGAGGATGTTATCTCAGGTAGATTAATCCAGTTACGGCATTAATCATTAAACAGAAGGTTGGTAGCTTCCGAGTCCCTGTTGATAATTCACGTTCTCTAGTCTATTTCTCCGTTAGAAGCAAATAAACCTAAGGTATAACCTAATGTTTGCAACCACTAGATTTCAGTTCAAACAACAGAATTTGAAGATGTTCCACTACTCTTTGAATCTGTTAAACACCTAGTATCATATCAAACCCTAATCCATGGATCCCATAAGCCCGGCTAATGGAATTAGCCGCTCATAATTTGATGAACGAAATCAAAAATTGAATTCATTATGATAAGGGTAACTTACGATTAAATGGAAAACAACAAGTAGTTTCTTCGATTGAATCACATGTTAGAAACCCGAAAATAGTTGATAAAAACAAGAAAAATAATTGATGTAAGAGAGCAATATTACGTGCCTCTCTTCCCTAGGTTAATTTTCGGATAGATTAATTATAAATAAAAAATCCTAAAGATGCTATTTATACTAAAGCCTAATTAAGGAAATAAAATAACAAAATCACAGCTGGGCTGGGGTTTAGGTGACGGCATATTGGTATTGATCGTCAAGCTTCTGACGGTGTCTCATATATGTTGTCAGAAGTCGTGCCTTCTTGACCTATTCTGCCTTACTCCGATGATGTCCTCCGATGGCTTACCAGATGAGTGACGGCGTGTAGAAATTTCGTTAGACCTTCAACTTATTTTACCATGTTCTGTCCCACGTTACGGCATCTTCTGACGGCTTACCACACTTGTGACGACATATTGAGAATGTCGTCACCTTCATCCAATAACTCTTCTTCACTTTTCTTCCTGACGCCTTTCTCTGGTAGCTTACCACATCTCTGATGGCTTGCAAGAAATGCCGTCAAACTCATATCAGCTCACTTGTACCAGATTTTACTCTTTTGCTCCATTGTTATTTATTTCCATGCATCTTGACTTTCCTACAAAATCTTAAGAAATAACATCAAAAACATCAATAATTACTTAAGAACTTACAATTATTTCAAGTTAAAAAGTCTTAAATGTGCTACAAAAATCTAGCACATCAACACTCTCAACTTAAAACAATTGCTTGTCCTTAAGAAACTACATAACACCATACTACGATGCTTAACCAAGAGACACATAAGATACCTATCACAGTTGATTATCAAGTTTAGCTCAAAACTCATGCCACTCTCTATGTTCAATTGATTATAAATCCAATTGTGCATATCAATGAAGATTAACAATGTGACCTAAAGGAATCAAGATATGGCATCAATTAAGCAACAATAACCATGCATATGTACAAGTTACACTACCCAAACAAGTAAATAGCTAATAAAGCAACGGATGTTCCCTTACAACAAATAAGTCCCTCCTCACTCATATATAAACTCAAGCATGTCAATGCGGGGATGGTCAATAGACACTTACTCTCAGAAAGAAATTTTAATCAGTGCATGTCAAATACCATATGCTTTCCCTTATTTTCATTACCAAGATGTCTAGACAGGTAAGTTAGGATCACGATAGGTCTTTTCTTCGGCTTGTAATGTAGGCTAAGGGATGGTATGATATTCAATGCCATTTAGAGTGACTAAGCCTCCTTGGCACTACCTTAACTTTTGGGGTTCACTTATTAACCTTTTTATTCTTTTTCTCCTTTTCTTGATCACACATTATTCAGGATGGATATGGCTTTTCTTTTTCATTCTTTTTCTTTTCTTATTCTTTTTCCACACCACCCAGATTTTTATTCATTTTCACTTATTCTTTTTCTTTTATTCTACCTTTCTTTATACTCAGTTTACATCACGCACCCCTATGATAGCCACCCTCAACTTAGGTTGTTTACCTAAGTCTAGGTGCACAGTATCCAAGGAGGACTAGGGCCAAAACAGGTTTATTTGATCTAAACGGGAAGGTGATAGGTGTCATAGAAAGAAATGGTCAATTCAGGCTCAAAATAGGGATCAAGAGATATCATGCATACAGGGAAGGTCATTTGGGCAAAAAGTGACTTAAAAATCAAAATGGCCTATGATCCTTTCCTAACCCCTATCTTTCAACTATTGTAAGACTAACCGGGCAAGTTCTGGATTTAACACACAAAGGGAACTAAGTAGTATCTCACACACACATGGCACAAAGGTGCATCACAAGCTACTACCTATCCAGTTCATGCTATTGTTTAGCAGTGGATATCATGTCACTTGTACTAATGTCATAACAAGATGCACAGTGGTCACACATAAATGTATATCACACAGTTATAAAAAAAACAACGGAGTGGTGTTTATCAGTCTCAAAAATTAACAAAAATATGTAAACTACTCTAGATACTTATTTTTGTCCAGTTAAACACAACACATCACAAAACAAACACTGTATGCCTAAACATGCCGGCTCTACTAGGAATAAAACTCCAGGGAAAAGAGGCACGACAACAAAAACCCCAGGAGGACATCATCAACCACAAGTAGCCCCACCCTCAACTTAAAATCATGCAATGTCTCCAATGCGTCACACGAAAATAAAAAAGTTAGAAACATACCTGTGGCACCATGGGTACGAAGATCTGCTATCAATTACGCAATACTAATACAAACAACAACATACCTTGGGTTGCCTCCCAAGCAGTGCCTGGTTTAACATCGTGGCTCGACTCAGTTATCTTGACTACTCAGACTTTGTCAAGATATCTTGTTGATAATTATTTATATCTCCACTTAGAGGATTTGAAACGCTGGCACAACTTTTGATTAATACATCTTCGGGGTGTGTTGGGCAAATATATGGGCATGAGGAGGAATGTTCCATCATGCCACTTTGAAGACTTGAACTGCTTGCCCAATTTTGCATCAAACTTTCGTGTGGGATCATTTGGCAACGGTGAGAATCTTAAACAGCCATTAAATGGACATCGATCTTTAAGCTCATTGGCCTTCAATATTGGGGTTGTAGTATACCATTTTGGAAGGACAAACTCCAAAATGTAAGAATCTTCCTCCTTATTTTCAAAATTCATCATTTGCTTGGGTGATTCGACTTTCATAACATCCACTAAGCATAATGTTGAAAAATGATTCAAATGAGGACTAACCCTCAATTTTGGAATAACTTCCTTATTAGTATTTTTACCTCGAAATGGACTATAGTATTCACGAGGGTTGTTCTTAATTTCTTCTTTTGACTCTAATACCATTTCCTTATCCTTGGCATCTTTATTAATGAATGGTTCGGTTGGTTGGGAAATTACCAAGGGTTTCTCAACATCAAGCTCATCATACACATCGGATTCTTCCTCTTTATCCTTACACTCTTCTATTATTTTAAATTATTCCGCAGACAACATATCATCTAAACATAATGTAAAAAAGTGTTTTTGATGATTGACCTATATATCCATCTCCTCATAAATGTTGGCCTTATGTCTTGATGCATATCACATATGATATCATATGTTTTTTTCTGGAGATCCAACATTCTTTGAAACATAGATTCCATGCTACTCTTTTCGGTGCTTTGTTATTCCTTTTTTTGACCATAAGACCTGTCAGGCTCATAACAAGAACTAGAATTTGGGTTAGCACAATACGGGGAGGGGCATTTGGGCAATCACTCCAATGTCCAACTTGACCACCACATATAGAACAATCATACTCCTGATAGGATGGAGATGGTGCACACATTTCTCTTCGGGGAGCATATTCATAGTCTTGCCAAAAGTGAGGCCCATCACTATATGGACATGAATCATTAAGATAATATTTTCAACCACCAAGATCATGTTCATTCCACTATGCCATAGTAATAAGTAAACTACAATAAAAATTTACCTAACATAAGAAATAAAAGAAAATAAAAAGAAATATTTACAAGTTTGAATTAAAGCAAGTAGGGTAAAGTTTCAAACCAACTTAATAAGCCAAATTATTCCCCGACAACAGCGCCATTTTTGATAATGCTTAACTTATACCTCAAATTAGTGTAAGGAGGTCATCGTCAATATATTTACCCAACTTTGGAGTTGGGGCCAAATCAACAGGGAACAATATGAGTGGCGATTAAGCTAATTTGTAGCTATAGCTACAAGTTCAATTCAAACAAATGGTACAAAAATATAAATTAAGATGGGGGTTTTGAAAGTATCAAGTAATGTTGTCACTTCAATATTAATGATTGTAATCAATATAAATGGGAAATCAGAGCTATGTTCACCAAGGGTTTCAAGAATTGATAGATACTAGGTAATGCTAGTGATTCTCGGAATGATTAGAACAGCAGAATCTCCCTGATGATTATACTATCTAACTTATCTCTAGACCTCACTAGACAATTTATTATCTAATTCTCTTAAACTTAGATAAATTATGTATTTCTAATAGGATATTATCTCAGGTAGATTAATCCAGTTACGGCATTAATCAATAAATAGAAGGTTGGTAGCTTCCGAGTCCCTGTTGATAATTCACGTCCTCTAGTCTATTTCACCGTTAGAATCAAATAAAACCTAAGGCATAACCTAATATTTGCAACCACTAGATTGCAATTAAAACAACAAAATTTCAAGAGGTTCTACTACTCTTTGAAACTATTAAAAACTAATGTTAGGCGTATTTACACGCCTAAAGCACCTTAATTCACCCATATTTTAGCTAAGTTTTATGGACAAAATATGTAATTCCTGCACTTTTAGTCCTTTTTCCTACAAGTGAGCTAACCAACGTGATTAGCAAGTTTTCAAGTATAAATGATGAAGATTTCAGCATTTTATGGACTGTTTGACGCCAAAGGAAACCTCACGTAAGAAGGAAGGCAGCTTTTGGAAGCCTATGGACTAAAAGTGATGCATGGAGAACTTGTCCCGGGCAAAAACAGTATTTCTAAAGGCTTGGGGATCAGCAGTAACTTATTAGGATTAGGAAAAGGATAAAAACCCTATTTCAGTAGGACAAGGATAAAAACCCTAGTTTAATAGGACTAGGATATGGATGTTATATAAACCCTATTTTGCTGAAACTTTTCAGCATTCTCTTCTTATCCCTCTTTCTATTCTTTCCCTTCTTCATTAATTCGTTGTTGACATTATTCTTCATATATTTGACTTTTAATTTTCACGACAACAGAAACGCTACTAGCAAGGAAATTACGCCACAAGTGACACCAAAACATACTTCACGTGAGATTGTTATTATTTTGGTGTGATGATAATGTCTATTGTGTTTTCCGTTGCACTCATGAGTAGCTTAACTTCTCTGTTAGGGTTATGGAAGCCTTATGATATACTATCTATTGCTATGAGTTTGTGAATTCTTGATACGTATGTTGCTTATATCATTACTCTCTTCATCTTAATTAAATTCGTGTGGTTGCAAACATATAGAATACGCCAGTATAGCATTAACTTGTTCGAAAAAAAGTTACATGTCTGGAAAAGAGAGAATGACAAGGAAATAGGGCTACCAACCCCTGTTTAAAAGTTAGTGTCGTAACTGGATTAACCTCTTGGAGAATTCCTACCATTAGTTATACGCTTTAAGCTCGAAAGAGTTAAAGTGAGATAATCCTTGATGGTCGAAAGACGCTAGGATTTACCATAGAATACGAATCTCTATAAGTGCATGCATGTCTGAATTCCGCATAACTCATAGTTAATAGATACGTAGAACTCATAAGGTGGACATAACCCTAACTTACAATTCTCATTGATTAAAATCTTACTAAACATTCCGTTTTTACTTTGCTATTTTGATACTTTTACTTCACGCATAAAATCCCCCCTTTTGCCGCAGAACTTTCACCAAAAGTCTAAGAATAGTTGCAATAATTAGTGACCGAGTATTCCCTATGGGATTCGACACCCAACCCAGTTGGGTTCTATATTTGACAGCGACCGCTTACACTCTTACGAGAGCTGTAGTTTGGGCGTTATCTAATTTTGGCGCCGTTGCCGGGGAATACGGTTGTCAACTAAGTTTGTGATAGTTATTAGACCCTTTGGTCAAAAATTCTCAGATTTTACTTTTAGTTGTTGTTTTAGTTTTCTGCAGGTTTTTGTTCAGTGCATGCCAAATACTCAAAGTTCGGGACAACCATTATTACCCATAAACCCTGAACCACAACTTATTGGAAGGATGGATGCACAACGTGACTTTGAGAGAAGGGCTGCTCAATAGGAGCAGGCTAGACTAGCTGCATTAGCCGCTGCCCAAGTACATCAACAGAATATTGATTACCCTGGGCGGGCAACAAATCCTGACGATGAGGACCTAGGTGATGACGAGCTACTAAACCCTAAGTGTGATCCTGAGGTGGAGACACGTGCAAACAGAAGGGATCATCAAGCTAGATTTAGGCGTAAACGCCACGCTATGCAGATGCCTTTCGATGATGATGATGATGATTTGGATGGGTCTGGTGCCACAGGAGCTATTATTCCTCCACCCTTGTCACCTGGAGCCAAGTTTAATATCACTAGCACCATGATTCAACTATTACAGCTCAAAGGATTAATTGGTGGACTTGTAGGTGATGATCCGAATATGCATCTGGTCAATTTTATCTTTACATGCAAGTCATTCAACAATCCAGGCGTTGGACAGAATATTATTCGGCTATGCTTATTTCCATTGTCTCTATCTGGGGAGGCAACTCTATGGTTGAATGGGCTGACTCCTGATTCTATTATAAATTGGAGGCAATTAAAAGACGCTTTCCTAGAAAGATTCTTTCCGCCATCCAAGAGAGCCCAGTTGAGAGATGAGATCAGCAATTTTCGATAGCTTCCAACTGAAGCTCTCCACGAAACATGGGAGAGGTTCAAGACGAAGCTTATGCGGTGCCCAAACCATCATATGACCAATGTCCACTTGATGGAGATATTATACAGATCCTTAAATTCGGTAACTAAGCCAGTGGTGGATAATGCGGCTGGAGGATCATTTATGGACCTCACCTTTATTCAGGCAAGCGATATGTTAGATCGTATGACAAAGTAGAGTAGAGCTTGGCATACCAGGGATTCTGAGGTAGCAAGATCTACTGTATCCATTGGCATGACTGCAGAACAAAGGCGAAGAGAGGAAGAACGTGATCAAGATATGGCGCACATGAAAACACAGATGGATCTTCTTACTAAGCATTTATTATCAGGGAAGACCAAAAAAGTCAAAGCTGTTGTATCACAGGGACGAGATGAATCCGAATCAAAGGAGGAAGTGAACTACATGAATAATTAGGGGGGTTTCCGAGGCAATGCCCAAGGAAACCGAGGTCGAAACTATCATGATAATTCTGGAAAAAAAGATCGTGATCAAGGTATTTGGAAGGATAAGACTGACAGGAGTGGTTTGTATGTTCCTTCTGGAAGATGTGACGCCGCTGCATCTGGTTCTGGAAATATGTCCATGGAAGATATGATGGCTAAGCTGTTGAAAGGAGTGGAGGCAACCAGCACGGGAGTTACTAAGGTAATAAATGGTTTGTCCTCAATGAAGCAATTGGCTGACTCGTATTCTACTGCAATAAAACAGCTAGAGCAACAATTAAGTCAACTATCAGCGATAATCAACGAAAGAAAAGCTAGCACTTTACCTAGTGACACTGTGCAAAATCCAAGGAATGATGGATCATGTAGGGCTATTACTACCAGGAGCGGTAAGGTGTTAGACAATCCGTCTAAAGGCAAGCAGGTGGTTGATGATATAGAGGAGATTGTTATTGACACAAATTGAGATGATTCCGTAGAAGCTGAAAATCAGAAGGAGCGCGTTTATGAGAAAACTATTCCTCTTCCACCCCCACCTTTTCCTCAGAGATTGAAGAAAAAGGCTGATGACACACCTTAAAAGGCTGATAATCGGAAGCAAGATAAAAAGAAAGTGGTGGAGAAAATAATTCCCCTTCCACCACCACCTTTTCTGCAGAGATTAAAGAAGAAGTCGGATGATACAAGGTTCAGTAAATTCATGACGATGTTGAAGCAGTTGACTATTAATGTTCCTTTGATGGAGGCGCTGGAACAGATGCCTGGGTACGCTAAATTCATGAAGGACCTTTTAACAAAGAAGCGGGCAGTAAGCTATGAGTCGGCAGATAATATTCATCATTGCAGTGCAATTGCCACAAGGTCCTTAGTACAGAAAAAGGCAGACCCTGGTGCTTTCACTATTCCTTGCACGGTTGGATCTATGAATTTTGCTAAGGCATTGTGCGATTTGGGAGCAAGCATCAATTTGATGCCACTATCTGTCTACAAAAAGTTGGGCTTGGGCGACCCTACACCAACCAATATACGGCTCGTGATGGCACATAGGTCGGTAAAATGACCTGTTGGTATCTTAAATAATGTGTTGGTGAAGGTTTCCACCTTCATCGTTCTTGCAGACTTTGTTATTTTGGATTGCGAGGTGGATTCTGAAGTTTCCATAATCTTGGGATGCCCTTTCCTCGCAACTGGAAGTGTGCTTATTGACATGAGAGCTAATGAGCTTTTATTTTGGTTGAATGACGAAGTGGTCCATTTTGATGTATGCAAAGCAATGAAGCAGCCCGAAGATATGGATGTGTTCTCTATAGCTGAAGTTAATTATAAGGATGACAAAGAATTATCTGTAGAAAAGCAGCTTACTGATGAGTCACTATCTGATGAGCTGCTGAATTTTGAGCGTGAGGAGGCTCAAGAACATGAAGAAACTATGTGTGATATAACAGAAATAGGGTCCTATTCTCATACTTCTAAGCAGCCGGACCTTGATCTTAAGAATCAACCATCATCAATAGCAAAGACTTCCATTGAAGAGCCCCCAGTGCTAGAATCGAAAGATCTTCCCAATTATCTAAGGTATGCATTCTTGGGAAGTGGAAATACACTTCCTGTGAGTGTGGCGGATGATTTAAGTGAAAAGCACGTAGAGGCTCTCATCTCTTCTCTAAAGAGGTACAAGAGAGCCATGGGTTGGACTATTGATGATATAATTGGTATCCCTCCTGGGATATGTATACACAAGAGTCATCTCGAAGAAGATTGCATGCATACAAGTAAGCACCCGCATCATCTGAATCCATTCAGAAAATGATGCACTATCTATCTCGATGAAGTCTAAGTAATCGAGATAGCTATGTCGTGCCGCGACAATAAATCAAGCGCTTAGTAGGAGGCAACCCATCATTTTTAATTGTTTTGTTTTCCTAGGATTTTCTCGAGCCACGACAAAAACTAAGGCGCTTGATGGGAGGCAACCCATCGTTCTAATCATTTTTGTTGTTTTTGAGTAAGTGTAGGTACAAGAGGTGTAAAGGAGGAGATTGGTTTCAAATTTTTATTTGGAAGCGGTTCATATTGAAGGTGGTAAGTTAGGAATGAATAAGAAAAGGCTATGGGTGAGGCATTGCCTAAGAAAATCTAGGCAACGAACAAGGCATGGCCTATGTAAATCTAGGCAACGAACAAGGCATGGCCTATGCTATGGCCTAAGCTCTCAGAATCTAGAATGCCATAGCATAGGCGCCGCCTATGCCCAACAATGCTATAGCATAGGCGCTGCCTATGCAAAAGCCTTTGGTCTCGGATTCTAAAATGCCTGCCATAGCATAGGCACCGCCTATTCTCAACAAGGCTTTGCAAAAGGCGCCGCCTATACCAAGCATAGGCAAAGCATTAGGCGCCGCCTATGCTCACTTTTGGTCTCCAAATCCGATTCCAAATGGTTCAAAACCTGACCCAAGCTTTTCCTATAAATAGAACCTTAGTCTTGAAACAAAAACTCATTGCAAATCCAACCTAAGCGCCGCTACCACTCCAAATTCTCTCAAAAAATTTCTTTTTGCTCTTTTAACTTTGCAAGAACATCTTCCAAGGCCATCAACCAAGTAAGTAGTTCTTTGATCTTCTTTTATATTACGTAGTCATTACAATACTACACCTATATTGATTCATTAAATCTTGAAGTAGTCTTGGTGATTCAAATATGTTGATTTATTGTGATACAATGAAGTAAGTGAACAAATACGTAAGGGTGTTCTAGACTTTGTTCCGATTTGTAGTTGATTATTATACACTATCATCTTGTTGCGGAATCAAAATGGTAAATTTAATCACATAATCATGTAAGTTGAACGTTGGAATATCTTGAATGGCTCGATCATAATTGAATACAGGCATGAGATATTGTGATTATTTCTATACCATAAACTTGATTCGATCTCTACGTAGTCATCTTGTTCCAAAAGTGCATTAATGAAAACCATAAAGCATGGACAAGATTACATGAAATAGAGTTGAACAAGATAGTTAAGATGACATGAAAAGTATGACTGCACTGAATATATTGTTGGAACATATCGCCTACATGTATGTCGATGAAGTCTGAGTAATCGACATCACTCACTTAATTAGTTTGTACAAACAAATTAAGTGTGGGGTGGTGCCACTATAGTTTGTTTGTCGATTATATCTTCTAAGATGAGCTAATATGAATCTCAGGTAGAATGGCACCAAAAGGGCGACAAGGAAAAGAAAAAGCGTCCACCTCGCAGAAAGGTCAGAAAAGGGGAAGAAAAGAGCAAGCTGAATCCTCCTCGCTACAAATACCGCGATGCACTTTTGGGATCAATTGGGGTACAATTTGAGGAAACTTTGAGGATGACGACTCTGATGATGATTCCGGCACAGGGGGTATGACCCCAGACATAGAGGAGGAGTCCGACTAATCAGGTTTTTCGTATTTATTTTCCACTGAGGGCAGTGTGTCCCGTCTAAGTGTGGGGTGCTGGTATTTGTATGCTATACTTCTTTATCTGCATTTGCATTTATTTATTTTTTTTTGTTTTATTTGTTAGTCGTTAAATTTTAGAAATTTTTTTTTTACCTTGCATGAAATTGTTCTTATAGGCAACAAGGTATTATGACAAGAGTCTGTGATAAAATCATTACTATTTAGACACTTAGGCTCTAAATGTGACTCGCTATGTGATAAGTGTGTGGTTTAATTCCTTCAGATAGTGGGTCAAGAGTCTATACTTCTCCCAATAAAGTTGACCATGTGCCTTGTGTGTGTGAGATTATAGTATATTCTGTGTTTGTGACTGAGGCTAGAACTTGCCCGGTGTTTATGTAAAGCGAGATAAAGAGTGTGAGTTTAGGAGATGATTTAGGCATTTCTTTGGTAGCCTATTATTGTTTACCTTCTTTTTATCTACCCATGGACATTATCCTAGATAACCCCCTTTTGAGCCTTTAAGCCATTTTCTTTGACAGCCTCATATGTAAGACTAATCCATTTTTTTTTCAAGATCATAATTTGATTCAAATTCCTAAGCGCTTTAAATTGTAAAGTCATGTGACAAAATAAGAGGAAATTGGGTGAGAGTGATGCATCAAAGTGTATTGGTACTTGAAATAGTTGTGAAAAAGAATGGCTATCATAGTGGTGTGTTATAAAAAAAAGAGAAAGAAAAGAAAAAGAAATAAAAAACTAAAAAGATAATTGTGTTTATGGGTGAATAACAAAATAAGGTGAAAAGGGGTGTTACATGAAAGCAAGGTAGCAGGATTGTTTCAAAAAGAGCATTAATGACACAATGTAGTGGATTAAAGTGCTTAGGGAACATAGTCACTATTTATGGCCAAAATAGTCCTACCTGTCCCTTAGCCTACATTACAACCATGTAAAGACCTATATGATCCTAAACTTAGCATTCTGATATTAGTAGAGCATTACACTAAGGGAAAGCCTATGGTCATCAGTTGCAACATATGAATTCTATGTGAGAGTGAGAGCAAGGAAAATCTTATACCCATGTTTCAAAAAATGCAATACTTGTGAGTGATTATGGGTAACATCTTATGTGAGACACACATGGTTGATGAGCTTTGGGTAGCTCTGTATGATTATTTGTGCCTTAACTTATGGATACGAATTAACCATCATCACGAGTCTATGTTAGAGGTTAAATTGTTTCTAGTAGTGATCAGAAAACTACTCTTTGTTAATAATTGTTGTGCCTGTCTTGATGAATATTTTGTGCTGTTACTGTGAAACCCTAAGTAGATGTTTATATGGACATGATATTTTTTTCGAGGATGAACAAAGCTTTAAGCGTGGGGTGCTGATGTTAGGCGTATTTACACGCCTAAAGCACCTTAATGAACCCATATTTTAGCTAAGTTTTAAGGAAAAAATATGTAATTCCTGCACTTTTAGTCCTTTTTCCTGTAAGTGCGCTAACCAACATGATTAGCAAGTTTTCAGGTATAAATGATGAAGATTTCAGCATTTTATGGACTGTTTGACGCCAAAGGAAACCTCATGTAAGAAGGAAGGCAGCTTTTGGAAGCCTATGGACTAAAAGTGATGCATGGAGAACTTGTTCCGGGCAAAAACAGTATTTCTAAGGACTTAGGGATCAGCAGTAACTTAGTAGGATTAGGACAAGGATAAAAACCCTATTTCAGTAGGACAAGGATAAAAACCCTATTTCAATAGGACTAGGATATTGATGTTATATAAACCCTATTTTGCTGAAACTTTTCAGCATTCTCTTCTTATCCCCCTTTCTATTCTTTCCCTTCTTCATTAATTCGTTGTTGACATTATTCTTCATATATTTGACTTTTAATGTTCACGACAACAGAAACGCTACTAGCAAGGAAATCACGCCACAAGTGACACCAAAACATACTTCACGTGAGATTGTTATTATTTTGGTGTGATGATAATGTCTATTGTGTTTTCCGTTGCACTCATGAGTAGCTAAACTTCTCTGTTAGGGTTATGGAAGCCTTATGCTATACTATCTATTGCTATGAGTTTGTGAATTCTTGATACGTATGCTGCTTATATCATTACTCTCTTCATCTTAATTGAATTCTTGTGGTTGCAAACATATAGAATACGCCAGTATAGCAATAACTTGTTCAAAAGAAAAGTTACATGTCTGGAAAAGAGAGAATGACAAGGAAATAGGGCTACCAACCCCTGTTTAAAAGTTAGTGCCGTAACTGGATTAACCTCTTGGAGAATTCGCACCATTAGTTATACGCTTTAAGCTCGAACGAGTTAAAGTGAGATAATCCTTGATGGTCAAAAGATGCTAGGATTTACCATAGAATACGAATCTCTATAAGTGCATGCATATCTGAATTCCGCATAACTCATAGTTAATAGATACGTAGAACTCATAAGGTGGACATAACCCTAACTTACAATTCTCATTAATTAAAATCTTACTAAACATTCTGTTTTTACTTTGCTATTTTGATACTTTCACTTCACGCATAAAATCCCCCCTTTTGCCGCAGAACTTTCACCAAAAGTCTAAGAATAGTTGCAATACTTAGTGACCGAGTATTCCCTGTGGGATTCGACACCCAACCCAGTTGGGTTCTATATTTGACAGCGACCGCTTCTACTCTTACGAGAGTTGTAGTTTGGGTGTTATCAAAAACCTAGTTTCATATCAAACCCTAATCCATGGATCCCATAACCCCAGCTAATTTAATTAGTCGCTCGTGATTTAATGAATGAAATCACAAGTTGCATTCATTATGATAAGGATAACTTATGATTAGATGGAAAACAATAAGTAGTTTCTTCGATTGAATCACAAGGTAGAAACCTAAAAATAGTTGATAAAAATAAGAATAATAATTGATGTAAGAGAGCAATGTTATGTGGCTCTCTTTCCTAGGTTAATTGTCTGATAGATGAATTATAAATTAAAAATCCTAAAAGATGTTATTTGTACTAAATCCTAGTTAAGGAAATAAAATAACAAAATCATAATTGGGCTCGGATTTAGGTGATGGCATATTGGTGTTGATCGTCAAGATTCTGACGGTGTCTCAAATATGTCGTCAGAAGTCGTGCCTTCTTAACCTATTCTGCCTCACTCTGACGATGTCCTATGATGGCTCACCAGAGGAGTGATGGCATGTAGCAAATACCGTCAGACCTTCAGCTTATTTCACCATGTTCTATCCCACTTGACGGTATCTTCTGACGGCTTACCATACTTGTGATGACGTATTGAGAATGTCGTCACCTTTATCCAGTACCTCTTCTTCACTGTTCTTTCTGACGCCTTTTTTGGTAGCTTACTACATCTCTGACGGGTTGCAAGAAATGTCGTAAGACTCATATCATCTCACTTGTACCAGATTTTACTCTTTTGCTCCATTGTTATTTATTTCCATTCATCTTGACTTTTTTACAAAATCTTAAGAAATAACATCAAAAACACCAATAATTACTTAAGAACTTATGATTATTTCAAATTAAAAAGTCTTAAATGTGCTACAAAAATCAAGCACATCAATTGCTAACGGTCTTAGAAGGTTATCCATGGGGAGTTTAGCTCATGTGGAAGAAGGAAAATGGGAATTGGTGAAGGGTATTCACCACCTGGATAATCTTGGAGTTTTCCTCTTAGACTTCAAGAATGGTGGTGTGATGGTGTAAAAAGTGGTTTGGTTATCCCTTGGTACGGAGATTAAGGAAAAGCAAGTGCGAGATCTTATATTAATAAAAATTAAGGGTGACATTGGTTGGCAAAAGGTAGTGGTGTTTGAGATCATTGGTGATGGTACTTTATGCTAAAAAGGGAGGTTCTATGTTATCAATAGAGACGGGTTGCGACAAAGGATTTTACGGTGGTTCATGAGTGACACTATGTTGTACATCTCAGCTTGACTAAGATGTATCATGATCTCAAGTAGATCTATTAATGGAATGGCATGATGAGGGATGTGGTTAATAGTATGGCCAAGTGCATGGTGTGTCAGCAGGTTAAGGATCAGCACATGAGGATAGAAGGGTTGTATCAAGAAATTGATTTTCCCGAATGGAAATGGGAAGTCATAAATATAGACTTCGTTATCAGTCTTCTTCAGTCTCGGAATTAATATGATTTGGTTTGGGTCATCGTGGATAGGATGACAAAGTCTACCAACTTTTGTCAAGTATGTAGTAACTTCTTGGTGAAGGATTATGCTAACTTGTATCTTTAGGAGATTATGAAGCTACATATGGTGCCTGTTTTGATTATTTCTAATCGTGGCATGCATTTTACATCTCACTTTTAGTGATCTTTCCAGAAAGGGTTGGGGACTAAGGTTAGTCTGAGTACTGCTTTTCACCTTCAGATAGATGGGCAACTTTGTTTTCTTCTCTTTATGATTTTGGCTTATTTACACATTATCCATTTTTCACATCACTGATTCTATCACAGACATGGGGTAGACTATGTAAATGCTTAGGGGTAGATTTCAATAGCTACCTGGGTCTACATGTTAACTGGATAATAAAATGTGAAAGTTTCTAAAGGTTAGTTGTAAAAGAATTGAAATTTCTTATCCATATTGGCAATACAAGCAATCAATATTTTGTGATCCCTTGGCTCTTTGTTTCCAATTATTATAGAATATTCTCTCATACAAGGGTTAAATATACTTAATATTCTTAGTTGTGTCACTAAAAACTTTAATCCACAGAGGATCTTTATGACCATGTACAAGGGAGTATTTCTATTTCAACTAGCCAAGTGTCTGGGTATTTGCCCCACTTTGTGGGAATATACTGGGTTTGTTGTTGTTGTTGTTTGAAGTGTCTGGGTATTTGTATTTATCCAACTTAGATTATGAATGCTTTGGCTGAATGGATCTATGAATTTATAGTATAATAGTTGTTACTATGGACATATTTGCTAGTGAGAGTGGAAACTAGACGCTCTCTGAAGGAATTGCATGAGAAAATTATCTATATTGATGATGAATTTATGTTTTCTCTTCTATATCGTGTATTTCCTTTTTCTACGGTGATTAAGGTACCTTTCTTGTTAGGTTTAATTTGTTTGACTGACCATATTTTGTTTGATGCTCTAAGTCAGTACTAATTATAAATACATATGACTCTTGACTTGCTCGGTGTTTTTTCCATTGGCTTACAGTTATGGCTAGATATAGATGTGAAAGTCAAAATGGATAGCTTATTTAGAGCACAAAAATCAAACATCATTGGTTTGATTAAAATTGTAATTTAAACATTGTATAAACAATGGGGTTATTCAAAGAGAAAGTAAAAGGAAGAGCTTCAAAGAAATCCATATACTAGGAATAGCTCGTTTCCACTGTACAAGCGAGTACAATGTGACTTATCTTGCAGATAGCATCGCTGCTCCCACAAAGTCACACCCATTTCTATCTTCATAAATAACACTTCCTCTCTTTTAATATATATGTCTTTTCTTTCTTTTTTAGTCTATTTAAAAAGAATTGCACTTTCTATATTTAATACTCCCATCTATCCTTATATGTGAAGGTGTTTGACTAAGCACAGTGTTTAAGGAAAAAAGAAAGACATAGGTGTTTGGCCATGAGAATTTTTCTTTCTTTTATCTAGAAAATTATTTCACTATAGTAGAAATAGTAGTGTTTTTTCATAAGAATTATTTCATTTTAGTGAAAATTATTTTTGAAAAAGTGAAAATAAGTCACTTTTTCACTCCTATTTCTCTTACGAAATTTCAAAAACAACTCCAATTTATATTCATGGCCAAACACAATACTCACTCCAATTTCAACTCCAACTCCAACTCTGAAATGGGCCCATAATGAAGAGGAGAGATTATATATTAAGCACAGACAGGTCCACCTTCACAACTTAGCAAAGACACAGTGACTACTTTTCTGTGAAAAGAAGTAGAGCACATTGAGTCCCAATTTTCTACTGAAAGCACCAGCTAATTTATAGTAATCATGGTGTAAAATGTGATTATGTATTCATAAATGAAAATCCAATATCTTCAGAGAATTAATCACTATGCAATATGTGCATATGTGGTCATAAATGAAGATCCAATATCTTAAGTGAAATTTTATTGTTCTGAAAGTGAATTGTGCATTCTTTCAGGGAAATATAACAGGCACTTATATAGATTGGTGACAAAGATCCTTCATTTATCGGGTCACGTGAATGGATTAGAGCCATTGAATTGAATTTTATTTTGGATAAACTAATTGGAGTAAGTTTAATACCTATCTAGAAGTGTTTATAAATTCTTTAGCTGTTAGCTATACTCCCCTATAAACTTTTCAATTTCATTACATTACAAAATTTGTTTAACCTTTTACACACTCCAATTTCATGGGCCAATAGACACACTTGGTGAAATGATTGGTGTGTAAAAGGTTCCCCATGAAACTAGGGTGTATTAAAGGGATTTAGCTTCAGACTCGAAAAGTAAACAATGTATTAAGCCTTTGCATTCTTTTTGTGAATAGGTTAGTTACAAAATCATAAATGTCAGATCTAGAGTTAAACTTCCTGAAAATTGTCGAGAGTCGACGTTGCATTTTGAGAATCAAGAAACTCCTATCATGATTTATAGGTCATACAGTTATTGTAATATGCTTTTGGCTCTAAGCATATCTTCTTCTCAAATGAAACAATAACATAATATGCAAACATAATATGTAGCACAATAAATATTTTATAATAAGGACTGAAAGTTTATCGATTGATTCTTATACTTTGCATTTTTATGTAGTCAAGTGATGTGTCTAGTGGATCCATTTTGCCCATGAATATAAGGATATCACATGATGATAATGATCCTAATGACATTCTTCGATTTCGTTGCATTTGTCTTGGATATTCAATTATGATGATGTAATTGTGTGGTTGGAGTGAATCTTAGAATATTGAAGGTTTTGTGTTTAAACTTGATTTTGTAGTTTGTAGATACTAGTTAATGATTAAAATTTGGATTTTGAAGATGTTAATGTTGATAATTTAATTTAGAAGTTTAATGTTCAATTTATTTTTTATATGCTTGTCAATTACAATGTTTAATTATTCTGTTGTATTAATGATATATGAATTGAATAAATATTGAATTGTAGGTTATGTCTAAAGGAACAATTAAATTTGAGCTAAAATTAGAATCTATAATTAGTTATTGAAAATTGATGGGCCATACTAATTCTTTTTAAATAAAACAATTGCAGAGGTTTTAACCCCCACAAGTTTTAAATAAAAGTTAATTATAAAAAAATTAAATTTAGAATAACGGGGGTCAATAACCGCCGCAAATTAATTAAGGGGATCGTAACCACCACAAATTAATTATGGGGGTTTAAAAAAATCATCGTAAATTATTTGTGATGGCTCATATTCTGGGGGTTTTGAAAACTATCGTAATAACATTTTGCGGGGACTTTGAAATCCCGCAAATCATAAATTTAATCCCTGCTAGTGCCCCGACTCCATCCAAACAATTTTAAAACCAAGGGAATGGATGTGAACAATTTTGTAGCAATACTTTACCTCATTTTGTGACTCCAAAGTCTTTATTTTGTAGTATATGGTAAGTACTTCCTTTTGTCTCTAGTAGGAAATGGAATTGAGCCTTCTTGAAAAATTTGCCTGCCATGTGTGGTGAGAGTAATTGTGTATCTTTCATGCATACTTGTATCATCTAGAACATGCTCTGTTAGTCTCTCAAGGCAAATTGTTATTATGCTTGGTTAGTAAAATGATCTTAGGCCTTCTTTGTGAACATAAGGACCCACTTTAGCCAAAATAGCCTACTTGTACATAGAATAGTTTTCTTAGTTACCCATTTTTTAGCCTTTAAGCCTTTCTTTGGGAACCACATTACAAGCCTTGAACCATTTAAAGATTATCCCTCTTTTGAACCCTACCATCCTTGCACTTGGAAAATGAAACTTGAGGCCAAATGCCTAAATTAGGGGTGGTATCTTTTGGAAGAAGTAACGTTGGGCAATGATATTGTAAGTGGATACCTAAAAATCTAAACAATGAGAGAAAGTGAAAAGGTGAAAAGAAAGGAATCATAAAAAGAAGGAATAACATCGATTGCTAAAGAAATAGTCAGAAAAAAAATACTTTCAAAGAGATGGGTAAATCAAGGTAGAAAAAGTAGGCATTTCTGAATTTTGTAAACAATCGAAGTGGTCCATGGTGAAAAGTTATGTTAGTGTGATGTAGATTTCCAAGAAGGGTGTAGTGACTTTGTTCCTAAATGATATCATACCCTTTCCCGACCCTATCATACAATCTTAAAAAATCCCCAGATCTCCAACCAAGTGTACACATAGTAGTTGCAACTAAAAATAAGGGCAAGAATATGGTATGGTACTTGTTTACATTGTGAGAGTCTTTGTGAGAGTGAGAGTTTTGAACTTAAATCCTTTTTGGCATAATGGATAATTTGGCACATGGGATTTCTATTTTGTGAGGAAGCATGTTGAGAAATTGAGGCGGATGAAATTGTCATTTTTTGAAAATGAGGCAAAGGAGTATGATTGAGTCTCTATCAATAAGGAGTCACTTCTAAAGAGTTGGTGATTGTTGCATTGATTTTTCTTTAAAGTCTTTTGCATACTTTAAATTATGTTTCATGTTGATGGGAGTCATAAGAATAGCTTTGCCCATGCTTGAGAGCTACTTATTGGCATTAATCAAGTCTGATGTCATTGTCGTATAAATGAGATTAAATTTAGATAGTCTCATCAAGTATTGTTTCTTGAGGACAAGTAAAATTTTAAGTTGGGGATGTTAATTAGTGGTAAATTTACCACTCATTTCCATCTAAATTCATGCACACTACTTTGGTTAATAGGTGTTAATGAAATAAATTTTTCATTTGAATACACTAATTACCATGTTTTGAAGGTATATAGGTAATAGGAAGAAAATAAGTGAATTCATCTTAAAAGAGATAACGAAGGAAAGAAGTAGTACAAAATGGCTAGAAAAGTAGGAGTTGGGATAAACCTCAGTTACCACAATCATGGTATGAGGGCCGTGATAGCTAGTCAAGACTAGGTCAAATCATGGTGATCACGTTAGGTCAAATGCAATTGCGGTAGTCACGACCGTGGTCAATGAATGGCAATCGTGATGAAGAAGGATTCTCCCAAGGGTAGATTGGTCATTTCATAAAATTGAATCTAATCCTTCAAAGGGCAAAAATCCTTTCACTTTTGGATTATCTTCCAACTACCTTTAAGGAATACAGAGAGAAAAACTCCCAATTAGTGTGACAAGAATAATTGTATTAAATCATCCAAAAAATGATATTTGTAGTTCTAATTGGAGCTTGGTATTTTGAGATTACTCTTGATTTATTTTCAATGTAGCAAATGAATTTCAACTTGGGTAATTCTCTTTTCCCTATATTCATAAGTAGCTAAATATTCAACTTGGGATTATGTTTGTATAGGGTGCAAATATATGTAGGTTTTGATAGTTAGTCAGAATTCTTAGTTGATGTTGGTGGGTTTCACAAATACTTGATTTATTAGTTGGGGTTTGTGGTTGAAATCCTCAATTTCCCTAAATTGCACATCATCCTTTAAAGAAGGATGTGGGTGAATTGCATTTGTGAACATTAATTATATTTTAGCTTATCCCTTTACATTAACTTAGAAATAAGGGTGGATTGTGAATTTCCTATGTCTTGGAAATTTTTCTATAAATAGGGATGTCCAATTGAGGTCATAGGTGTATTTGTTTGCCACACCCCTGACGTATCCGAAAGGATCCATGGGTGATATTTTTGGTGTTTGGTTGAAAAACTAGCATCAACCTAGCCTAGTCATATAGTCATCAACTAGAATTTGCATTTGATTATCATGAACCCATGCACTATTAGCCCCTAGGAAGACATAATCCCAAGACTCTTATCCTATTGAAGGTTTATGTTCAATTGTTTCTCTAATTTGGTAGTTCATGTAGTTTCGTTTAAACAATCTTCCAAACCATACCCTCTTTTCTAATTTTAAATTCATGTTTTACTTTATGTCTACATTGCGGGTAATCACTTAGCAGCTCTCAGCACCCATGGAATTTGAATACTAATTCCAATCCTCAAGGCTTTGACACCAATTTAAGTTGGGTTATTATTATATTTCATAACGATCACCTTACCCATAAATTATGGAGTAAGTTGAGCGTGATGAACAGACTCAAGCCAGAACTTGCACTTTTAGAATTTTGCAAAAAGCCTATTATCTCTTAAAGTATGGAGGAAAATTATCAATTACAATATATACTCCTCCCTACTCATCAAATACACAAAAAGGACCTCAATGAACACAACCATGAAAAATTCTAAGTATGGTGTGACCATGTAGTTCACCAAATCTATGAATGCAGTTTGGGCATTGGACAACCCAAAAGACATCACCAGGAACTCATAATGGCTATATCAAGTCTTGAAGGCTTTCTTTGTGATATCCTCAGCCTGAATCCTTAACTAATGGCATCCGGATCTCAGGTCAATCTTAGAGAACATCTCTCTCCTGAAGCTAATCAAACAATTCATCAATATAAGGCATAAGATACCTATTCTTCACCATTACGTTATTTAGTGATATGTAATTGATACACATATGCAATAAAATATCCTTTTTGTTCATGAAAAATTTAAGAGTTCCTTAAGGAGACACACTCGGCCTAATCAAATAATTACCCATAGAGTTCTTGAATCTAAGAATTCAGCTTTGTAGGCTCGATAGGAGCCATACGGTAAGGTTCTATAGAATTAATAGGGAATATATCCAGAAAATAATAGACAATAGGAATAAAATCAAGTGAAGGTTGGGGATCCATCTCTCATCTGTCCTCAACATCTAGGTCATCCACAAATTGTGATAAGAGACTTCGTCGTAGACTTGGGGTCCTCTTCTAGTGTAGTTGTAGCATATGTTCTAGCCATCTTCAAAAGAGTGAAACCAAGGGAATCATAGAAACCAACACATACTCTTAATATGAAATGAGTGAAAGAATTTAATATCTCCTAAGAATATTCAATCTCCTACCAATGATAAGAAACAAACATCATAATTCTAATCTACAGACTCTGTTAGAAAACTGCTTTTCTACCAACAATATTGGTGAACCTATTTCTCTGATACCAATTTTTCATGACCTAATTTGTTCACCGATAGTGCTCTGATACAAATTTGTCATGCCCCAATTTATGAATCATGATGGAAACTATATTATCCAACCAGCAAGTAAGCTAAATCGTTGCTCGGACATATAAGCAATGGCTAAACTGGTGGAAAATAGCATAGTTTTTGAAATTTTATAAGTAAAGGATTACAATAATAAATCAAGCAATAATAATTAAATTAAGAGGAACAAAATAATCATTATATCCTAAGACCTAGTAATGTCAGTACAAGAGATACTAATAAAAGAAAAATGTGTTATAATAGTCAAATAAACATCATCCTCGAATAATGTAAGACTGAAAAAAAGTAGAGGAGGATAAAAGGTCAACTCCATCTTCAAAAGCTCACCTTATCTCTGAACACTATATAGCACGATCATAATGGTTGTGCAAACTATTAATACTTGAATATATACAAAAAGGTACATAATATAGTATGAGCACCAAAGTCATGGGTACTCAGTATTAATCATCAGCCAAGTGATATAAATTATAATATAAGTATGATAAAAATGCAAGATAAATAAACTAAGGCAAGGTAAAAAGACAAATAGGGAGTAATGCTTAAAATGTTGTAAAAGAATAAGCAAATATCCCAAGTAATAACCTAAAGAACTCTTCACTATCACTATGAAGCTAGACCCTACACCTAGTAAGTACAAAAAAGTAAATAACCCAATGCGTGCCTTTATAAGCCCGAAGGGTACAATCAAAGAGATTAAGTAATGAAAATTATACAAATTAATGAATCTCAAGCCATAAATAGTAATCTATACATACCATAAACATATCATAACTAACCAATGGTGACCCTCCAAGTTATTTCCTTATTTTGCATGTAATTCTGGCGATCAAGCCTTTCCACAATAGCTACAGTTCACTTATGACTTGCTAGAACTGTCGATTTGGACATCGAATAGTTTGTTTCAATTTTAGGCTCAATTTATTATTTTGGAGCTTTTGGTGTTTAAGATTTGGTCTCAATATAAAACTGTAATACCCCGATCGTTTCTTAAGTCTAAATCTGTCTTTTGAGTGGATATGTATGACTTCCAAAGTGATTGATGTTTAAACAATGTTGTATTTCTCTAATTTCTAATTTATTTTGTTTATATCATGGAATAAGCTTTTTATCAGTATCAATTTCATTGAAATCCAACATCGGACGAGGGAATTATAGTCATTTAACTAAACAGTATCAGATCTCCCAGGTTTGACGGTCGACCTAATGGACCGTCAGATCCCTAGTGGACCATCAATTTCCCCGTCAAGTCAAGGCAACGGCCAAGTTGGTGGACCGTCAAAAAATTGATGGACCATTAAGGGGTCTGTTATGTCTACACAAAATATCTCATTTCTGGACCTCGAGTGACGGACGACTTGGTGGTCCGTCAATTTCCTGATGGACCATCACTTCGACCGTTACATCGAGGCATAAAGTTCCAATTTTGTCACTCGAGTGACGAACGATCTGGTGGACAGTAAGGAGACTTGATGGACCGTCAGATCGACCGTCACAGGCCCCGATCATCGAATTTTAGCTTTTTCAAAAGGACATTTTGGTCATTTCCACCGCATATGGTCTTTTATATATATATCCTATTAGAGAATAGCCATTCATTTTCCTCCTTTACTCTTCAAATAAATATCTAAAAATTAGGGTTTCTTCCAAAACCCAAAAATTCAATCTTCTTCCAAGAAATTCAAGGATCTTCTATAGATTTCTCCAAGTTGTTCGAGAATTAAGTTCCCCAAGTCAAGGGAATCAAGAATATTGGTCTAAAAGTTTTAGAAATAAGTTCCAAACAAGTTTCTACATCTCCAAAATTTATAATCCAACGTATGTGGGGATTGAACAAGAACACTCCTTTCGTTCTTATGCCTAAAGATTTACTTTCTATTATTGATTTACATGATTTTGCAAGTGGGTTTACACCCAAATTTCTTTATTTATGATTTATGAGATTTGAGTTGAATAAGTTTGATATTTATGATTATTTCACCATCACGTTTCTTAAATTGAGAATTTATTCCATGAGTTGTATATTGTCTTTATGCATTGATGATTTTTAAGCGATTTAAGACAAGTGTCATCAGTTATGCCTTTCCATGAGAAATTTGACTATTGAATATATATAGATATTTAATATTGAAAGTCAGGGATAAGTCCTATGATGTTTCCTTAAAGCTTTAGATATCTAAAAATGATTCGAAAAGCAAATGTACTTGATGTTGAGAAAGATTGTGTAGAGTTGAGTCGGGTTAGGAATCCACAAGATATTTATGATTTACAGATGACATATATATATATATATATATATATATATATGTTTTGGTCTTTAAAATAGACCCATGAGTTGATATTGATTAAGGTGGATTTCCTAACGCGTTCTGAGCTGAGTCTGGGGGGAGTATTTAGCACCGAGCGGTAAATAAGGTATTTTCCTGAAACTACGTCCCACCGTAGGATTGATATTGATAATTTTGGGCCAGAGGCCATGTATGGGATTATGATAATGAGATTGAGGTTGTGTTCCCTGGCAAGAGTACGATACCCCCGCCAATGTGGGGTTCTCTCCTTAAGAGGGCAAAACGTTGGACTCCATACGGCTCACATGGTGTAGTTAAGTCGGTTATAAGAAAATTCCATGTCCATAATGATCTAATTACCATGATATACCGAGTCACTCTAAGTCATGAGTCAAAGAGTTTGAGTTGAGTTAAATGATTTATGAGATTTATGAAGCATATGTTATTACTGATGACTTACGAAAATGATGTTTTAGATAATTCAAGTGAAGAGAGTTATTATTGTCAGCATGCATAATTTTGTTATACATTTATGATATTATTTAAAATGTTGCATCCACCCCACATACTCAGTACATTCCCAAGTACTGACTTTCATACTCTTTTGTATTCTATATTTCCTCATGATATAGGTTCAGGTGCTCAGTCTCAACAGCGACAGTGATCTTTGAGTACCTTCATCTACATTTTTGTGGTTGGTGAGTCTTCATGGTTCGAGGACCCGTGTCTCCGATTTTGTCTTGTTAATAGATGGTTGTTTACTTTCAGTTCAGTACGAGTCAGTTGGGGATCTATCCAAATGGCTCTTCAGTCCTATGTAGTAGAGGCTTTGTCAGACTAGTGTGCCAGTATGCACGGAGATTTTAGTATTTTATTTGTACAGAACAGTATTACTTCGTATCTCAATATGTTTATGTCATGATTATTCTTTCCTACTTTATGATGATTCATGTTGTAGAGAGTTCTGAAAGTGATGACAGGCTTAGAGGGTTAGCTTGAGGCCATGTGTGGCCTTGAGCCCTATGTGATGTCTCGGGATAGGCTCTCGGGGCGTTACAAAAACTCCTAGTAGATGACATCTGAGAAGAATTCTAACTACACCATCAGCTCTGAAACATTAATTTTAAGATAAGGGGATCCTAAGTTTAGGTACCGAGACTTTCAAACTCATTTTGGGATATTGGCCTGAATATTAAAAAATAAAACTATAAGTGTTGGTTTCACACTTGGTCAAAACCATCTAAGATAAAAGTTTTGATGGTTTCATTTAGTCCAAAATGTCAAATTTTGTATGGTAGCATATTTTGTTTATATGCATGGGGTTCCAAATGAATCTCGATCACCTAATCGAATTCCATTCTAGGCATAGCAAAATATGATGCATCAGGTTGCTGATGCAACCACTTAAGCTAACATATGACCGCTTAACTGGTCATCGCTTATACGATATTGTGTCTCTTAAGTGATATTATCTCTCTGGTCAATAGATGCATAAGTGATGCTTTGTCTACTTAAGCAAGCATCTCTCAATTTTCCTAGAAGTAACTTATGTGATACTCCACCAAGCATTCTATATGGTGTAAGCGATGCTCAGGATGCTTAAGCATCTATCGCTTAAGAGACAAGGTGACCGCTTAAGTGACCCAGTGGTTTTAATATCCTCTTTCCCACCCAATTTTCTATCCTTTATTCCACCATTTTTGCACCAACTTGAGAGATTAAAGAGTGATAAAAGTGGGAAATCATCCATATAAGTTAAGTTAAGATAAGATAACTCTTCATGGTCATTTTCCATTGATTTTCTTTCAATTTCCATCCTAAATCTTGGTAAAATTCTTAGAAATTAGGTCTTAAATCCCTATTTTTGAGGGTTTATTTAAGACCCAATGTGTGTTTCCTTTGTTCTTAACTTTTGAGCACACATTCCTTGTCCTTCGAGGGACTTTGTGATGGGGTCAATATCAGATTCAATTTGCAGGCCCTAAGGGACCCATTCTTAACCCAAAATTTGAGCAGAACTTTATTATAGAAATATTCGATCTTATTTTATTTCTAATGATGTATAGATAATATTTTGATAGTTTGATGGAATTTTGGGATAGTGAAGGGACGACAAATGATTCATGGGTGAATCAAGGATTGTGGTTTGGCATCGAGGTAGGTTTCTTACTACTCTTCTTATTAAGATGGTGTTTAATATATGTTGCATGTTAGATAGGTATTGTACGATATTATTATTGGTAGAACTCCATAACTTAACATAATATATGAGTTTGAGGGCTCAAAGGGTAATTGACCTTTATGATGGAATACTTATTATGATTCTAGAATTCTATTACACTAGGTTTCTAGTAGGTTAGGCATAGTTGATACAAAGAACCTTTAGTATGATGACTAATGTGTTACTAGGTGGATTGTGATAGTTTACCTGAATTATGATGGTATGGATTGTGTCAAATAAATAGTATTGGGCCAAAGGTCGTGATTAAGATATTAGTTGTATTTAAGAAAGTGAAATAACCTTGTAAGGACTTGGTTGTAGTTTTTAAATGTTTGATGATTATGATCACATTGTTTGGTACATGGTGATGGCATTCATAGATTAGGTACATTCATGATCATTTAGAGTATAAATTGTATGATTTTAACTAAAACTATGATTTTATAGTTTTTTTTCCGAAAAAGGGATTTATTTCAACTTTTCACTTTTAATATAGAATTCTTCATAACGAGAATCATACCATATTAATAAATAACTTATGAGGCCTTGACACCAAAAATAATGATTTAGAGATTTGACCAAGATATATTTTGGTCCACAAGTTTTGTTATGACTATTTATCTTGGTTGTGAGAGATTCTGACCTATTCTATGTTTTTGTGATGATTTAGTCTCAGAGTTTACCTTCGAAAATGGATTTATGGACTTATAGTATTTTATCCATATGGTTTTACACCATGTATTTTGTGTGTGTGTATATATATATATATGTATGTATGTATATATGTATGTAATTATATATATACACACACACACATATATATGGTATTGGATAAAGTGAATTAATGATGATGATGGATATAGGAAAAACTGGATCAAGACCAAGTCAATGTATATGGGTACTCCTGAACCCCTAGGGGCCTTTTATCCATGAGATGTCATGTCAAAGCAGAGAGGTTCCCGTAGGCCTTTCCTTTGTAAGTCGTTAATCTAGAGGAGGTGTATACATTAGGTTACACTATGGAAATTTGATCGGTTATGGTATTGTGGATTCTCTTGGCATTCATTTTTACATAGGCATTGCCTATCACCAATATGCCCTATATATATTAGACTTATGTAGGTTGCATAGGTATATGTGCGAGTACTGCTCGTAGTATATTGTGTGGTTCTTTTATCTATAATCCTTATAGAGGCTCTCGTAGTTATAGGATTTGACTTTTGTTAGATGAGTATTGATTGAAACTTTAAATCATATGACGATCATGCATTATGAAAGGCATAATTAGGTATTATTTGTTCAAACTTGCTGGTTACTTTATATTGTTATCGTTATTATGGTTATTTCATGATAGGGTGATTATTCAACTAGCATTGAGATCTGAGGTATGATTTTGATTCTATTATATTATGGTTATTTTATATGCATGATAATCCCATGGTTAGGTCATATGGGTTTTTACCCTAATTACGTTATAACAAGTTCCGACTTTGATTTGGACGCCTTGATATGCTAGTATGATTACTTATGGTGTACCTTTGAGATAGCCTTGACTAGGTATATGTATCTATTAATAGTAGTTATGGCATTACCATATATCCTTCCCTTCTTTCATTTATTTATATTGTATTTCCATTCCCAGTCCTTGTATACAAATTTATACATCCTTCTTCAATTCTTTGCTCGTATAATGGTTAGTGATATAAAGTAGGTTCTTAGGTTCTTGAGTATGGCTAGATTTGTAAGGTTTATCCTTATTGTCTCTTTGTTTTTATTATATTATTTTCTTTTATATTTGGGTCTAGTTTATATTCGTGATTGCATGCTATTTATATTTTAATTGTTTTGGATCTCAGTCGGCAGATGCCTACTGAGTACCATATGTTTGGTATTCATACTAGACTTTTACACCATACAGATCATAGTATAGGTTCTCATCGTTGTTGTATGCCTCGTGTGAAGTAGCTATGGTTTGGATACATAGGGAGATCTTGCGGCATTTTGAGTATTACTATTCTCCTTATTATGTACTAGACTCTAATCTTTATATTGTATTCATAGATGGGTTGAAATAGTATATCCTTTCAGTATTTCATTTCATAAGTCTTATTTCATTAGAAACTCTTGTACTAAGTCCACTAGGTTTTAGGACTATCTTATGTATTTTAGTCATTTACGTAATTTATTCTGTATTATTCCTTCTTTTCTCATAGTAGTCTGTTACATGTATTTCCAAACAATGGGGTTGTCTTACCTACTGGTGGCTTATAGTAGGCCTATCATGACCTGAGAAATTGGGTTATTACATCACCTCTTCATGCACTACTTGAACCAGAACTCATTTTATCATCGTTTGCCATACTTTAATCTAGACTCAATATCATCAATTGCTGAACTTGAACTGGAACTTATATAACAAATGTCGGACTTGAATCATAGCTCATATATCAAATGCCAGACTTGAATCAAAACTAGCATAAACTCTCAAACACTAATCTATTATAAGTATCATGAATCAAGCCTCTTCAAAGTCTAAAATACTCATATAAAGGATATAATCAAGTTTATAAAGTCTACAAGGAGCTACTGGTAATCTTAGCCTAAGGTGGACGAAAAGGCCCTCTTCTAATCCCCAATAATTCATTTTAAGAAAAATTCTTCCTAGACTAGTCTAAGGCATATAATTTCATTACTAGATATTAAATAAGCCACATTTATCCCTAAGATAGCAATCCTACCCTAAGCATGAGTAACTAATTCAATTACACCTAGTTTACAATTCCTTAATAAGCTCTATATACCAAATTTCACTAATTATACCTCTAAGACCAAATTTCAAAATTATATCTAGGACATTATCATAAATATAATAAGATTAATATCAATCTATAAGAAAGTTAAACCAAGCCTTACTAGACAACGAAGGAAGCCCAAAGCAATCTACTAAATCGATGATTTTCCCTTCTAAAAGGCTTCTGCCCAATGCCTTTCTATAAAACCTATAATCTACACATCAATAAGAGATCAACGATACCCATATTTCATTTTCAATCTGTAGGTCCAAACCTACATAAAATCCCATGTGTACTCCCTGTGCCTTACTTTTGAAACTGCCAATGCTTCTCTCTATGCTCAAGGAATATTTACCCTCAAGAATGGGTAAATTATAAGCCCAAATGGTGTTAAAAATACCCTCCAATATTCTAGGGAATTTTGGAAATAATTACAAAATTAAAAATAGAATTACTAAGATCTTACCAAGAATTCAAAGAAGAAATGAGTAATTCAAGTTCATGAAGACCCCAAAATCATCAATTAATGTTTCTCCAAAGTTTCCACAAGTTCTAGGTTTTCTCACTATTGAGAATGTGTTATAAATGGGGGAAAATTTTTCTATTTAGGGCATATAATGGCCCCCAAGTGCGGCTAAAGTGGGCACTGGGTTAGGGGTCACCACTGAATTGGACAGGTTCCACTTAAGCAGTACCCAATCGGACAGGTGCCACTTAAGCAGTACCCATATTTACCAAGAATGTTGCTAAAGTAGGAGATACCAAAGTAGCTTGCACATTATGGTAATCTTTCCTTTAATTAGCTCGTTGGGGAAGGCATGTCCTCAAAAGCAACCAAAGGTCTACTTTAGCAAACTCACCAGCTTAAGACTTGGAATTTCTCAAAGTATCCACTGGCCCTTTAGGATGCGATTAGAATCCTATATACTTGAATGAACTATGCTACCGTATCAAATTTGATTCTTCAAACTCAATCGCGGATTCAAAATTTACATCCGAGATCATTTTGATAGAAAGTAGGTCCCGTACACAAGTATTATGTTTCTTAATTTTGGGCCACCAACCTAGAATGATTCTGGATGACTTGGGACACAAACCAAAGGTCCAACTAGACTAAAATCAATGTTCTAAAGCTTTTGGAATAATCAAAGTTAGAATATGAGTTTTTTAACAAAAGCTTTTACCCGGTAGACTGTCCATTCCAGTAAAGACTTCAAAATAAAGAATCGACTCTAAAAACAAAATGCATTACTCGGTAACTAAAATTTCATCTCAATCAAGTCATAAATTACTTGGGGAAACAATCTTTAAACAATGAAAATACATAGAAATGCAAAAAATAACATGTAGGTCATTAGAGCTTTATCTTTGGAAAGGTTGTAACCATAGTCTATAGATATTTAGATGCTTATAATTGCATTGTTTTGATACTGGTGATGGAATGCATTGATTCAGTACATTCATGCTCACTTGATGGAATGATTCCAACTAAAAACATGGTTTTACAACTATTTTCCTAAAAAGAAATTTATTTCTACTTTTCAATTTTAAAATTAATTCTTTCATAACAGGAATGTTACCACCATAATGGATGATTTATGAGGTTTTGACTCTAAAATGATCTTTTATAAATCTGAACTATATATATTTTCATCCATGGTCTTACTACTACTAATTTAATTCTATCGAGAGAGATTTTGTCCCCTTTTACACCCTTTTAGCCACAATTTGAGTCTATGCATTTATTATAAATACATATCTCTGGAACTGAATGAAGTAGATTGAAGATGATTATGATGATTGAACATACTGGATTGGGACTAGGTTGGTGTTCATAGATACTCCCAAAACCCCTAAGGTCTCCTTCGTCCGTGATCCATCATGCCGAAGAAGAGAGGTCATCGTAGGTTCTGCCTTTGTGAGTTATCGAGTTTGAGGAGGTATATACATTATTTATCTTGTATTATTTATGGTATTATGGATTTACTTGTATTCATTCATATATGAGTGTTGCCTATCACTAGTATGTTGTTTTGTTCCTATATCGTTCAACCTTATAAAAGGTTTCATACGTATAGGACATTAGAGTTGTTTGTTGTGTGTTGTGTGGTGATTGGACATTTTGGATTATGGGGCCCAATTTAGTTTTTTTTTTTTTGGACTAGTTGGTTACTTTATTATTATAATTATAGTTTGTTCCTTGTAGATTAATTATGGAACGATACTCAGATTTGAGGCATGATTTAGATTCTTTTCTCTAATGGTTATTTTACTATGGATAATTATCTCATGTTTAGATATTTGGATTAGGGTGCCTGGTTAAATGGGACTAGTTCCTATTATGACTCGGGGGCCATAAAGTATTAGCATGATTATATTAGGTTGTATCTTTGAGTTATTCTTGTAGATATGTAAATGTATCTAGCTATAGTATGACCATATATCCTTCTCTTCCATCATTTATTCATGTTGTATAACCATCTCTTGGCCTTCTATATTACTATATATCCTTCTCCTACTCTTTATTAGTATAATGGCCAGTGATATACGGTATTGTGCTTTAGTTCCTGAGTATGGCTAGAATGTGATAGTTCATCATTATTGCCTCCTTAATTTTTATTATGTTAGCTACCTAGATACTTTGTCATAGTTTACATGCCTACTTACATGCTATCTGTTTTTACATTATCTTTAGAGCTCAGTCAGCAGTTATCTACAGAGTACCACATGTTTGGCACTAATACTATACTTTTGTAGGTTGCAGATCCAAGTATGGGTTATTGCTATTATTAATACGTCCTGCGGAGAAAATATGGATTAAAGATTTAGGATGATCTCCTAGCATTTGGAGAATTATTGTTCTCTGTCTCATAGATTAGATTGATCTCTATATTTTAATCAGAGCTGGGTTGTACTCATATATTCATCTAGTACTTCATTTTGTATTCTCATTACATTAGAAGCTCTTGTACTGAGTCCGCTAGGTTTTAGGACTATCTTATTTATATTAGTCTTTTGTTAGAATTATTTGGCATTTTCCTTTAAGTTCTATCGGTTGTCAATTACTAGCTTTTATGTACTATGGGTTGACTTAACTAGTGGTGGAGGTCAAGTAGGTGCCATCATAACCTGAGAAATCGGGTCATGATAGCTTGATACAAGTTGTCATGACTTAATTACATAAGTCATGATGGCACCTACTTTAACTCACAGTATGTATGCCAAGTCATATCCCTAAACACAAAGTAAAGGGCTAACAGGAGGAAAAAATAAACAATAGTGAAACCAACAATGACAAATAATAAGAAAAAGCAAATGAGTCATTCAAATATAACATACAGTACAAGAGGCAGAAGAGGACAAAATATAAAAAAAAATGTCCCTCCGACGACCTTGTTTGGTCGGTACAAGAGCCACTATAACAAAAATAGAGTTTACTAAACAACATAATATATATATATATACATACATACATGGATATACATATGCACATAGATGGTATTCTTGAAGTATACAAAAGACTATAATTAAAGTAGAAGGAGGAGGATCATCTCCAGAATGTAGAAAGATCACTCTATCTCCGAATCAGTAGAAAGATCCAAATAAAATATTAGCTGCAGTGACAGATCTGCATCAAGGAAAAATGTAGAAGTGAAGTTTAATTACAAGAATAATTGGTACTCAGTAGTCATTATTGACTGACTAAGCTCAAATTTAGTAAAGGCATAAATAAAGTGTGAGAATATAAGCTAAAATGGATAGTAAAGGTAAGAGATATAAATAATAACCTATTCTAGGAGATGCTATAAAGAAAGTAAGTAACTTGAGATTTAAAGTAAAAGCCTCACTTTAACCTAACTAGACCCTCATAAGCCAATAAGTCATATACAAGAAAATATTTAATCCTCTCAATCTCTTATAAGCCCCCTAGGTGAAAACAACGAAATATTTAAAGTAATAATCCTAAATAAAAGTAATAAACTTAAAACAAGACACAATGGAAAAGAAAGAGATATTCACATCGTATAATTGCCTCTGAGATATGACCTTTAAACTTGCAAGTGTCATATCTCTTTATAATCCCAGATCCATAATAAAAGTATGTACCAAACTTTAATAAGACCTAGTGGATAATTAAAAAGGTAAAGGCATGAACCAAAAATAAAATACAATAACAAGAGGCCAAATGATCCTTATACAAACACTGGGACTCCTAAACTAGAACCATGTACAACTATAAGAATTCCCAAACCATAATCATTGAAAGAAGTTAGACTCAAATAAGTAGCAAGCTATAACCATCCATATCGATTAACCAATGTTAGGATCATAACAGAACTCATAATAATAGCAATAAAGCATATGTCGAACATAAACCAGAAATAATATATATTAAGCATCACATACCTAGTGAAAATTTAGGGTTTCCAAGACTATCTCTAGTCCATTTATCCATAAAGATTAATCTTGGGTGGTCAAATCCACTAAGAATAGATGGGTCAAGTTACTAGGTCTAAGAGGTGCGGTCAATAATCAATTTCTATCTTACACGGGGAAATAAAGATAAAAAGGCATACAATAAAGAGAAAGTCAAGAAAAATACATGGTAATCGCATAAGTATGTAGTCATAAGTCCAAGTAAGCCTTAAAAAATTCATTCAACATATTTAATCTTAAAATGATAGTGAGACCTAAAACTGGATTCAGATAATCAAACCTAACGCAAGAACTAAGTGATAACGCTCAAACTAAACCTCTCTTGTAAGAATGTAAGTGATCGTTGTCAATATATAACCCAACTAGGTTCGGGTCGAATCCCAAAGGGAATATGGTATGAATTTGAGTTATCTGCGGGTTAATCAACTGATAGTTATCAGTTTCCTATGAATGGGGTTTTTTAGAAAGGTAACAAATAATAACTTCTCAATGGAGTGTTTGAAATCAATAAGATAAGGAAAACCAGAGTTAAGTTCACTATGGGTATTGGGATTTGACAGACGCTAGTAACGGTTCAAGATACTTGTGGTAGGTAGGAACAACAAAAAATCCTTGTCGAAGTTATGTCTAAATGTTTCTCAGCCTATTTAGACATTTAATCACCTAATTCTCTCAAACTTAGGGAATTTATATTTCAAAGCAGGATGTTATCTCAAGTTAATTAATCTTGTTATAGCATTAATTATTAAATAGAAGTTTGATGCTTCCAAGTCCTTGATGATAGTTCACTTCTTACTAGGGTTGATTTCTTATCTCAAGCAAATCACCAGTATACAAGGCCTATTATTTGAAACCAATAGTCAGAGTATAAAGTAATGGAATTACCAAGAAGTTTTTTCCACCGTTAGAATCTTGAACACTAAGTTATGTTACAAACCCAAACCCATAGATCCCACAACTTGGGTTAAGGGAATTTAGCTACTCATAATAAAATAATAAAGACAACAAGTTGAATTCATAGTTTGATATATGAACTTACAGCAAGATGAATAGCAACAAGTGTTTCTTAGATTTGATTCACAGTAGAAAATCCCAAAACAATTGTAATAATCTCTCCAAAAATAATTGTAAAGTTCAAGTCAAAAAATTAGAGAGAAGAATTCTCAAAACGTTAGTTTTCTCGACCTATTAGAAAACCCTAACATATTCTTTAAAAACTTCAGCCTAATTATAGAAACAAAATCATAGATAATAGTATTTTCTCGGATAGGCGACGATGTATGTGACGGCTAATCAGGAGTCTGATGACTTATCAGGAATGTCGTTAGCTCCTCTTCACTTTTGACAATCTCTGCCTTAGGTTGACGATGATACGTGATGGCTTGTCAGATATGTGATGACTTATTAGAATAATTGTCGCTTCTTTACTTCAAATCCCATTCCCTACCTAAGCCTAACGATGAGCCTGACAGCTTATCACACTTCTGATAGCCTATCATAGATATCATCACGAATTCCGGCTGAAGCCCATTCTCTGTCTAAGGCTGATGGAAACTTGAGAGTTTATCACAAGGCTGACAACTTATTAGAAAATTTGTCATCTATACTTCCCTCTCTACTTGTTCAAAAATCAACTCTTTTACTTCAATTATTGCTGGTTTTCTTGCATCTTGAGTTTTACTGCAATATCAAACAGAAAACAATCAAAAACGACAAAAATTACTTAAGACTTTGCAATTATTCTTAGTTAAAAGCCTCAAATGTGTTAGCATCTACTCACACATCAACACCCTCAACTTAAAACAATTGTTTGTCCTCAAGCAACAAAAACACAACCAAGAGGATACAGAGTACATTCGGCAGTCAACCATTCATATTATCTCAAAACATTTTCACCATCTCCAAGGTCAATTAATTTAAAAACAACAACTATGCATATTATTAAAGAACAACAATGTGACACACAGGAATCAAGATATGGCATCAATTCAGAAACAACAACCATGCATGTACCAAGATTACACTATCCAAATAAGTTAGCAAATAGCAATGTAACCAGTGTGCCCTCACTACAAAGAAGTCCCACTCCACTTATATCAGACATTAGATATGTAACCATGGGAACAATCAAAAGACACTCACTCTCAGAATGAAGTTCCAATCAATGTATGCCAAATACCATAGGCTTGCCCTTATTTTCATTACCAAGATTTTAAGACAGGTCAGCTAGGATCACTGTAGGTCTTCTCTTTGGCTTGTAATGTAGGCTAGGGGTTGGTATAATACTCAATGATATATAAAATGACTAAGCCTCCTTGACACTACACTAGCTTCTGGGGTATCACTTATTAACCTTTTTCTATTCTTCTCTTTTCTCGATCACACATATTCAGGATGGGTGCGGTCTTTTCTACAATCACTTCTTCTTTTTCACAATTTTTCATTTCTTGTTCTTTTCCACCGCATCCAAATTTTTATTCTTTTCTTTTATTCTACCTTTATTCGTACTCATTTTACATCACGCACCCCTATGATAGTCACCCTCAACTTAGGCCATTTACCTAAGTCAAGGTGCACAGTGTCCAAGGAGGACCAAGGCTAAAACAGGTTCATTATGATATAAATGAGATGCTGATAGGTATCATAAAAATGAAATAGGCTATTCAAGATCGAAATAGGATGTTATACATACAAGAAAAGTCATTTAGGCTAAAAGTAGCTAGTATAAAAATGGCCTATGATCCTTTCCTATCCCCTATCCTTCAATCTAAGTAAGACTAACCAGGCAAGGTTTGGATTCAACATACAAAGGAAACTAATTAAGATCTCACATGCACATGGCACATAAGTATATCACAAGTTACTACTTACCCAGTTCATGCAATTGTTTAGCAATGATTATCAAGTCACTAGAACTGATACCATAACAAGATGCCCAGTAGTCATAATTAGATGCAAATCACACAGTTAAAAAATCAGACCATTTGAGAGGTGTTGACAAAATAACAAAACCACGTTAACTGCCTCAGGTACTTATATTTGTCCTAGTCAACTAAACAATGTTACTACAACAACTCACCCTACCCCCTCAACTTAGAATCAAAGAAAAGTTGAACTAAGGGTTAGGGTATACCTGGAGTAGATTAAGCACAGGAATCATGCATCCCTGACTCTACTGCTGCATCCTCAACTTCTTTATCTCCATTGGAAGCCTCCTTCTATTCTGACACATCTGTCCTAGCAGTTGTTCGAGGCCTACTAGTTGAAGCACCTATGGCTCTCGCACGTAGGGCCTCCTTCCATTTCTCATTGTCAGCTAGGTACTCGATCATCGCCTTCTTTGACTCCTCTTTTTAGGCCTGCTTTCTCACCCTCTTCTCTATTTTTCTTTCTCATTTTTCTTCCTAAGTAGTGGCTCCTCCTCCTCATAATCAGATTCCTCATCGAAGAGCCTCTTAGGTACACTCCCCTTTGTCACTTTCTTTGTAGTTTTGGGTTTTTTTCCTTTGGTTGCCATTATAAGACCTGTAGCAAAATAAAGAACTCATTTAGAACTTATGATCATCCAACTTAAGAAGTTTAGTAATTATAATTCCATATCCCTTAAAAGAGGTTAACAATTGTATCAGATCAAAGTTGTGATGATATGTTCTGATAAGTCATCACAAATGTGATAACTTATCATGCGTGTAGTTAGCCTTAAATAAAACAGGCTTATTTTTCTCAACTTGTGATGACATGGTCTGATAATTCATCATAAATATGATAGCTTATCATGCATGTCATCAACCTTAAATAGAACAGGCTTATTTTTCTCAACTTATGATGATATAGTCTGAGAAGCCATCATATTTGTGATAGCTTATCAAACACGTGTCAGCTTAGAATACAACCTCTAGCTCAATTTTAGTCTCGATTGTCATTTCACTTTCTTCTTAGAATCACATGGATTTGTGTTCTTGAGCTAAGCCCTAGTTTTTTTTATGCACAATGCAGTGCTATACATCCTAGATTTTGTTTTTCACACAATGGAAAGTTAAGCTTGCCTTAATCCCCTTGAAACTAAGATTTACATCAGTTGTATCACTTACCTAATGAATAGGAGAGTTGAGTTATGAGCATACCTAATAGGCGACTTCACTTGGTTATGCGAGTCAGAAGAAGTAGTAGATGAAAGATGAGTTCTTGATCTTGATTTCAAACCCACACTTCATAGGGAAGAATATTTTTCTTGTTTTACTTAGGAATTAATTTTGAAAAGAGTAAGTAAATAAAATAAATATGGTATAAAATAAAACTTAAAAAAAACAAGAGAAACGTGGGAAGGTGAAAACCCTTGACTGTGGGCCAGGTCGAATTTTTAGTATTTGGGCCCAAAATTACCTAACGGCCTATCAGATGTCTGATGAGTCATCAAAGATGTTGTCAACCATAAGTAAAGTGTTGCCTTCTTTTGGATTTTCTGATGACATATCTGACAGCTTATCATAATTATGATAGCTCATCACATCTGTCATCAGGGTCCCTTGGCTAACTTCATTAATTTTTACCTAGAACCCTACATACCTCTTCAGTTCATTATGCTTCCTATCTAAATAAATTAAAATAACTTGCATTTAAACATAAAAATTTTGGGTTTCCTCCCAATAGCGCTTGATTTAATTTTGCAGCACAACTAGGTTATCTTGACTACTCAAACCTCGTCAAGACACCATACTGCTACCTCTTTCCGATCTTTATAAAACACATCTAGGATTAAGAAGACACTCATATCCTTTTGTTGTGTCATGGATGAGAGCATTTTGAATATTTCTTCTTTGTCATTGAACCTGAACTTCAGCTCCATGTCCACTACTACTCTCCCAGTAGCAAGGAATGGTCAACCCAAAATGACGGGTACTTCAAAATCCATCTCACAGTCTAGGACTACGAAATCTTTAGGAAGTATAAAGTCGGCCACCTTTACTAATACATTATGTAATATTCCTACTGTCCACTTTACAAACCTATCCGCCATCACCAACCGCATGTTTATCAGGGTAGGATCCCCCAAACCTAGCTATTTATCCATGGCTATCGGTATCAGATTTATGCTTGCCCCCAGATCACATAGGGCCTTAGCAAAATTGGGAGACCCGATTGTACATGGAATAGTGAATGCTTCAGGGTCAGCCTTCTTCTGCACTAAGGATCATGTAGAATAGTACTACAATGGTGGAGATTATCCTCTGGTTCATAGCTCACCGCTCTCTTTTTCATCACAAAGTCCTTCATGAATTTAGAATACCCTATTATTTTCTCGAGTGCCTCCACCAAAGGCACATTTATTTTTAACTGCTTTAACATTGCCATAAATTTACTAAATTTCATGTTGTCAACCTTCTTCTTCAATCTTTGAGGAAAGGAAGGTGGTGGTCTTGGAAGAGTTTTTACCACTACTTTCTTTTCTTTCTCTTTTCCTTGATCCTGAGCATCATAAAAACTATCCAGCTTCCCAGACTCCACTGGACATTCTTCTTTTGATTCATCATCTGCTTCATTCACATCTTCAATCAAACTTTTGCCCACAGATGGGCTAGGTAATATTTTACAACTCCTAGTCATAATTTCCATACATGAGCCATCACATCGTAGATTCTGAACTGTATCACTTGGTAACGTTCCACTCTTTCTGTGATTTAGCGCTGCGGAGAGTTGGCTTAGTTACTATTCCAAGTGTTTGATCAAAGTAGAGTGCGAATTTACCAATTGACTCATAGAGGACAAATCGGTCTTCATGGTAATCACCCCTGAGTTAGTAGCCTCCACTCTCTTTGACACTTTAGCCACTATGTCCACCAGGGATATCTTTTCAAAACTTATTGTAGCAGCCTCATGATTTATAGGAGAGATATATAACCTATTTTTATCATTATTGCTCGTCCAATTACCTTGCTCCTAGTTCTTATATCCAGCCTTTCCATAATAAGTCCGACCTTAATTTCCTTAGCTATTGCCTCAGAAACCCCCTGATTATTTACACAGTTCGCCTCTTCTTCTGAGTTAGACTCCATTTTGCTCTTCGATCCCACAACCTTCACTTTCTCAATTTTACCTGATAGTAAATGCTTGGTTATCAAGTCCATCTATATTTTTAGGTGAGCCATGTCTTGATCACACTCCTCGTCTCTTCTATGTTGTTCCACAGTCATACCAATAGAAACAGTGGGGGTTGCTACCAAAGAGTCCCTGGTATGCCATGCCCAACTCTGATTGGTCATTCTCTCAAGCATTTCTGAAGCCTCTGGGAATGTAAGATCAAAAAATGAACCACCAGCAGCATTATCTACAATTGGTTTTGTCACACAGTTAAGAGCCCTGTACAAAGTTTTCATCGAGTGTACGTCCGTCATGTTGTGGTTTGGACACTGCATCTGCTTCTTTTTGAATCTCTCCCAGGTTTCATGCAAGGCTTCAGTTAGGAGCTTTCTAAAGTTACTGATCTCAGCCCTCAACTGTACCCTTCTAGAAGGTGGAATCAACTTTTCTAGGAAAGCTCCTTTCAACTGCGTCCATTTGGTTATAGAATCAGGTGTCATCTCATTAAGCCACAATGTTGCCTCCCCAAACAGAAACAACAGAAACAATCTCAAACGGATAGCATTCTGACCCACTCCTATGTTATCAAAAGATTTACAAATGGTGACAAAGTTCACCAGATGCAAGTTTGGGTCATCCCCAGGAAGTCCACCAAACAATCCCTTCAGATTAAAGAGTTGAATCATAGTACTCGTAAAGTTGAATTTTTCCCCAGGTGCTAACGGTGGAGGAATAATTGCACCCGTTGCACCTACTCGATCCATTCCATTATCATCATCATTGAGATCATACTGGACCGATTAGTGATCTTGCCTTCCTCGAAATGAATGGTTCCTGTTAGCATTACGTTGTACTGGTGCAGCTATTTTCTCTGCACACCTAGGTTTACCAAGGTTTAGCAATTCCTCATCTCCCAAGTTGCCATCATCAGGATTTGGATGTCGTACTTGTTGACCGTTATTCTACATATTCACCTTAGCTCTAGCTAAGGCTGCTAACCTGTCAGCCTCCTGCTGGTCTACCATTCTGTGATTAGTTACAGTTCTGAATTAAATGGTAATAATGGTTCTCCAAAACTTCTGGTTCTTGTTATGTACTACAAAAGTCCTACAGCAAACAAAAACAACAAATAAATGTAAAACCAGGAAACTTGACTAATAGACAATTAGCGCACACAACTTTACTTTACAACTTTATTCCCCAACAACGGCGCCATTTTTGATAATGCTCAAACTACACCTCTCTTGTGAGAATTAAGAGATCGTTGTCAATATATAACCCAACTAGGTTGGGGTCGAATCCCACAGAGAATATGGTGTGAATTTAAGTTATCTGTAGGTTAATCAACTGATAGTTATCAGTTTCCTATGAATGGGGATTTTTGGAAAGATAACAAATAATTACTACTTAATTCAGTAGTTGAAATCAATATTTTAAGAAAAACCAGAGTTATGTTCAGTATGGGTGTTAGGATTTGACAGACGCTAGTAATGGTTCAAGATTCTTGTGGTAGGTAAGAACAGCAGACTATCGTTGTTGAAGTTATGTCTAAATATTTCTCAACCTATTTAGACATTTAACCACCTAATTCTCTCGAACTTAGGGACTTTATATTTCATAACAAGATGTTATCTCAAGTTAATTAATCTTGTTACAACATTAATTATTAAATGGAAGTTTGATGCTTTCAAGTCCCTGTTGATAATTCACTTCTTACTAGGGTTGATTTCTTATCTTAAGAAAATCACCAGTAAGCAAGGCCTATTGTATGCACCCAATAGTCATAGTATAAAATAATGAAATTAATAAGAAGTTTCTACCACCATTAGAATCAAGATGAAAAGCAACAAGTGTTTCTCAGATTTGATTCATGGTAGAAAATCTCAAAAGAATTGTAATAATCTCTCCAAAAATAATTGTAAAGTTCAAGTCAAAAAACTAGAGAGAAGAATTCTCAAAATGCCAATTTTCTCCACCTATTAGAAAACCCTAACATATGCTTTAAATACTTCAGACTAATTATTGAAACTAAATCATAGATCACAGTATTTTCTCGGATAGGTGACAACATATGTGATGGCTTATTAAGAGTCTAACGACTTATCAGGAATGTCGTTAGCTCCTATTCACTTTTGACAATCTCTGCCTTAGGTTGATGATGAGATGTGACAGATTATCAGAAATATGATAACTTATCAGAATTGTCATTGCTTCTTCACTTCAAATTCTATTCCCTGACTAATCCTAACAATGAGCCTGATGGCTTATCATACTTCTGACAGCCTATCACAGTTTTCGTAATGAATTACAGCTGAAAACCATTCTCTATCTAAGGCTGACAGCAACTCTGATAGCTTATCACAAGTCTGACGACTTATCAGACAAGCCATCAGCTATACATCCCTCTCTACTTGCTCAGAAATCAACTTTTTTACTTCCATTATTGTTGGTTCTCTTACATCTTGACTTTTACTACAATATCAAACAGAAAATAATCAAAAACGACAAAAGTTGCTTACGACATTTTAATTATTCTTAGTTAAAAGCCTCAAATATGTTAGCATCTGCTCACACATCACCTAGCCCAATTCAGGAGAAGTCATGTTACTCCCATCCCAAGGTACAAAAGCACTATGCCTAATCCTAAAGGATGACAGTATACTAACAATAAGTAAATCAGTCCAAACTTCTACTGAAAAAAACCACTAACTGGCTAAATAAGGCATAAAATGATAAAATAATAATTGAGATATAAATACCCACCTCTATATAGCACAATAATATGATAACACCATATTCAAGCATAAATTAGAAGTAGAGTAAGTGTAAGACCCTACAAAATTCTCTCGTAGTCTGTACCTTAGAGCGTGTTAAGTAAAGCGTAAATCCAAACTTAAAAGGTTGAGAAGTGTCTTCCCAAGTGAGAAATATTTTTAAATATGTAGAATTTCCATAATACTAAATTTTTGTCATGTAGATCATTGAATAAGTTTTCCATCAATACAAATTTTGTCAAAATATGACACCGAACGAGGAAGTTATGGTTGTTTTACTGAAAAAGTCAGAACCACCCAGGTTCGATGGACGGGTTGACAGACCACCGAGCTTGCGACGGAACATTGCCTAGCCCAGCACAACCAAGGCATTGACTCTATTTTCTGGTCCAAGTGTGATGGCTAGGACGATAGACCTTCGAGGCTGCGATGAACCATCGCTAGGACCGCCGCACTGAGGCAGTGTGACCTCATCTTGGCCAACGTGCGATGGATGGTCCGATGGACCATTGGGTTTGTGATGGACCGTCACGTCAACCATCACCTTGAGGCAATGTATTCTTTTCTAGGCCAATGTGTAATGGATGATCCGACGGACCGCCAGATTGAGCGACGGACCATCGCTCCAACCGTCGTAGCCCCCGTTCTGCATTTTTAAATTGATTTTAAAAGGGCTTTTTGGTCTTTTTCCCACTAATTTTAACCCCTATTTATATCCGATCAAGGCTCACAATTTCATTCTCCATCCTTAACATAAAAATCTAGGGTTTCTACAAAATCAAAATCCTTATGTCTTCTTCAAAAAAAATCAAGAGAAATCAAGAAATCAAGAATCTCTCAAAGAACCTTCAAGAACGAGTTTTCCTAAGGTATGTAGATGTTGATTCTTGGGTCCCGTTCATCTAAGAAGCTCAATAACCCTTTTCAAAAATTCAAAGATCATATGTTTATGGGTTTTCATGATTCATGTGTGTTGAAATTGATGTTCATGCTACTATTGAGTTTTGATTCATGTTTGTTTGTAAGGTTTTTAAGCTTTGACACTAGTATGTGATGTTAATGTGATATCCATGATAAAAACTCTCCAAGTTTCTTGTTAAGTGATGTGTTCATGTCAATTAAGTGAAGAAATTATTGAATAAGCAACACATGCTCCCCATATGTTTGATAAAATGCTTATGTGAAGGAATTAGAGCCATTACAGCATTTTGACTAGAAATTCCCTATTGTGTACAAGCCCATGCATACCAAGTGTGTTTTGAAAAGCCTTAGTGAAGAATTATGACACGATATCATGAAATTCCCCAATTATGTGTTTTCGGTATATGCTAAGCCTTTAATACATGCTAAGTGTTTGATGCAAGACCTTGTTGAATGGTGTATGCGCCAATAGCATGTCTCCCTCTACTATCACATGTTTATGATTTCTAAATTCTTGAAGAGATGCTTTAGTGATTGTAATGGTGAATGAATGTCCATGGTCTTGATAATTCAAGAATGGTTATGCCTTACTTTTATGTCATCGAGTCCTGAGGGTATTTATACCCAACAAATTAGTTGTAGTCTAGAGCCCGGATCAGTTTTCTTGATAATCTCAATCAAGACACGATTCTTAAAACTCAATGAGTTACATAACTCAAAACTCTCAAACAGTTGCAGAACCTAAAAAATCCCAAAAATCTAAGTAATCTAAGTGTCGCTAGTGTTCTAGCCTCAGTTCAGTACTCTGCTCAGATCTAGTAGTAATCAAGTATTTAGTTCAAACCTCAATAGTATTCGAGTAATCTATATCTATATCATTTTAGTCAGATAACGAGAATTATTAGTATTTTGTTAGATACGGAACCAAGTGAATTCATCTTAACTTAGTCAGATCAGTTGAGAAATAAGATTAGTATCAGATTCAGTTTAGTTTAAGTTAAGAATCAGTTCAGAGTCTTTTAGTTGGGAGTAGGATCTAGCACCGAGCGAGTGCATAGATGGAGGCTCCCCGTTAGAAAGGCAGAGTCGTTAGGAGCAATCCTTGAACTCCAGAACTGCGTAGCCAGCGCAGGATACAGGAGTCACCCGTTAGAAAAGGCTTGTCACCCGCTAGATAGGCTTGACTATTATACTTCCTTAGGCTTGAATTTCTGTGAGGGTCACCCGTTCGAGAGGCTTGACTAGATAGGTCTTTACCCATGGTACGATATTAACACCCTTCCAGCTGGGGTTACAGGTTGGACCCTACCAGTTCAGATTTAGGGCGTGTCGGTTAAGTGAGCACTCCCACAGTTGCAGTTTCAATATCACTCTTCAGAAAAGAACTCAGAAATTAGGACTGTCAGATACAGTCATCTATCTCAGTGAGGAACTCAAATAGTTCTATTAATTCATGGGCCACCCATTAGATAGGCATGTTCCCACATAAATTTATTGAGTAATCTCATTATCAAATTCCGAGATCACCTGCTAGATAGGCTTGATCTCAGTATCATATTTAATTGAGTAAGTAATCTCATTATCAGATTCAGAGATATTCCGCTAGATAGGTTTGATATCAGATATAATATTTTCTTATTATTGATAGTAGATTCTAAAATCATCCGTTAAAGAGGTTTGATCTTCGATCCAGTCAGTCGAGAGTAGAAAGCTCAAATTTCAGTCATTGATATAAGTAGATTCAGTTATTCAGTATCTCAGGCACTCGTAGTGAGTTCAGATGACAGTAAAGCAGTATTCGAGTTTTAGTACTTTGAGTTACGATGTTTTCAGTTATGGTTTGTGCATTCATGAATATGTTCTCATTCAGTATTCTTATGATTATTCAGTTAAGTAATTGTTCATGCATAAGCCCTTGTATTTAGCCTTACCTCATATTCATACTTGGTATATTCCCGTACTGATGCATTTGCGCTATGGTGTTTTATTTTACACTATAGGTTTAGAGGAACGAGATCCAGAGTACCCTTAGCAGCTCAGTCCCAATCAGCAGCAGTAGACATAGCAGTGAGTCCTCTTCAATCAAGAATGATCCTTATTCTTATTATTATCATATCAAGCTTAGTATATTTTTAGTAGGCGGAGTTAGTTGGGGACATGTCCCATCAACTCCATAGTTCAAGCAGTTTAGAGGCTTTTAGGACAGATGTATCAGTATTCAGTTTTTAGTTTTGAGTATTTTGAGATGTTTTGAACCTTATGGCCAGTTTTCGCATTTATTATCTATATTATGCAGTATTCAGGTAAAGATATCAGTAGAGGTTCAGCTTGTGGTCCTTCGGGATCATGAACACCGTGTGACATTCCGATTCTAGAAAATTGGGTCATTACAAACTTGGTATCAGAGCCTAAGGTTCAATAGTGTCCTAAGGATTCTGAAAAGCCCCATCTAGTAAAATCTTATGCATGAGTGTGTTGCACACCACATTTATGTACAAGAGACTATAAGGTGATTTTAGGAGCAGTTTTCCTTATTTTAGTATTCATGTAGTGCGAGTGGGTATGAGCTCAAGTTGATCCTCAGTCTAATACACCTCTTTTTTCCATTTATAGAGTATGCCTCCTCACAGAGATAATATCCGTAGGGTTTATGATCAGCCCTCTCAGCCAGTATATCCTGAGAATGAGAGTGTGTCACATGTAGAGTTTTGGGCAACTTTTTAGGCGCTAGCCCAAGCTGTGACAACTAGAGTTCAGAGAAACCATAAGGTTGTGGCCCCACCTCAGGAAGATGGGGCTTCAGCCATAGCCAGAATTAGAGACTTCATGAGGATGAGCCCACTAGAATTCTTAGGGTCAATAGCAAGTGAGGACCCACAGCTTTATCTAGAGGAGGTGGGGAAGATTACCCAGATTATACATGTCTCTGAGGAAGAGAGTGTAGAGTTAGCATCCTATCGGCTGAAGGATATTGCTCATGATTAGGTAGTGATGTGGAAGAAGGGTAGAGGGGAGGATGTAGCTCCCGTGACTTGGTAAGAATTTCAGGATGCCTTTCTAGATAAGTTTCCCCACTAGAGATGAGAGAGGCTAAGGTAGAAGAGTTGATGAACCTAAGGCAAGGCTCTATGACAGTCAAATAGTATTGTCTTAAGTTTAACCAGTTAGATAAGTATGCTCCGGACTTGATAGCTAACCCTAGAGAGAGTATGAGTAAGTTTGTGACTGGTGTATCTGTAACGACCCGAAATAGCCTCCCGGGACATCACACGGTGCTTAAGGCTACAAGTAGGCCCAAGCTAACCCTTTGATCTTGTTTCTAGTAATGACAATCATTTCAAGATGAAATAATTCAAACACCAGTATAGTCATATCATATAAAAGAAAATATGGAGAAAATGCTCAGTCCAAACGACCGCAAAGCTGGAAACCTCAACGCAACCAAAATCTGATATCTAGTCTGATAAAACCTCTACTAATCCAAGAACTACAGAGCCGTTGGGATAGGTCCCCAACTGACTCAAAATGAACTGGAAATAACAACATAGTCTCTTAAAATAATGGAGATGTCTGAATATAGGTCATCAAACCATGAGGACTCACCACTGTAGGAATATGGATAGAGGTACTCGAAAATCACTCACAAGGTTGGGATTGAGCACCAGAACCTACATTATAATACAACGTAAAACATAAACGTATATGTGGATCAGCACTTGGGAATGTACTGAGTATGTGGGGGTGCATGCATTTATATAAAACAACCTCAATACTCTTTAATCAAATGATGCAAGTAATAAGTAATGACTCACTTGGCTTGAATAAGTATAAAATTCTAAGCTCATGAATCATGTAAAATGGAACATGTAACAAAATCTCGTGAGTCATTATACTTTCAGCTTTGAAATTTGTACTCTTCTCTTATTCTCGTTACTCAGGGCTAAAGAAAACTTTAAGAAATACTTTCAACTCATGCATATGTCTCATGGAGAGTAAAACTTCTTAAATGCTCAAGAACTCATAACTCTTTTGAACTCAAATACTTTGAATTCGAAATCATATAACTTTGGAACATACTTGAAGGAATTTCATTCACTTTAGGATAATATCTTATTTCAAGCTATAGGGAAAAATACTCATTTCAAGGGAAAGTATTTTAGTTTTAAAGAAAAATATCTTATCTCAATGGAAAATACTTTAGTTTATGAAGTTTCTCTTAACCAACATAAACCATGCGAACTATATGGAGTCCAACATTTTGTCCTCCTAAGGAAGAGACCACACATTAGGGAGAGGCGTCATACTCTTGCCAGGGAATATAACCTAGGTCCCGTGATAATAAAACAAACACGGCCTCGGTCCTAATATCAACTTGGCCTTAGTCCCAATGATAATCATAAACTCAACCTTAGGCACAACCTACGGTGGTACGTAGTTTTGGGGTAAGAAACCATAGTAACTTACCCACTCGGTGCTAAATACTTCTCTCTTTAGTTTATCTCGCTCATCTCATGAAAATCCACTTTAAAATAATCTCATGGTTCAATAAGAACCCAATAATCAAATCTGTAATCTCGTGTAATAGGGTGGATTTCAAAACACAATGACCATTAGGTCAAAACATTTCTCAACAATCTTAGAATAGTCAAATCATGGGTGCTTATAACGTAAGAGTTCATAAAATCTTGAGTCTCAAGTAGGTATTAATAACCCATAATTCAATCTCAGGTTAAAACTCATCAAAAGTATAATAGATAGCATATAGATTCATAACTCATGTGGAAATCTGGAAATTTCAGCAATTTATTTCAAAATCTCAACATACTTGTATACTTCAATGTTTCAAAAATTTCAACAATTAAATTCTCAAGGATTAAAATCATGGGGTATAGACCCAGCTACAATTTCTCAAGAAAAAAAGTAAAAAACATGTCATTAGACTCTCAATTCAAGGGAAACATCAAAATCTTGCAACCAATAACAATGGGTGAAAACCCCCAATTCAATTGCATGTAAAATATCATAAATTGCAGAGAATTGTAGTTTAAATAAGTTTTTAGGCACACGGGTAAAAGGATTAACCTTGTTTAAAACCCCACATACCTTGAATTAGAAGCTTTGGATGACCACTCTCTTTTGGAACTCTATTCGTACCTTGAATGAGGGTTCTTGAAGCCCTTGACTTGGGAACCTTGAATCTTGACTCAATTTAGAAAATCTATGGTTGATTCTTGAGATTCTTGGAAGAGGTTTTGGATGCTTAGGATTTTTGTTGAGAGAAAACTTGAGAAAAACTTCATAGAATGCTTGTAAATGACTTTGATTTGTTTTTTGCATTGTTTAAGAGGCTTGGAAAAAGTCCAAAGTGCCCTTTTTAACTTCTGAACGAAGCTGAAAAAATTGAACTGAGAACCCCATTTTAAGGGCCACCACGACGCGCCATTATCACGGTGGCTCACTAGAAATTGGAAAATAGGAAATTGGTAGTCTTCAGAATGTGGATCCGTTACGTTGTCCCACTAGTTAGGTCCTGGAACTACAGCTTGATGTATCACAATTGTGCCAGGCCACTGGAAATTGACTATTGGGAAACATGGGTACTCCGCGACGTGCCACTATAGCAGAGTTCCACTAGAAATTGAAAATTTTCAAATAGACCCTCTACGCGATGTGCCAAGCACCAAAATGACGTTGTTTTACGACTAGGACTTAAATTAGCCATAACTTCTTACCTGGGTATCGGATTTGGGAAAATCTTATATCGACTGAAAGCTTATCAAATTTCCCATGTGATAAAAAGTCAAAATTGGGGAAATTCCATATGGTTAACACGATACTCACTTAGGAAGTCACTTCTCAATCTTTTAGGGCTGGAATTATTCTTTACTTGACACACTCTAAGGCTCAGACTATGAGGGAAGTTTGCGAGGTCTTACAATATCTCCCCATTGGAAACATTCATCCTCGAATATCGCTAGTTGGAATAGGAATGCAGGAAAAATAGGTACACATAGGTGAAGAAAATTTTCTAAATGGCTCAACATCTCTCTAAACTCTTGAATACCTTAGAAATTGCAGAAACTCATGCAAGTATAGATACATAGATGAACTTTAGATTAGAAGGGCTGAATTAAGGAAGAATAATACCTTCAGATTGATCTGAACTCGCAGAAAAAAGGTGTGGTTACTTGGCTCGCATGTCTGCTTCTGCCTCCCAAGTAGAACCCTCAACAGACTAGTTCCGCCACAAAACTTTGACCAAGGGAACTTCTTTGTTCCTTAGTCTACGGATCTAAAAATCTAGGATCTTAACAGGAATCTCATCGAAGGAAAGACTGCTCAGAATATCAGCATTCTCTGAAGGATCTACTACAACGGAATCATCAATATGCTTCTTATGCATGGAGGCATGAAAAATAGGATGAATAGCTGACAACTTTGCGAGTAACTCAACCTCATAGGCCACCTTACCAATACGGCTCAAGACTCTATACGGACCAACATAACGGGGACTAAGCTTCCCCTTTTTACCATACCTCCTCAATCCTTTCATGGGTGAAATCTTCAAGTACGCTAAATTACCCACCTCAAACTCAATATCTCTTCTCCTTACATCGGCATCTAACTTCTGTTGACTCTGATCGGTCTTGAATATCTCTCTAATCAACTTAACTTTCTCCATAGCTTCAAACACTGCATCAGGCCTAATTGCCGCAGCTTCACCCACTTCAAACCATACTATGGGTGACCTACATCTCCTACCATACAATGCCTTAAATGGTGCTATCCCGATGCTAGCATGGTAACAATTGTTATAGGAAAACTCTATCAATGGAAAATGCTTATCCCAACTACCTTTGAAATAAAGAACACATGCCCTCAACATATTTTCCAGGGTCTGAATGGTCCTCTCATCCTGACCATCCGTCTATGGATGAAAATAAAAACTCAAAAGAACTTGGGTACCAAGACCCTGCTAAAACGCCCTCCAAAACTATGAAGTAAATTGAGTGCCCCTATCTAAAATAATGGATGAGGGAACTCCATGCAGCCTGACTAATTCCCGGATATACAATCTAGCATAATCCTCAGCTGAATAACATGTATGCACGAGCAAGAAATATACAGACTTAGTCAGCCTGTCTATAACAACCCAAATAGAATCATGATGACGATGCGAAAGAGGCAACCCGGTCACGAAGTCCATATTCATCACCTCCTACTTCCAAGAGGGTACACTAAACTCTTCTATCACACCACCAGATCTTTGGTGGTCTACTTTAACCTATTGGCTCAGTGCACACGTTGCTAAAAATTTGTCTATATCCTTCTTCGGTCCATTCCACCAATAGATTTCTCGCAAGTTACGGTATATCTTGGTAGTGCCGAGATAAATATAAAAATGCATGCCATGCGCTTAAGCCATAATACTCTGCCTCAGATCATCAACATATGGAATACACAATCTACCCTGCAATCTCAACACACAATCTCCCCCTTGGGAGAAAACCTTTACCTTTTGGTCCTTAACTGCTTCCTTCAGTCTAACCAAACTAGGATCTCTATCTTGCTTCTCCTTCACTACCAAAACTAACGAGGATTCAGAACTACTTTGCACCAAAGTACTTCCCTCAGCTGAATCAAGCAACCTAACACCCAATCTAGCCAAATAATGCACATCACGGGATAAGTCTTTCATACCTTCCTCTACATAGGCAATACTACCGATAGACAATATGCTAAGGGCATCCACCACTACGTTAGCCTTGCTCGGGTGATACAATACACCCACATCATAGACTTTCAACAACTCCAACTACCTCCTCTACCTAAGATTCAACTCTCTTTGATTAAACACATACTACAGGATCTTATGATCAGTAAACACATAAATATGGACACCATAAAGATAATGTCTCTAGATTTTCAAAGCAAAGACCACAATAGACAACTCAAGATCGTGGATTGGGTAATTCTTCTCATGCGTCTTTAACTATCTAGAGGCGCAGGCTATAACCTTACCTCATTGCATTAACACACAACCCAAACCAATTCTAGAGGAATCATAATACACCACAAAACCATATGTACCATCAGGCAAAGTCAACACAGGGGCTGAAGTAAGTCGATTCTTCAACTCCTGAAAACTTTTCTCATAGGAATCTGATCACAGGAACTTAACTTTCTTTTGGGTCAACCGAGTCATGGGAGATGCAATAAAAGAGAAACCCTCAACAAAAATGTGGTAGTTGCCCGCTAGACCCAAGAAACTCCTAATGTTAGACAGAGAGATAGGTCTAGTTCAATTTCTTACAGCTTCGATCTTTTGGGGATCAACTCTAATGCCCTCGGCTGAAATAATATGACTCAGAAAGGCTACAGACCTTAGCCAAAATTCACACTTGCTGAATTTGGCAAAAATCTGGTGGTCTCTAAGAGTTTGCAAGACAATTCTAAGATGATTCGCATGGTCATTATCATTATAGGAATACACAAGGATATCATCTATGAAAACAATAAAAAACATATTGATATATTGCTTGAACACTCGGTTCATGAGGTCCATGAAGGCGGTTGGGGCATTAGTTAGCCTAAAGGACATGACTAGAAACTCAAACTAACCATAGCAGATTCGGAAGGCTTTCTTTGGAATATTACATTCCCTCACTTTAAGTTAATGATAGCCGAATCTATGGTCTATCTATGAGAAATAACTTACACCTTGCAACTAATCAAACAGGTCATCAATTCTCGGAAAAGGATACTTATTTTTGACTATGACCTTGTTAAGATGGTGATAGTTAATGCACATACGCAAAGAACCGTCTTTCTTTTGCACGAATAAGATAGGTGCGCCCCAAAAAGAAATATTGGGCCTTAACCTTTGTCTAAAAGATCTTTAAGTTGCTCTTTCAACTTTCTAAGCCCAACAGGTGCCATACGGTATGGCGAAATAGAAATAGGCTAAGTATTAGGAAGAAGGTTAATACTAAATTCTATCTCTCTATCGAGAGGTACCCCTGGGAGATCTTCCAGAAAAACATCGGAAAACTCATTAACAATATCGACTGAATGAATAGTTGGAGCCTCAGATCTAGTGTCTTTGACTCAAACTAAGTGATAGATGCAACGTTTTGATAATAGCTTTCTGTCTTTGAGATAGGAGATAAAATGACTTTTGGTAGATACCAAACTCCCGGACCACTCAAAAGATGGTTCTTCAGGAAACTAAAACTTGACCACACATGTACAACAGTCTATAGATGACTAACAAGAATAAAGCCAATCCATACCAAGAATAAGGTCAAAATCCACCATGTCTAACTCTATTAAATCAGCAAGTATAACTCTTTGAAGAACATTAACAGGACAATCTCTATACACTTGTTTAGCAATAACTGACTCCCCGATGGGTGTAGAAACTAAGAAAGGCTCAAGAATCTTTTCAGGACTCATTTTGAAATTCATAGCTACAAGTGGGGCCATATAAGAGAGACTTAACCCGAGGTCCAACAACACATAGACATCAAGGCAAAAGAGATGGAGCATAATGCTAACAATATCGAGAGAGTTCTCCTACTCCTGACGGGATGGTAAGGCATAGAATCTGTTCTGGCGCTGAACGCCAATAGTGCTAGATGAAGCTCCTTGGGAAGGGGCAGGACGGGGTATAGAAGTTTGTCCACTAGTAGCCTGTGCCCTAGGTCGGGCATCTCTGTTCCCCTGTCTAGCATGAGGACAATCTCTAAGTCTGTGGCCCTGCTTTCCAACACCAAAACAACCCCTCAGATCTATAAAACACTCATCGAGTTTATCCCTACCACACTTAGCACAAAGAGGATAACGGGGCTTGTTACCAACACTGTTCTGTGATTTATACATAAAAGATCTGCCCCATGCTCTTGCCTACTTCTAGGCACGAAGTACAAGATGATGAAGGCATTGGCATAGATGGATGCCTCTTAAACTAAGTGCAGTTCCCTCTATAGAACCTAGGCTGGCAAAACTCTTGCTGCTCAGATCTAGCCCTCTTGTTTCCCCTTACTCGATCTCTCTCCCTAATCTTATCCGCCTCTATCTACTGGGCATACATTATCAACCTATCCAGATCCATATCCCCATGTAGCATCGTAGTCCTACACTCCTTTAGTACTAACCTAGAAACATCGATCACGAACTTGCTCATACTAGCCCAAGTGTCAAAAATCAAATCAGAAGCATACTTGTCCAACCGGTTGAACTTTAAGAAGTACTCCTTAATAGTCATGGAGATCTGCCTCAAGTTCATAAACTCCTCAATATTTGCCTCCCTCATCTCAAGAACAAAGAACTTGTCCAATAATGCATCTACAAATACCAGCTAAGTCATAGGAGTAGCATCCTCACCTCTACCCTTCCTCCATGATACAACCCAGTCATAAGCTATGTCCTTCAACCTGTAAACCACCAACTCAATACTTTCTTCCTCAAAAACATGCATTACCTGCGTGATCTTTCTCACCTCCTCCAGTTACAACTGTGGGTCCTTATCTTCCTTAGACCCATAAAACTCTAGCGGATTCATCCGAATGAAATCACAAATCCTAGCCGCGGCTACATCACCTACATATTAATTAGCAGTTATGTCTTGGTTATTAGATCAAACATTAGCGGTGACTGCTTGGGCTAATGCCAGAAAGGTCGCCCAAAACATCGCATTAGACACAGTCTTATGCAAAGGATCAATAGGTGAGGGTTGCTCATCATCATTTCTGCAGGCATTCACTCTTTAGAGAGGCATTTTCTAAAATAGAAGAGCATGAATTATTAGATAAGCGGGACAATTGTAGGCACGATAGAATCTGAGAGAAAGTAACAACTTTTTCCCAAAATGTCTTATAGCCTCTTGTTCATAGATGTTGCACGCTACACACCTATGATCAAGACTCTATTCAAAGCGGCTTGTTAGACTCCCAATGACTCCTTAAAAATCTTAGGCTCTGATTCTGAGTTTGTAACTACCCGAAATAGCCTCCTAAGACATCACACAGTGCTTAAGGCTACAAGTAGTCCCAAGCTAACCCTTTGAGACTATTTCTAGTAATGACACTCATTTCAAGATGAAATAATTCAAACACCAGCATAGTTATATCATATGAATGGAAATATAGAGAAATGCTCAATCCAAACGACCACAAAGCTGGAAACCTCAATACAACCATAATTTGATAACTAGTATAACAAATCCTCTACTAATCTATGAACTAGAGAGCCATTGGGACAGGTCCCCAACCGAATCAAAATGAACTGGAAATAATAACATACTCTCTCAAAATATGGAGATATCTGAATGTAGGTCCTCGAACCCTGAGGACTCACCACTCTAGGAATATAGATAGAGAAACTTAGAAATCACTGACGAGATTAGGACTGAGCACTTAAACCTACATTATAAGACAATGTAGCACATAGACGTATATGTGAATCAGCACTTGGGAATGTACTGAGTATGTGGGGGTGTATGCATTGATATAAAACAACATCAATACTCTTTAATCAAATGATGCCTGTAATAAGTAATGACTCACATAGCTTGAATAAGTATAAAATACTAACCTCATGAATCATATAAAATGGAACATGTAACACAATCTCATGAGTCATTATACTTTCATCTTTGAAATTTGTACTCTTCTCTTGTTCTCATTACTCAAGGCTAAAGAAAACTTTAAGCAATACATTCAACTCATGCATATGTCTAATGGAGAGTAAAACTTATTCAATGCTTAAGAACTCATAACTCTTTTGAATTCAAAAACTTGGAATTCAAAATCATACAACTTTGGAACATACTTGAAGGGATTTCATTCACGTTTGAATAATATCTCATTTCAAGCTTTAGGGAAAAATACTCATATCAAGGGAAAGTATTTTAGTTTTAAAGGAAAATATCTTATCTCAATGGAAAATACTTTAGTTTAGAGAGTTTCTCTTAACCGACATAAACCATGCAAGCTACATGGAGTCCAATGTTTTATCCTCCTTAGGAAGAGACCTCATGTTGGGGAGAGGCATCATACTCTTGCTAGGACGTATAACCTAGATCCAGTGATCACTAAACAAAACTAGGTCTCGGGCCCAATATTAACTCAGTCTTAGGCCCAATGATAATCATATACTCAACCTCAGGCCCAACTTATAATGGCACATAGTTTTGGGGTAATATACCATAGTAACTTACCCGCTCGGTGCTAAATACTACTCCCTTTAGTTTATCTCACTCATCTCATGAAAATCTAATTTAGAATAATCTCATGGTTCAATAAAAACCCAATAATCAAATCTGTAATCTCATGTCGTAGAGTGGATTTCAAAACTCAATGACCATTAGGTCAAAACATTTCTCAACAATCTCAGAATACTCAAATCATGGGTGCTTATAGAACAAGAGCTCATAAAATCTTAAGTCTCAAGTAGGGATTAATAACCCATAATACAATCTCAAGTTAGAACTTATCAAAATCATAATAGATAGCATATATATACATAACTCATGTGGAAATCTGAATATTTCAACAATTTATTTCAAAATCTCAACATACTCATATACTTCAATGTTTCAAACATTTCAACTATTAAATTCTCAAGGATTAAAATTATGGGGTATAGACCCAGCTGTAATTTCTTAAGAAAACATGTAAAAATCATGCCATTAGACTCTCAATTCAAGGGAAACATCAAAAGCTTGCAACCAATAACAATGGGTGAAAACCCCCAATTTAATTTCATGTAAAATCTCATAAATTACAGAGAATTGTTGTTTAAATAAGCTTTTGGGCACAAGGGTGAAAGGATTACCCTTGTTCAAAAGCCCACATACCTTTAATTAGAAGCTTTTGATGAACTCCAGCTTTTGAAACTCTATTCGTACTCTTGAATAAGGGTTCTTGAAGCCCTTGACTTGGGAATCTTGAATCTAGTCTCAATTTAGAAAATATATGGTGCATTCTTGAGATTCTTGGAAGAGTATTTGGATGCTTAGGGTTTTTATTGAGAGAGAACTTGAGAAAAAATTCATAGAATGCTTGTAAATGACTTTGATTTGATTTTTGCATAGTTTAAGAGGCTTGGAAAAAGTCCAAAGTGCCCTTTTTAACTTCTGAACAAAGCTGGAAAAATTTAACTAGGAACCCAATTTCAAGGGCCACTGTGACACGCCACTATCATGGTGGCTCACTAGAAATTGACAAATGGGAAATTGGTAGTCACCACAACGGAGAGCCATTGAATTGTCCAACTAGTTGGGACCTAAAACTTTAGCACGATGTGTCACATCGCGCTAGGCCACTGGAAATTAACTATTAGGAAATTGGGGTCCTTCGCAATGCTCCACTATCATAGAGTTCCACTAGAAATTGACAGTTGTCAAATAGACCCTCTCCACGATGCGCCAAGCACCAAAATAACACTGTTTTATGACTAAGACTTAAATTAGCCTTAAATTTTTACTCGGGTATCAGATTTGGGCGAATCTTATATCAATGGAAAGCTTATCAAATTTTCCATGTGATTAAAATCAAAATTGGGTAAATTCCATATGGTTAATATGATACTCACTTAGGAAGTCACTTCTTAATCTTTTAGGATCGAAATTACACTTCACTTAACACGTTTTAAGGCTCAGACTAAGAGGGAACTTTGCAGGGTCTTATAGTATCTGGGTTAGTGTTGAAGAACTGTAGGGTTGACATGCTCTATAGAGATATGGACCTTGCTATACTAATGATGCATGTACAGCAGATTAAGGTAGATAAGGAAAAAAAAAGAGTGAGTAAGAGAGCTAGAACAGGTAGTCATGGTTTCTCTCAGGAAGGATCCCCAGGTGATAGTCATTTTTAGCATAGTTAGAAGTTTTCAGTCCCAGCTCCATCCTCAGCTAGTGTACCCATGCCAAAGTTCGGGGATGTTAGTTATGATGGGGCGCCAGATCCCACAGCCCAGAGTAGTGCTAGTGGTGTTCGTACCTATCCGCCTTGTAGAGAATATGGCAAGAGCCACCTAGGTGTGTGTAGAGACATAGTGATGTGTGCTTTGGGTGTGTAATACAGGCCACAAAATATGAGAATATAGATTACTAGCTCTGATAGATAGAGAGTTTTTTCAACAGGATGCCCCTTTCGGTGCCAATAGTAGCTAGCATCATAACAGACTCTATGCGTTTCATACCCACCATGATTAGGAAAAGTTCCCTGATATAGATTCGGGCATATTATCATTCCTTCATCTTTATGATATGCATTGTTAGATCCTTTGTTCCCATTTTTATCTTCTATGTCAGTGTGAGTCCTACATTAGTTTCAGATCTTAAACGGTCAATCATGACCTAGTTCATAGGTAACCCGTGCACTGCCCCAGTATTTTTAGTAAATTGTTTTAGAGGGACATACAGTCCCAAGGGGGGACACCCCATGATATTGCGATGTTTTTATGTCCTTAGACTCATTTATTTGCATGTTCAGACTCTCCTTACGAAGTTAACATCATTTTTTACTGCATAGACATTCATGCTTTCGAGAGTCAGTATAGTTAGACATTCACGCATTAGATATGCATGTTCAGTAGAAAAAGTTTAGTTTTACAGTGTATTCAATCATGCATTAATTAGATCAACTTAGTTATAAGTCCATGCATCAGATATGCATGTATAATATGAGAATTCATCTTATGAGTAGCTTCAGTCGAGTATCCCATGCATCATATATGCATGTCCAGTATGAGAACTCAGAGTATCAGTGGTTCTAGTTCATAGTGATGTTTCAGATGTTCTCATCCCTTAAGTGAGTTCAGTTGATCAGTAATCTAAGAATATCGAGTGACATTCAAGGATGAATGTTTCTAAGGGGGAGATATTGTAAGACCTTGCAAAATTCTCTCATAATCTGAGCCTTAAAGCGTGTCAAGTAAAGCATAAATCAAGCCTTAAAAGGTTGAGAAGTGTCTTCCCATGTGATAAATATTTTAAACCATGTAGAATTTCCCTAATATTTCATTTTTTCAAGTAGATCATTGAATAATCTTTCCATCGATACCAATTTTGTCAAAATCCAACATCGAACAAGGATGTTATGGCTGTTTTACTGAAAACAGTCAGAATCGCCTAGGTGCGACGGACGCATTGAAAGACCGTCGAGCTTGCGATAGACCATCACCCAGCCTGTTGCAAAAAAGGAAGTGACTCCCTTCCTGGTCCAAGTATGATGTCCAGGACGATGGACCATTGAGGCTGCGATGGACCATTGCTGGGACCGTCGCGCTGAGGCAGTGTGACCTTATCTTGGCCAACGTGTGATGGATGGTCCGATGGACCGTTGGGTTTACGATGGACTATCACTTCAACCGTCACCTCAAGGAAATGTATTCTTTTCTGGGCCAATGTGCGATGGACGATCCAACAGACCGTCAGACTGAGCGATGGACCATTGCTTCGACCATCGCAGCCCCCGTTTAGTATTTTTAACTCAATTTTAAAAGGGATTTATGGTCTTTTTCACACTTTTTAAGCCCCTGTTTATATCCAATCAAGGCTCACAATTTCATTCTTTATTTTTAACATCAAAAGCTAGGGTTTCTACAAAATTAAAACCCTTCTTTCTTCTTCAAGAAAAATCAAGAGAAATCAAGAAATCAAAAATCTCTCCAAGAGACCTCAAGAACGAGTTTGGATAAGGTATGTAGATTTTAATTCTTAGGTCCGTTTCATCTAAGAATCTCAAGAACCCTCTCCAAAAATTCAAAGATATTATGTTTATGGGTTATCATGATTCATGTGTGTTGAAATTGATGTTCATGCTACTATTGAGTTTTGATTTATGTTTGTTTGCAAGGTTTTCAAGCTTTGACCCTAGTATGTGATATTCATGTGATTTCCATGATAAACCCTCTTCAAGTTGCTTGTTAAGTGATGTGTTCATGTCAATTAAGTAAAGAAATTATAGAATAAGCAAAGCATGCTCCCCATATGTTTGATAAAATGCTTATGTGAAGGAATTAGAGCCATTATGGCATGTTGACTAGAAATCCCCAATTGTGTACAAGCCCAGCATGCCAAGTGTTTGTTGAAAAGACTTATTGAAAGAATTGTGACACGATAGCATGAAATTCCCCAATTATGTGTTCTTCGATACATGTTAAGACTTTAATGCATGTTAAGTGTTTGATGCAAGACCTTGTTGAATGGAGTATGTGCCAATAGCATGTCTCCCTATACTATCACATGTTTATGATTTCTAAATTCTTAAACAGATGCTTTAGTGATTGTGATGGTGAATGAATGTCCATGGTCTTGATAATTTAAGAATGGTTATGCCTTACTTTTATATTATTGAGTCTTGGAGGTATTTATACTTAACTAATAAGCTGAAGTCTAGAGCCTGTGTCAGTTTTTTCAATAATCTCAATCAAGCCACTATTCTTAGAACTCAATGAGTTACAAAACTTAGAACTCTCAGACAGTTGCAGAATTGGAAAAAATCCTAAAAATCTCAGTAATCTCAGTGTCGCTAGTATTCTAGCCTTAGCTCAGTACTCTACTCAGATCTAGTAGTAATCAAGTATTCAGTTCAGTCCTCAGTAGTATTTGAGTAATCTATCCTAAGCTTAATATCATTTTAGTCAGATGACAAGATTCAGCAGTATTTCATCAAATACAAAACCAAGTGAATTCAGCTTAACTCAGTCAGATCAGTTGAGAAATATGATCAGTATCAGATTTAGTTCAATTTAAATTAAGTATTAGTTTAGAGTCTTTTAGTTAGGATTAGGATCTAGCATCAAGTGAGTGCAGGGATGGCGGCTCCCTGTTAAAGAGGTAGAGTCATTAGGAGCAATCCCTGAACTCCAGAACTGTGTAGCTAGTGCAAGATACAGGAGTCACCCATTAGAAAAGACTTGTCACCCGCTAGATAGGCTTGACTAGTATATTGCCTTAGGCTTTACTTCCTGCGAGGGTCACCTGTTAGAGAGGCTTGACTAGAGAGGTCTTTACTCGTGGTATGGTAATGACACCCTTCCAGTTGGGGTTACTGGTTAACCCCATTAGTTCAGATTTGGGGCATGTCAGTTAAGTGAGAACTCCCACAATTTCAATTTCAGTATCATTCTTCAGAAAAGAACTCAAAAATCAAAACTATTAGATACAGTCATCTATCTCAGTGAGGAACTCAGATAGTTCCATTGATTCATGGGCCACCCACTAGATAGGCATGGTCTCACATAAAGTTATTGAGTAATCTTATTATCAGATCCCGAGATCACCCGCTAGATAGGCTTGATCTCAGCCTCAGATTCAGTTGAGTAATCTCATTATCAGATCCTGAGATCACCCATTAGATAGGCTTGATCTTAACCTCAGATTTAGTTGAGTAATCTCATTATCATATCCTGAGATCACCCGCTAGATAGTCTCCGTCTTAGATTTAGTTGAGTAATCTCATTATCAGATCCTGAGATCATCTGCTAGATAGGCTTGATATCAATCTATGATTCAATTAAGTATTCTTGTTATCAAATATAGAGATCACCTGCTAGATGGGCTTGATCTCAGTCTTAGATTTAGTTGAGTAATCTCATTATCAGATCCAGAGAACACCCGCTAGATAGGCTTGATCTCAATATTAAATTCTGTTGAGTAATCTTATTATCAGATCCAAAGGCTTGATCTCAATATCAAATTCTGTTGAGTAATCTTATTACCAGATCCAAAGGTCACCCGCTAGATAGGCTTCATCTCAGTCTTAGATTCAGTTAAGTAATCTCATTATCAGATCCAGAGATCACCCGCTAGATAGTCTTGATCTCAGTCTCAAATTTAGTTGAGTAATCTTATTATCAGATCCAGAGATCACCCGCTAGATCGGCTTGATATCTGACTCTAATTCAGTTGAGTAATCTCATTATGAGATCAACAGATCACCCGCTAGATGGTCTTGATCTCAGTCTTAGATTCAGTTGAGTATTCTTATTATCAAATTTAGAGATCTTTTGCTAGATAGGTTTAATCTCAGATATAATATTTTCTTATCATTGGTAGTTGATTCTGGAATCATCCATAAAAAAAGTTTGATCTCCAAAGCAATTCAGTCATTAATATGAGTAGATTCAGTTATTCAGTATCTCAGGCACTAGTAGTGAGTTCAGATGACAGTAAAGTAGTATCCGATTTTTAGTACTTCGAGTTACGATGTGTTTTGTTATGGTTTGTGCATTTATGCATATGTTCTTGTTCAGTATTCTCATTATTATTCAGTTAAGTAATTGTTCATGCATAAGACCTTGTATTTAGCCTTACCTCATCTTTATACTTAGTACATTCCCATACTGACGCATTTGGGCTATGGTGTTTTATTTTACACCATAGGTTCAGAGGCACGAGATCCAAAGTACCCTTAGTAGCTCAGTCTCAGTCAATAGTAGTTGACATAGCAGTGAGTCCTCTTCGTTTGAGGATGATCCTTATTCTTATTATTATCATATCAAGCTTAATTTATTTTCAGTAGACGGAGTTACTTGGGGACATGTCCCATCAACTCTATAGTTCAGACAATTTAGAGGCTTTTCGAATAGATGTATCACTGTATAGTTTTTAGTTTTTAGTATTTTTAGATGTTTTGAACCTTATGGCCAGTTTTTGTATTTATTATCTATATTATGCAGTGTTCAGGTAAAGATCTCAGTATAGGGTTAGCTTGTGGTCCTTCGGGATCATGAGCACCGTGTGACATTCTGATTCTAAAAAATTGGGTCGTTACAGTAAGCCAATCCTATCTGGACATATAAGAAAGCTCATCAAATTCTCTACACCAATGTGTTTCCCTTATAAGAAGATTACACTGCTTCCATGTTATCAAAATAGAAATCTATAAATTATGACATGAATAACAATGCCCTTATTAGACCTAAATTCTCTTGTATAGAAATTATACTAAAAATCACACATAGGCGTCACTTACAAAATCATAAAACTAAAAATGTCATAATGTCCATCTCAACTCAATGATAATTGCACTATAATTTTAGCTACATGTTGGCTTAAATAGCCCCAAATTATTCGTATTCCAAATGAAGCAAACAAGAATTAAATTAGGTAATTAAGAAATGAAATTTCCTAGAACATGTGTGAAAGATGATGAAACAATGCCAAAAAATGACCACAAGATAATTCCAACTCCCCTATGTGATTAACCAACAATTTAATAGTTATAAGAGGTCTCTAATAGTGGTTATTACATAGGATAAAAGTTTGAAATTAAGAAGTACAAATATATATATGAACTAGTGTTGTCATCTTTAATGCCTAAACGACACAAACTTAGTTGTCTAGGCCCCGCTAAAGTGCTCCAAACATGCTTAACTGACTTTCACTAAAGCGATTCCAAGATACTAAAGCGGCTTCATGATGTACCATGGTATCATGGCACTTTTTATGCTTAAAACAAGGAAACTATGAAAGTAATTAGGTATTCCTTATTGATATGATGTGCATTTGTGCTGATTTTTTAGGAAAATAGAGTTTAGAACAAATAATGAGAAAAACAAATGAAGAGTTTCTTAAAAAGTATACCCATGAGTCAACCTATAACTCATGGGTAGTACCTATGAGCCATGAGTATCCATATGACTTGAGTTCTAAAGATTTACAATGAATTCAAATTTCAAATAGCCCGCATACGAGACGTAGGTACAACCTACGACACGTAGTATGCCTTCCAGGTTGGAGATCCTACAAATTTTAAGATTTCACTATGATTTCCCCGGTCCATGTCATGATTCATGGGTTGTACCTATGACTTAACCTATGAATCATGAGTTGATGCTGAATATGGTTTCCTACACCATTCAGGATATGCTTTCTTTTATACGTATCAATACCCTTTGTATGTTTTATTATCATTTTATGTACTTTATACACTTTTGATGTTATTTTGAGTTTTGAGGTACATTACTAATCTTAGAATTATTGTTCTTGATTTTTAGGGTTTAGAATTAATTTGAGATTAGGGGTTTTCATTCTTATTCATTATAAATTCATTATTATGCCTTCATTTATGGAATCTATGTGTTTATTAGAACCATGAGTTACTAAACCCCATACCTAGGGTTGTTGTATCTTTTTTAGATTAACAAAAAAGGTCAAGTGTAACTTCAATCTTGAATGGTGTTCCACAATGTATTGAGGTTTCCTTCTCTTTGATTGCCTTATTAACTGTTGAAAATGTTCTAAAATCATTTGTATTAGATACTTGCTTGAGATAGAGGTGGTGATTTTGAAAAGGAGATGTCAATAGTAATACAAAGATATCAACCTTTATCTAATTAAGTTGATACCAAGAGGAGATACTTAATCTAAGCTCGTAAAACAAGGTTTAGTAATGCCATACTTTGAGATTGCGAGAAGATTATTGAAATTCACACAAACTTAGGTTTAGAGAAAGTTAGATGATAACTTTTAAGAATTTTCATGCAAGACACCAAGATAGTTTGAGAAGCATGAACAGTTTGTGTTGTTATGAAGCCAGGGGGACCACAATCATAGTGATCATCTGATATTAATAACAACCCTAATTGCCCAACATTCTTACTACTACTCTTATATTCACAACCTCCCTTTTACTTTTCACAATTTCAAATTATATTTAAAGCTCGTGATAAATTTTGAACTTTTATTCATGGTATTAACCCCTACCTTATTGGACTCTATATTTAAAAAGCAACTGCTTTATACATTCTTGGAGATGTAATTTAGGGAACATCAACTTTTGGTGCCATAGTTGTTAATACGATTATGGATTGATTGATTAAGTTTGTTGAAGTTATTAGTTTTGTTTATTGATTTTTTATTTTCTACCATTTCTAAGGCATACGCCAGTGTATTCATAGTACTAGAAGTCAAGGAAATCCCCTAATTTAACTTAATCCTAATCTTTAATAGACCTTACTATAGAATCATAAGATAAAAAAAAGTAAAAGGGTATAATCAAGGAACTAGGTATGAAAGGGTTGATGATGACCCACTAGCATTGAATTAGCTTTCTCAACTTGGTGGTCAAAAAAATATTGAACAAACCACTACTCAGATAATTGTTGAGGAAAATACTAGGTTTGCACTAGCCTGATATGGTGAGAAGAGTACTGGACAGGAGGAAAAACATCATCAAACAACACTCAGTATGTATATAATTAGAAGAAACAGAGGTTAACCGTTCATTTATCAGTACTTTCCAATTTATGATGATCTAAAAGAAGATTTGGGTATGTTCAACCAATTGAGATTGGTGTTATCATTCCTCCTGAGTTTCCCCAAAGAATGAATTTTGATATTACAAGTGCAATAATCCATTTGTTGAATTTAAAAGAAGTGTTTGTTGTTTTTCCTACTGATGATATGAACATGCACATTATGAAATTTGTAGGGATTTACACTTCTTACAATCTACATGGATGAGTCAAGAATCTATACAACCAGGTTGTGCCCATTCTCTCTTAAAATTGAAATGACTTTGTAGTTAGGAAAACTGCCTCATGGGTCCACTACCACTTAGAATGAGTTGAGGACATAGTTCTTAAGCAATTTTCCCTCTCTCTAGAATTTTTTAGTTAAAGAATAGATTTGTAAATTTAGATGGGTTCATTCAGAGACACTTTACAAGACATATTTATGGTTCAAGAAGAAGAAAATAAATGTTCCAAATTTTAGAATCTTGGGGAGAAAAGTGTTAAAGATATTCTATAGATCCTTAAATGCAAATACTAAGATTGTGGCTGATAATATTGTAGGTGGATCTTTCATGAGTCTTTGATGGGACTAGGCTTTGGAAATCTTAGACTAGATTAGTAAAACCAATAGAGTGTTGCATACTAAGAAGGCAGACAGTTCAGTTGGTACTTATTCTATTTCTGTTTTAAGTTAGTGGAGAGCCTTAGATTAGATCGTAACTCAAGAGGTAGATTAGTTGAGGATTAATATTGGGTTGATTACTAAGAAATTTAAAGCTATCGAAGAAGAAAAGGTAAATGCAATGGGTTAAAAAAGTAAATCTTCTAGACATGAAGAGTCTGATTCTAAGTAGGAAACAAAGTACTTAGACAAAGAGATGGGAGTTTTTTTATCCAAGAGTCAAGGGTCTCACTAAGACACTTGGAACTTGAGGCAAGGAAATCAAAGTCAAAAGTACTACAGATATAGGTATACAGACAAGAGTAGAGAGTGTGATGGCAATTGGAGGAGAAAGGACTATTATAATGAGGAGAGTGGTCTTTATGTTTCACCGTAGAACTATGATGTTTAATCTGGTAGTTTGAGAATGGAAGCATTGCTTGATAAGATTTTTAAGGATTTAGAGAGCCAAGAGAGTTCCCTCAATGAGACTAAGGTAGAAATGTCAAGGTTGAGCCAAAAAGTAGAATCACATGAAACCGTGATTCAGTAGCATGAGAATTAGTTTAGGTAGATATAAGATACATTAAATCAAAATCAATCGGGCACTCTTCCTAGCAATACCATTCAGAAATTGAAAATAACACTTACTGTCTAGCTATAATTACTCGAAGTAGTAAGGAGACTATTGATACACCTATTTTTATGTTTGATGAGGAGATGAATGATATTGTGAATATTTTTTATGAAACCAAAACAAAAAACTAAAATGTTGGTGACATGTGGTGAGAAGTTACAGAAATCGAGCGTTGTTGATAAATAAGCTAATAATGATAATGAAAAAGGTTAGGAGGTCACACTTGTATTGAAACCCATTCCATAAACTTCCCTACCTTTTCCTCAAAGGTTGAAGGAAGTTGAAGAAGGGAAATAGCATTAATTTATATTAATGTTGAAAGAATTGTCTATGAACATCCCTCTTCTGGAAGATTTAGAGCAAATTCCTAGTTATGCAAAATTTATAAATGATTTAGTGACTATGAAGCGGATGGTGAGTTTTGATCCTAAGGATAATATGCACTACTACAGTGATATTTCCTCACAATCTTTGGTTGATAAGAAGAAGGATCCCAGAGTATTCACTAACCCTTCTACTGTTGGGTCCTTTAATTATGAGCATTACATGATCTAGGGATAGCACTAATCTGGTGTTACTAGTTTCTTACAAATAGTTGGGGTTGGGATCACCTAAGATGACCTCTATTAAATTATTGATGGCCAATCGCACTGTGAAGAAGCTAGTTAGTATATTGTGTGATGTGTTGGTGAAGGTATCTTCTTTATATTTCTAACTAATTTTGTGATCCTCAATTATGAGGTTGATTTATTTATCCCAGTTATCTTGGAAGGCCCTTCCTAGCCAGAATGTGTGACTACCATTGAGCATCAATGTCATTTAAGTACACCTATGTAACAGGTGGTGAAGAAGGTTATTAAGAGGTTAGACGCAAGTATTATTTACTCTATTGCAGATAGCAAGTTGGTGAGCCTTGTTTAGTATGTGCCAAAGAAGGGTGGGATCAGTGTGGGCCCTAATTAAAATAATGAGTTAATAGACTAGTTATAAAATGGCGAGCTTTTATGGATTGTCGTAAAATGAATAGCTGGATACCGAAGGATCACATTCTTTTGCCATTCATGGACCAAATGTTAGACAGTCATATAGGTAGAGGATAGTATTATTTCCTCAATGGTTAGTTGTTGTATAACTAGATTTTTATTGCTCTGGAGGCCAAGAGAACACCATTTCACTTGTTTGTAACATACTTTTCCATTTAATAGGATGCCATTTAGTGTTTGTAATGCTCCCACCACTTTTTAGTGTTTAATAATGTCTATCATTTCTAATATGATGGAGGATACTATGGATGTCTTCATGGATGATTTCTCTATTGTGGGTGACTCATTTGATGATTGTTTAGCTCACCTGACTAATGTACTACAAGGATATAAGTAAAACCTTGTTTTGAATTAGGAGAAGTGTAACTTCAGGGTCAAAAAGGGGATAGTTATATGGAAAAAGTTTTAAAGAAAGGGATAGAGGTCGATAAGGCCATCAATTTCTATGAATGGTATTCAGAGTTTCTTCGGTCATGTAGTTTTTTATAGGTTGTTCATCAAAGACTTCTCTAATATTCCAAATCTATTATGAAGTTTCTAGAGGAGGAGAAGAAGCTTGTCTTTGATGATGTTTTTCTTAAGGCTTTTGAGTCGTAAAGAGAGGTTGATCTTAGCTCATATTATTGTGTCTCCAGATTGGACCCTTCTATTTTAAATGATGTTTAATGCTAGTGTTATGGACCTATGAGAAATCCTAGGCCAAATACACAAGAAGATTTTTCATCCCATTTATTATGCCAGAAAAGCACGCAATCCCACACTGAAAAATTATAAGGTTACTGAATAGGAATTGTTTATGGTGGTGTTTGCTTTTACAAAGTTCTGATCTGATTTGATTGGTAAAAAAAGTCATTGTACACTAATTATAAGGCTCTTAGGTTACCTATGGAAAATAATGATGCAAGCCTAGATTTATTTGATGTGTACTATTGCTGCATGAGATTTACTTTAAGGTTAAGGACCGAAAGGGCACAAAAAATTAGGTTGCAGTCCATCTATCCTGCCTTGAGGAGTAGGAAATTCTTAAACTAAGGGATGATCTTGATATTGATGATACTTATCTAGATTAGCACGTCTTCACAACATTACCAGTCCTAATCCCTTGGTTCGCTAACTTTGCCAATTAATTGGCAAGTGACTTTGTCCTAGAAGATATATCTTTTCAGTTGTAAAAGCAATTTATACATGAGGTACATAAGTTTATATTTGATGAACCATACTTATTTTTAGTATGCACAAATGGTGTGATTCTGAGGTATATTCCCAAAGTTGAGATGAAGATTATTTTCAAAGCCTTTCATTCGTCTATAGTTGGCGGTCACCATGGAGGTACTCGCACTGCCCGCAAGATTTACACTACATGTGAGATTTGGTAAAGTGGTTACTATTGGTTGATGATTTATAAAGATGCACATGACTGTGCTTGATACTGTGACCATTGACAAAGAAAGTGAAATATTTCACAAAATCATGAGCTCCCTATGACACCTATTCTTGATCTTGAACTATTTGATGTGTGGGGTATTGACTTAATGGGTACATTCATGAGTTCAAAAGGTATGAAGTACATATTTATAGAAATTGACTATGCATATAAGTAGGTGGAAGCAATTGCACATCCCAATAATAAAGGATAGAGTGTCACTATATTTTTGAAGAAAAATATTTTCTCTCGATTTGGTACACCATGAGCTATCATCAGTTGTGGTGGGTACAATTTTTTCAATACTCTATTAACAGCCTTACTTGAGAAATATAGAGTGAAACATGAGGTAGACACACTTTACCATCAACATATAAGTGGGAAAGTTGAGATCTCCAACTGGAAGATCAAGTCTATTTTTGCAAAGATTATGAATGCAAACTAGACTGACTGGTCGAGAAAGTTAGATGATGCACTTTGCGCCTATCAAATAACTTACAAATTTGCCTAACCTTATTAAATTTGACAGCAAGGCATTCCATATTGAAGAAGCTGAGTTTTGAGTGGAGTGATACCGTACTTTTGAGATTAGCTAAGATGAATGAGAAGGACAAGTTTCTCCTATGTGCATATTCAATTTCATCCTTTTATAAGGAGAAGATAAAACTGTACCTCGAGAGGAAGGCATTCTAATTCAATGATATGGTCTTGTTGTATAACTTGAGACATTTTTTGTTTCTGGTAAGTTGAAGTCTAGGTGGTCTGAACTATTCACCATGGTAAAAATATTTTCACATGGTGCGATTGAGTTACAAAGTGATAGGGATTCTATATTCAAGTTGAACGGGTGTTATGTTAAGTATTATATGGGGATCATGGAGGAGTTGAAAGTGTCTGAGAATGATAGTCTTGGCGAAGTCTTTATGGCCAAAGGAGCTAAGTCGTGCGGTGATATTAAATCAGGAGCTTCATAAGAGCCAACCCATGGGATTGCTTATAAAGTCTGACTACCCAATGCAGTCATATCACGCTATGACATTAAATCAAGTGCTACATAGGAGAAAACTCAAGGTTTTAGTGTTCACTATGTTTTTATTTCACAGGATACGGAGCATGGGAAATAATTGGAATATGATAAAAATTTCAGACAATAGAAGTAAGTTGTTTCATGAATCAACCAATGAGCCATGAGTCCAACTCACATCTCCTGAGTTGAGTCATGGGAATCAAAAATTGAATTTGGGTCTCAGAACGTCAACCTGTAACCTCTACTTAGGACTTGCAGATTGAACCCACGAGTTGTGGATTGGACCATATGAATTAGATCTGAAGCCATGAACTTTCAAAGGAATCTTCTAATTTCCACGAGCCATCCTCTGATCTTTAGGTACAACCTAGGACCGCAGGTTTCCTCATCACTGGAAACTGTGCCATATTTTTAATTCAAAATCATTGGGCCCATATGACCTAACTCAATTTGACCAACCTTTTATGTTTAAACCCTACAACTGATACAAACCCCACTCTTCTAAAACTCCCACACATATACAAACTCTTCCCTTTCCATATAATATTTAAATAACCTTATCCCATCTCATATCATCACTACATATACTAAAGAGATAGTGTTGTGCTAAATCAATTATTCCTACTACTTTTTCTAAAATTCTCATCTTAAAGTAAGGTTTTTCATGGTTGAAACTTGGTTTGGATTGAGGAAACCTATGCATACACTTAGAATAGATTAGAACTTGCTTAACTTCAAAAATTCTTGAAGTGTTTGGAACTAATAGGGTTGAATTGCACTGATTGTTATTGCTTGACTAAAATTGCTTGAATCAAAATGAAATAAGGGAATTATGAACTGATTTGGGGTAGAAATTTGTGAGGGAATTGAGAATTCCTCAGGTGTAACCCATGTTTTAACCTACAACCCATAGGTTGAACCTACAAGTTGTGTGTTGGCCTTGTAGAAATCATCCTAAAGCCCTAAAATTTTAGAGGCTTCATCTTATTTACACGAGCCAACCAACGAACCTTAAGTACAACCTTTGACTAGTAGGTTGAGTTGTAAGTAGCAACTGAAATGAAATTTCATTTTTCTTTCCTTTTCGTGTTCAATTATTATACTTCAATAACTGACACTTCTCTTTACAGGTACTATGGCACTCAAATATACACTGACGTTGGGCGTACAACCCAGATTGAGAGATGAGTCTCCCAAATGTAGTGGATCGATGAAGGAGTACCCTATAGACAATTTGCCCATATATCTACACCAGAATCATCGCCAGACTCATAGAGAGGCAACAGTCAAGTTTGATATTCATCCAAGCTCTTAGACCACACCACCACAGTTACCTCACTCTGAGCCCCAAGATCCCCTAACTCCAGTTATCCAAGCTCGACCCAAGATGAATGTAGCTCAGATACCACCACCATACTTTCATATCCTTCCTCAATTTGAAAATGGTAGGATAAGTTTAGTTCCAGTATTAGTGAGGAGGAGTCGATTATCCCCCAATCTGAAAAGGGGGCAGAGTTAGCTTTAGGTATCGGTGATTAAGAGATAGATACAACTTAGTTGGATTATGGTGAAAATACATTAGAGGGTATTAAGGATGCCTCTATTTGAGATCCAGTTATGCAGGAGTCCACACAAATCTTTGCGATAATAGTATCTTAGTCTATTTAAAGATATTTTATGGAAAACATGCAATGCATATATGACTGATATAGTGTTATTACTAATCAAAGATAAACCCAGTGTAGTATTCTTGAGTAGTCTTATATTAGACTCACCACTTTGGAAAGGTTCCAGACCTAAGGATACATTTGATGGATATAGGATGAATTGATAGGAGAGACTTAAGGATCATATTGCCTCGAGGTAGTGTGAGAGTTTTATTCAAACTATTTCACATTGATAAACCTAATCACACCATCAGATAAAGAGTGCAGAACTAGCCCCCACTGACGCATACACTAGCAGAGAGGTTAGAGTCGATTTATCTAAGAAAACTATTTATATATTCTTATTTTAACCAGAGTTTATGGGCTCAGCTTCTATAATGGAGTTTTATTATAGATTATGGGTTAGAAGGAGTAGGAGGCCTATGATAGAGTCTCACCAGAGGGATAAGAGGAGATACTTAGTGACATTGGTAGTTTAGTAGATTATTACGATTAGTATTGATTCCCCTTGAGTTAAGGGGAAGGCAGAGATAAAGAAGTCCTTAATGCGCTTCATAATAAAGTTTTGGTGGACCATCGTGAGGCACTGGTTGAATCCTACAACTATAGATAATATTCTCACATTGTATCAGGCTTTATAGGATGCTAGCCTCCTAGCTAACAATGACATAGACTTTGTCAGGTGGATCAGAGATGAGATTCATTTGGGAGCATTTTATAAGATGACCACCAATCTTTTCCCTATATGATATAGAGACTGTGTGATCTATTAGGATAGTTGATGATACAAGAGGTTTATCATAGGATTGAGGCTACCCATACGGTTGATATTAGGTTTATTAGAGATGATGCCAACCACATTGCAATAATAAGGCAAAACATTCTATATCTTTAGAAGTGACTCACTTCATGGGGATTTCTATATCAACTGATCAAGTTGATAGGCTGATACTATGTGGAAATATAGATACAAGTAGCCTGTAATTAGATCCTTCTTCTATGAAAAACAGTGTGAGCACTATAGGCACTTCAACTCCATCTCTTACTTCAACAGTTCCCTCTCGCCCACCATTTTTAAGCATGGTGATAGTACCACATAAGTTTTTAATATAGATAATGGATAGACAAAATAAGTTGAGTGAGCACTAGACACACACCAACACACAATTATCCAAGCTATTTTGTTAGATCATGCCTTAGGTTTGGACTATATTGGAGGTATTAAAAACATGAGCGGAGGTAAGGATAATGGTTGTTATTACATGTTACTAGAGATTTTCACGGAAATATTAATAGTCTTGATTCATTGATGGGGGATAGACTCTGCAATGCTTAGGTTCCTGACTTTTTGAGCCTGAATAAAGAGGTAGATACTTTGAGGTTAGAGATTCATAATTTAGCTGAGATCCATATCCCAGTCACCCCTCTGATTATACCTATACTTATGGAGTCACTTTCAACACCATCATTATTGATATTGTTCTATTTGCTATGGAGGATGAGACCCAGAGTATTGTAGCTAAGAGAGGCTAAGAGTACATCGAGCAGTATGATAGCTCAGATAAGTTTACATGGGCATAGAAGAAGGTCACCATGGTATTTGTTATTATGATATATATTGACGAGTAGAGGCATTCCCAGCTTACTTTAGGTTCCTCTTCTATTCGAGCACTACCACCTCTTAGTAATAGGACTGGCATACCTACATTTGATTACTAGAATATTCCAGGTATGTCCCTATACCCATATGTTCTTTATTATCTACTATGCACTGGGATAGTGTATCGATTATATCTTGGGGGAAGGGGTGTAACAACCACCTAGGGTTTTTATTTCTATGTCTTTTTTCTCCAAGGTGTGCTATCATAGTAGAGCTAGAATTTTTAGGTATTTTGTTGCATTCATGATATTTTTTAAGTTTTGTTTGTTTAATTAGAAGAAAAATAAGTAACCTAAGAGCAACCAATATGTTCTGCGTTTTTATGTGTTTGAAAAATGTGATATACCTCCATAAAAATATTTTGAAGTATGTGTAGTGAATATATGTGTGACTATTGTTAAATCTTGTTATGGTATTAGCATTAGGGACTAAATAACCATAGCTCAGAATTGGATGATCCAGATAGATAGTAATTGATAATTTAACCCTATACCATGTGTGTGAGAGCCATTTACCCTGTTTACTTTGTGTGTTTAATCAAGAACTTGTCTTGTTAATCTCGCCAAGGTTGTAGGATAGTTGGCTGGGACATGATCATAAACTATGTTGGAATAAGTCCACTCTTATCCTAAAATACTAACCAAATGATAATAAGTATCCCTTCATCACAACATTGGGCCTAAAGTGATCTATTTTCTTATTTTAACCTTTTCACCTTAGAATTTAATTACAATGAACCTGTTTTGTCCTTGGTCCCTCCTTATACATTTACCTTAACTCAGGAAAATTTCCTAAGTTAAGGGTGGCTATCATAGGGGTGCATAGTCTAAGATGGGTATGAAGAAAGGTGTTAAATAAAAGAAAACAAAGTAAAGTTGGGTGTGGTAGAAAAGTGTGAAAAAAAAAGGAAAATAAGAAAAATTAAAGAAAAAGAAATAGAAAGAAATCAATAAATGCAAAGAATAAAGGAAAACACACCCAATCCAAAAATTAATAAAGGAAAAAAATGGAGAATAAAAGAAGCATGGTGAAGTAGTAGATCCAATAATGTAAGTGTATACCACGACCTGATTTACGAGTGATGATGAAACCTACTTTATCCCCCAGTAGGTAAGCCAAACCATAGACCAGAGCTATATACAATGGGCTAACTTGGAGGAAAATGGACTAAAAGAAGGAAATCAAGTATTAAAGGCTTGCAGTAATAACAAGAAAATAAATATCATCTAAAAGATAGATCAAATATCAACAAAAATCCCACGACCAAGTAGTCTCGGTATAAGAAATACAACAAATGGAACATATGTACTGAAATAGTCAAATACAATTTATCGTGAATAATGAAAGCCTATCCATATATATTAGAAAGAAAAATGGGCTACTCCTACTCCGAGAGCTTACCCTATCTCCAAAATTCAACTAAGCATGATTGTTACACAGCAATTACTACTAATACCCAAATTTGCACAAAAAAATAAAGAAGTGTAGTATGAGTACTAAAACCACGGGTACTTAATAGGAATCATTGGCCAACTTTTCTAAATCATGATATTAAAATGATAAGATACAAGATAAATTATACTAAGTCAATGTAATAGGGCAAACCAGGAAGTAAGCTCCTACACTGGTGTGCATAAATAAATAAGAAAAATCCAAAAAAATAATGAAAATATCACACAATTATAACTACTAAATTGTCCCACATAAGCTAATGATTTTATAATGATAAATAGCCTAATGTGGGCCCCATAATCCTGAAAGATACAATAAAAGGAAATAAATAACCTAAGCACCATAATTCGACCAAATATCAGCTACAACAATCAAACCATCCATACCGTATCATATCATACCCAACTCTCAATGTTGATCTATAACCCAAACTCATATCATCCAAAATAGTATCAATATCATAAGATCATGTGTCGGACTCAAACCGGTACTCATAATATCATTGACATAATCAATTGTCAGACTTGAATTGGAATACATATTATCAATATCATCATTAATTGCCAGGCTTTAATTGGAAGTCATAAAAATAGAAAATATCCATAAACCATAACAATAACCCAAATCCATAAGCCAAATCAATAAACCATATATGTAAGCTATATCAATAAATCATCCAATTTTACCCAAAATTACCAACAACTCCCAATACCAAACTAGCATAAACATTAAGTACTAAATCTTGTCAATGTTCAAAAATATAATTAACGAAGGTTCAAAATGATTAAATAAGTCTAAAAAAGCAAACACAAGTCTCGGCCTAAGGTGGGCGAATGGGGCCCACTTCTAATCCTTAAAATCACTTTTTAGAAAATTCTACCTCAGACAAGGATAAGGTATCAAAATTAATTTCTAGATTTTAAATAATACATAATAATCCCTATGGTAGCAATTATTTATAAAACATGAGCAATTAAGTCAAATCCATCTAAAATGTGAGCAATAGGTCAATTTCACCTAAACTATAATTCCAAGATAGCCTAAATATTCTGAATATGACTAATCATACCAATCATGCTTCTAATATCTAAACTCTATTTAATATCTAGCATAATATAATAATTTTCCTATGGATTAGCTTAGTCTATAAACAAGCTAAACCTAGTTTGCCCAGACGCTAAAAAAAGCCCAAAAAATCTGCTAACCTATTGATTTCCCCTTTTGAGAATCTTTTGTAAGGTTCCACACAGTAAAAACCACATTCTACTCATAAAAATAATAACAATGATAACCATATTACAATAACCATATTTCACGATTTTTCTTTGGGTTCAAAATTACATAAAACCCTGTGTGCGGCATGTTCATGGAATTTACACATTCTAAACCAACACAATGGTGTAATATGCTCAAGGAATATTTACCCTTAAAATAGGTGAATTAAGAGCTCTAATGTAATTTAAAAAAATACACCATAATTGTAGGAATTTAATAAAATATGAAAGATTCTATCAAGAAATTAATGGAAGCTGATCTAAGGTGGTTTTATGCACCTTAGTGTTGTTATCAAAGCTTATATAAATTTATTTTCAGGACAACTTGTTTGATTAATGTGTTAGTGGTGATATAATTGATAATCTAAGTTCTTAATCATGTGCATAAATTATTTATGGTGAATTTCAAACAAGTTCAGGCTTAAATTGGTCACTTAGAGTACAAATGAGAAAACTAGTGTAACTAGCTTGAGCTAGGTTTTGTTCTAGTTGGTCGTGATGGATTCTAATGTTTGTAATGAGTTCATATGTTTATTATTGTGTAAATAGGAATTTAAAATCTTGTTTATAATGTTTAAAGTTCAATTGAATAAATTCAAGTGTAAAAACACTGAGCTAAAGATTTAAAGGACGACACTAGTTCTTAGCTTAAGTTTCTTGTTCACCGTTCTTGATGTGGTGTTTTTTTAAGCTCTAATGTGTGGTGTTTGATGATATATGGTGATTGGTGAGTTTATTTTTATGATATATAAAGGATATAAATGCTTTAAATAAAGAGTAAATAACACCAAAAGGCTTGGGATGGAAGACAAATGCATAAAGCAAAGTGTGGATGTCAAATGCAATTTCCAGTAAAGCCTCACGATGGAGGGGAGGTGCAACCCGTATTCTAGTGGATAAATCAAAGAATCGCAATCCATATTCTAGTGTAATATTTTGCTCATCACGACCCCTAATCCTATGGAGTAAGTGGCGCATTGCGGACAACAATCCCACACGGCCATTAAACATATTGTCATTCACTTTATGAACGTCTTAGAACCTTGGAGAGGGGATGGAAAGCAATTAAATTAGAGTTTAACACCTTTTAATTTAGTTTTTTCATGTATTATAATATGGATTCATTCATCTTGATTACAATTATGTCCATTAGTAGCTAAATGTCCCCTTTTCGGAGGTAAGGCCAAGAACATGTTTATTATTGCTTTGAATTGAGTTTGTTTTGATTGCTTATCACATTTGGTTGTTTATTTGTCCTTTTTATAAATACTTTAAGGATTCTATACCCTTATAATATATCAATTTCCGACATTGTTAGCTCGGGAGGGGGAATAAGAATATAGAACATGAGGGTAAATAGAGCAAGGTTCTTATTCTTTTATAAAATAAGAAATTTGAATTAGCATCTAGGTTAGGGATATACCTAGAATCCTAACTTGGTTCACTTGTAGGATGATATCTTAATGTATCTAAATGGATTATTACATTCCCGCTCAATGATGTAGTTGTAATGTGTAGTTAGGTAGAAGAGTAGAGGTCGGGAGACCATGATCATACGACAAACCCTGCAAATCAATAACCAAGATAAGTAATATAACTAATAAAGTTCAATAGCTTAGTATGATTCTTTGTATTACTTTATTCCCAGGTTTTCATCCATTGATTATCCAAAGTCTTTACTTTTTTGCATTATTTTAGTTTACTTTTAGTTTATAAACTTTTAAAACTCTTTTGGTTAAGTTTGCAATAATTTCATCTCAGTAGTTACACAAGAATAGGATAGTTGTAAACATTAGTCTCTTAGGTATCAATAGTCGGCTTTATTTAAGGCCACTATATTACTTGGAGAGACCACATACACTTGCATGTTCTCTTGGGTGAAATTAAGTTTTTGGCGCCATTACCGAGGACTTGTAAATTGGTAGTTAATTTAGTTTTGGTTTTAATTTGTATATTTATTTGGTGCTTTGCTCTTGGTCTTGGCATTGAATTTGCAGGAAATATGTTTACAGGCTAATAAATTAGCAAAGGGTAGGGAATTGGTTGAACCAAGCCCTAAACCCGAGCAATGATTTCACCAATTGAGGAAAAAACCTATCATTATTTACCAATTCTCACAAATCCAAGAGGAACAAGAGAATCATTCTCTCATTGCTGAAGATCAACTAACTCACAGGACTATTTGCAAAGTGGCAATCTCACTTCCAACAAATTTGACCTCCCCTTTTTAGAAACTGGCTACTGGAGGTAAATTTGGGCTTAAATAGAATATAGTGCATCTTTTGATCAGCAGTGGACAGTTTATAAGGCTTTCACATGAATATCCATAAGTTCATCTGTGGAACTTTCTAGAGATAAGTGACATATTCATCCCTACAGGTGTGTTAACTAATTATTTTAGGATAACACTATTCCCCTATTCACTATTAGGGAAAGAAAAGAAGTGATTGAACAATGAGCTAGCAAGTGTAATGACAACCTTGGATGACTTAACTCGAAAATTCCTCATCCAATTCTTCCCATATGAAAAGACTGTGAGACTGGGCAGTGAGATTGTAAGCTTTAAATAGAAATAAGATGAGAACTTATATCATTTGTGGGAGAGGTTCAAAGCTCTTTTTTAGGATTGTCCATATTATTAGCAGTCTAATAAGGTAATAGCCAAACTTTTGTTGAGGTACCCGATCACAACAAGAAAAATTTGCTAGATTCAGTTGCAGTTGGTCAAGCATTGGAATAACGTATGATGAGCTATACACCTTGTTGAACCAAATTGCATTAGGGAATCCTGAGTTGCATTTTTAATCAAGTAGTGCTACAAAGAAGATTGTAGGTGTGTTGTAGGTGGACCAATTTACTGCTATATCTACTCAGATTTTTGCACTACTAAATTAGTTAACTACTCAACTCATCAATATGAAATTGGGGATTACATAGCCTACAGCAACAGCTAATGTAATTCAACAGACAAGTACTTGGTGTGTGATTTATGGCAATAGTGGCCATTCGGCAGCCATGTATTGTGCGAATCCTGAATAAGTGATGTTTGTGAGTAATGCTCATATGTCAAATTATGGGAAAGCCTACAATCTAAAGTGATAGACACAGACACAAAAATCCATAATATAATAACCAACAACAGTAGTTTTAGCAGCAACAGGTTCAAGGGAATCAGGCCACTAGTAATATGGAAGAGATGCTGAAACAAATTTTAGCCACTCAAGCATAGTTGGTAATAGACATGAAGAGCTACCAGGTGGCTACAAATAACTTGGAGATACAAGTTGGGCAAATACAGCAAAAACAAAATGTCAGGCCTCAAGTTGTTGTGCCAAGTCATGCTAAAAATCCTAAAAACTTAATGGCAATCACTTTAAGGAGTGGTAAAAAGTTGAATAAAGAACCTCCAAAGACAACTAAGGAGGAAGATGCAGAGTTGACTCCCCAATCAGTTGCAGACAAAATTACTGAAAATTCAAGAATGTCTGAGTACTCGAAAACAAAGGTTGTTGAACAAGTGAAGTTGAGTCCGCCAAAACCTTTCCCACAGAGGCTTGAAAAGCAAAGGAGGATACATGCTTCAAGAAATTATTTGACACTGTCAAAGAGCTTCACATTAACCTTTCTCTTTTAGATGTTTTGTAGGGAATACCCAAGTATGATATGTACTTAAAGGATGCGGTCACTAACAAAGTAAAGTTGTAGGATATTGAGATAGTTGCACTCACAGAGAAGTGTAGTTCTATGGTGATGTAGAAGATTCCCAAAAATCTAAAAGACCTTAGGAGTTTCATTCTCCCTATTAAAATTAGATATAGTGAGATTGTCTACGACTTAGTGATTTAGAGGTAGGCATTAAATTTATGCCCCTCTCCTTGTTCAACACTTTGGGCTTGGGAAAACCAAGACCGAGCTCTGTGTTACTCTAATTGGAAGACCAAACCATAGCCCATCCTAAACGAATCATAGAGGATATTCTCATCAAGGCTGGAAAGTTTATTATTCCTAATGATTTTATTATTATAGATTTTTAGGTAGATGAAAGAGTGTCAATCATCTTTAAATGTCAATTCTTGGTGATGGGATAAGCATTGATAGATGTGAGAGAGATCACGCTCAGACTAAGGCTGGATGATGAAGAGAATGTTTCCAAAGTGTACAAAACACTCAACACACTACCCCACTACAAATATTTATGCATGATTACGGTGATTGAAGGATATAAGTTTGGGGTGGTGGATTTGAATCCACCAAAGACCACCTCGGACTTACTCATTGAGCTGCCCAAGACACAACCACCCTAGCCCAAAATGATGTAGATTGATGTTCCTGAAAAGGCTATTATTGAGAGAGTTGTAAACTTTTAGAGTTCACACTCAAAAGTTCAAAAATGAATAAGAAGATGGCCTCTAAGTAGGAGAAAGAGGGTGAAGAAAAATGGATGAGTTAAAGATTGGGTTGTTCTGTGACACTAAATCAAGCACTACTTGGGAGGAAACCCAAGTTAAGGTATGTTTTATTTTCAGTATTTTTAGTTTTACTTCAATAGTTTTTGTTTTTGTTTTTGTTTAGTCCCAAGTTGATGGGAAGTTTGATTACCGAGAAAACTAAGCTAAGGAGCATGGAGAAGACTAAGTATGGGGTACCCGGACCCCTTTGATGTATAAAGATGCTACTAGCTAGGCCTAGAGGCCTCGGGGAGTATTTCTATCTCTACTTTTAAATACACTTTGGGGAAAAGTAGATTTTTATGTGTGGGGTGAGGAAATTCCCATTTTTAGGAGTAAATTTAAAAATATTTTGTGTTAGGAATAAGTGGGATGTTATTGTTGGTGTTATGTTTGACTGCATGATACAAGTGTTTTAGTTGTAAAAAGCAAGTTGATTGTGTGAATTACTACTTTTGAGACTCTTAGGCTTATGATTATGACTCTTGTAATTGTTAGCCTAATGTTTAATTCATGTGATTGTTTGGTTAAGAGTGTGTGAGAATCATACTTATGTTGAGTATGTTCCATATGCGTGTGAGGTTTTTGTATATTCCTTGTTGCACTTGATGTATAAAACTTGTCTAGTGTGTGTGCAAATTGAAATAAAGAGTGTGGGTTTAGGAGATAATATAGGCATTTCTTTGATAGATTTGTTTCATACCTTCTTTTAACCTACCCTTGTGCATAATCCTAGTTAACCCGGTGGAGCCTTTATCTTTTTCTTTGGCAGCCTCATATGTAACCTAATCCCTTCTGTGTTTGACCTTAATTTAATCCAAAGCTCCTAAGCACTTCAATGTAAAATTAATCAAGTTAAGGACTTGGAAATTTAAGTAGGAGAAAGGTGAAATTGAATCCCCAAAGTTATAGTTATTGGTGTGTACAATTGTAATGTGTCGTGATTGGGAGTTGTGTAATGTAAAGAGAAAAAAATTATTTTGATCGAATAAGTTGTGAATAGACAGTACTCCTACCATAGTGTATGTGAATGAGCTTAATGAAATAGGGAAATACAAAAGATGTGGGTAGATAAAAGTGGTGTAAGTTGGTTGTTGGAGATTTATCTTAATTGTATAAGGTGATGTATTAAAGCGTTGAGGGAAGATAGTTACTATTACTTGTGAGAATAGCTCCTATCAGTCCCTTATCCTATATTACAACTCTTAAAGACTTATTTGATCCTAAGCTTGAACATTCTTATATTAGTTATGTACTACACTAAGGGAAAACATATGGTTCATCTTGTGTAACTTATGAATTCCTTGTGAGAGTGAGTGTAACTTGATACTTGTACCCATTCTATTATAAATTACATTTATGTGAGTGATTATGAGTAAGTCTCTTATGGTGAAGGCACATTTTTTATGATAGTTAGGTGATTTGTATTATGTATATGATTGAATAATATGTATGAGTTTGCCCACTAGGTGAGTCAATTCTTGAGGCTAGGATGTTCTGAAGTAGTATTCTTGAGCCTTCAATTGTGTGTAAAACATGCTTAGTGTAGAAACTTACATTCGGTGTGGTCACTGTAGTTCTAGCTTGATTTTCTTTCCTGTAGTAGAAGTGTGGAGTCACCTCAGCTTATGATTCTTAGAGTAAAGATTTGTTTGAGGACGAACAATACTGTAAGTGTGGGGTGGTGATCTGAGGTGATTTTATGCACCTTAGTGTTGTTATCCTAGCTTATTTAGCTTTGTTTTGAGGACAACTTGTTTCTTAATGTGTTAGTGATGATATAATTGATCATCTAAGTGTTTAAGTATTCTACAATGTTTATGGTGTATTTCAAACAAGTTCAGACTTAAATTGGTGACTTAGAGTTCAAAAAAGAAAACTAGTGTTACTAGATTGAGCTAGGTGTTGTTCTAGTTGGTCACGATGGTTTCCAATGTCTATAATGAGTTTCTAAGATTATTATTGCATAATTATGTGTGTAAAAACTTGTTTATAATGTTTAAAGTGCAATTTAATCAAGGCAAGAGTCAAAACACTAAGCTAAATATTTAAAGGATGACACTAGTTCATAGCTTAAGTTTCTAGTTAACCATTCTTGATGTTGTGTTGGTTTGATCTCTAATACGTGGTGTTTGATTATATAAGGTACTTGGTGAGTTTATTTCTATAATATATGGAGGATATAAAATCTGGGAATCAAGAGGAAACAACCCCAAAAGGCTAGGGATGGAAGATAAATGCACAAGGCAAACTGCAGACGTCAAATGCAATTTCCAGTAAAGCCTCACGATGGAAGGGTGATACGACCCTTAGTCTAGTGGAGAAAGCAATTAATCGAAACCCATATTACAGTGTAATAGGTGGCGTGTCATGACCCCTACTCCCATGGAGTGAGTGGCGCTCGCAGACCACAATACCATACGGCCATGAGTCCTCCTACTATAAATACATCACTTAAAACACATTGTGATTCACTTTTTGGACGTCTTGGAAGCTTGGAAGGGGATGGAAAACACTTAACTTAGGTTTATACTCCTTTTATTTTAGTTTTTTTATATATTATAATATGGATTCATTAATCTTGATTATGATTATGTCCATTAGAGGATAAATGCGCCCTTTTTGGGGTTAAGTTCACGAACATGTTTACTATTGCTTTGAATTTAGATTTTTTGATTGGTTATCATATTTGCTTGTTTATTTATCATTGTTATAACTATTTTAAGGATTCATAACCCTTAGAATATATCAATTGTCAACTTTGTAAGCCTAAGATGGGGACTAAGAAGATAGAACGTGGGGGTAAATAGAGCAAGGTTCTTATTCTTTTTAAAATAAAGAATTTGAATTACCGTATAGGATAGGGATATACCTAGAATCCTTGATTAGTTCACTTGTAGGATTACATCTTAATGCATCTAAGTGTATTATTACATTCCCTCTCAATGATGTAGTTGTAATGTCAAGTTAGGTGGAAGGTTAGAGGTCAGAAGACCATGATCATATGATAAACCCTGCGAGTCAACAACCAAGATGAGTAATCTAACGAATAAAGTTCAATAGCTTAGTATGATTATTCATAGTGATTTAACCTCGTGTCTTCATCCATTGATTGTTCAAAGTCTTTACTTTTCCGTGTTATTTTAGTTTACTTTTAGGTTATAAACTTTCAAAAATCTTTTGGTTACGTTTGCACCAATTTTATCTCAATGGTTAAACTAGAATTGGATAGTTCTCAACACAAGTCTCTAAGGGATCAATATTCGTCTTTATTTAAGGTCACTGTATTACTTGGTGAGACCACATAAACTTGCGTGTGCTCTTGGGCACATTAGAATATTACCATTAATTCAAAGAAGGAATACTTAAACTACCTTCACCAAAGTTCCAAAATCACCCATCAATGGTTCTCTTAAGTTTCCCTGCTTTTAGGGTTTAATATTCTTGAAGTGGATGAAAAATGGTGAAAATTAGGGTAAGTGTGGTTTTTATACCCTTCCCAGGTGTACAAGTATTTCTTAGGTGAACACCAGGTTTCTAAAGCAAACATCGCTTAATGAACCAAGAGTCACTTAAGAGATACTTTTTGCCTCAGTATATGTCGCATAGGCGACGCTACTGTCTCTTAAGAGGCTCTCGCATGTGAGATCAAAGCCTCACTTAAGCGATACTAGTCGAAAATTCTAGGTCACTTAAGCAACCATTTGGTCACATACATGATGCACCAACACCAGCTGAGACTTGGAATTTTTTAAGTCCCTGCCAACCCCTAGAGATCATTCAGAATCCCATAAATGAAAACAACTATGATACCCTATAAAATTTGACATTCCAAACTCAATGTTATGGTTGAATTTTCCATTTAGCATCATCTGATTCAAAGTAGGTCCCATAAAAGCTTTTCATTTTTCTAAACTTTCAGCCAATATCCCAAAATTAGTTCAGAAACCTCAGGACCCAGACCTGGGGTCAACCTACGCTAAAATTGATATTTTAGTGATGTTGGAATTATCAAAATTGTTATACAAGGTTATTTGGATAGATTTTTTACCCGATAGTCTGCTTGAGCCAGTGGAGACTTCAAAATAGGGAATTATCTCTAAAAACTAAATAAACTACCCAGTAATTGAACTATCAATTTCCGCAAGTCATAAATGACTTCGAACTGCTATAGAAAAGCTCTAAATGGTAAAAATGAGCGAAAACAAAGAAAATGACCTATAGGGTCATTACAGTCTAGTGTTATAGAAGGTGAGTCACTATTTTCCATATGCACCATACCTACCCCAAGCCTAAATTACAATCCTAGAAAAGTCCTATAGTGATCGCAATCCAACTATCTGAAAAACAATGGTATAGAAAATAATGGAAAGCCTATGGTATTTTATGTACATTGTTTGAAATTCTTTCTGAGTATGAGGGATTGATTTAGTCCCTATATATACATGCATTGTGATACTTTGAGAGTGGAACTTCCTTGCTGTGAGGGTACATGGGTTGTATTGTTAACTATTAATTTGTTCGGGTAGTGTTAATTAAATATATGCTTGATTGTTTGTTGTTAATATAATTCCATTACTTGATTTATTTTGTGTCATATTGTTGTGCTACATGGATCCATATAATGGTTTTGAAAATTGTGAATAGTATAGGGTAAGAAATTTGAGCTAAAATGAGTTGACTACCATAGGTTCCTAGTTTTTTATTAGTTAAGCATTGTGTTTGTCAGTTATGTGTTAATTGACTGAGGACATGCAAACGTTCTATGTTATATTCTTTGATGTGCCATGATTTTATGGCACTTTTTATTCATAAAACAAGGAACTTGTTCAAATACTTAGGTATTCTTGTTAGATGTGAGGTGAAATTGTGTGGATTTTGCAGGAAAATAGACTTTGGACCGAAAATGAGAAAAAGGGATGAAGAGTTGCTAAGAAGGCTACCCACGAGTCAACCTATGACTTGTGGGGTATACCTATGAGCCTTGAGTAGCCACGTGGGTTGAGTTCTTAAGATTTATGATGCAGTTTGGTTTCCACTAGGCCATATACAAGGCATAGGTACAACCTACGACCCATCGGTTTCCTCGTAAGTTGGAGATTCTAAGAAGTTGAAGATTTCACTCTGATTTCAATGATCCAAGAAACTATTCATAGGTTGTACCTATGACCTAACCGATGAATTGTGAGTTGATGCCGACTTTGCATTCCTACACTTCTTAGGATAGGTTATCTTTTGTATCTATAAATACCATATGGATATTTTATTATCAGTACGAACTTTATACAATTTTGACATTATTTTGAGTTCTAAAATACATTATTCATATTGGAATTATTGTTCGTGCCTTTTAATGTTTACAATTAACATGAGATTTTGAGTTTTCATTCTTATTCTTCGTAAGTTCATCATTATGCTTTCATATAAGGAATCTATGTTTGTTCTTTCAACCATTAGAAGCTAAACCACATAACTAGGGTTGTGGAACCCTGATGGATTAACCAAGCAGGTCAAGTGCAAAGTCATTCTTGAACGATGTACTTACATGTATTGGGGTTTCTTTTGCTTTGATTGCTTTCTTAATTGGTTTAATTGTTAGTAACTCGCTTGTATTCTATACTTTCTCGAGATAGAGGTAGATATTTAGAAAAGAAAATCACAATTGTAATTTGAAGCTATCAACCTTCATCTAATTCACTTGAGATTGAGAGAAGATATTTAATCTAAGATTATAAAACTAGGGTTAGCAATATGACACTCTGAGATCGAGAGGAGATGAGTGAAATTCTCCCAAACAAAGGTCGAGATACAGTTAGTTGATACATAACTTTTTAGATTTTTCATGCAAGTAACCAAAATAGTTTAACAAGCATGAACAGTTTGTGGAGTTATGAAGTCAACGGGTACACATTTCTAAAGATCATCTCATATAGATAATGATACCAAACGGTATCTATAACACCAAAACAGTCATCAAACAAGCCATAATCACAAGCCTTTACCCGCAACAACAAGACAACAACACAATACGAGAAGCAAACATAAACTTATAAAGAGTAAAAGATAGATAACTTGACAGAAAGAGAACCCATTAGGTAGCAACTAAAGAGTGAAAAAAAACTCTAAAACCTCTACAAAACAAGTTAACAAGTACCAAGTTCTTACGATAACCGTCAAGGGAATCAACTCACCTCAAGATCCACCATTTCCAAGCAAAGAACAATATTGTCTTTTCCAAGCCCTACACTAATGGCTTATCCAAGCCCTACACTAAGGGTGTTACACTCTCAAAGATAGAAGAAGACTTTCATATATTTCTCCTTCCAAAACTAAAGAGAAAATGACTTAATAGAAGACTCTATAAAGGCTAACTTATTACATAACAAAAATGACCACAATACCCTTAATGAAAGGGGTGGCCATAAAGTATCTTTCTAGCAAAGTGTGATCCCCAAAACACCCTTAATGAAGGGTTATTTTTCAATGATCCACAACTGTGGGGTCATTCTTCAACACTTGTAGTCTCGGGTTGGAATCATAGGTAAGCCCCCACGCAATCTTCCACACACAGGTTTGCCTTATGTCATGCTCAAAATGGGTCCTCCATGCATGTTCTTGTGTTCTCGAGGTGACCAAGTCTTGAGTCTTTATGCGTTGGCATCCAACGACGTCTTCAAAAGCATAGATGGTCATTTGGCTTGTATTATCCTCCCCTTCTTGAAAAGGATTTGACCTCGAATCCATACCTTGCAAAACTAAAGAAAGGACGAACAAGCACAACTTTCTCATGGCATAAGGGTTAGGGTTAGTACAACAAATAACATCATCATGCCAAGGTGGTACATACTTTAGATATAACCATGAATCCTTTGTATTAGTCATGAAAATTTTAGTGAGAATGTTACAAAGGAAATGGCTATGAAAAGTATCAAGAGATAAAGAAACTACAAAGGTCGTAATGGTATCACTAAGTCCAAAAAGTAAGGCTACCCTTGTCTTAGGAACCATAAAGCACAATTGTTTGATTACTTCTTCAAGTGGCCTCATCAAACGTGGTGCCTCTATTGGTATCAAAGTCCTCCAATCCTACATAACTTTTTCATTCAAACAAGTGGACCAACCAACAAGACCTATACCTCTACTTAATGCAAACTCGAAACTAGCATGGATGTCATCATAGGTAAAGAGGTAGTATAGGAAAGAATCAAGTGTAAAGACATGCACGGGTGAAGACAAAGCACTTAAGCACATACACTCTCTTTTCTTCAAACAAATAGACAACTTGCCATCCACAAGTTGGGATTTATACAATTTAAGCAAAAATATGTCAAGCAAGGATGCACATTTAGAAACATTACCCGAAGGAATCAATGACACCGTTGCCCTCGGGTTGTCAAGAAGGACTATACATTCCTTATCCTTAAGAGTACTTTCATCTTACGAAAAGAGATTTTTATCTTTAGGAGGAATGTTGTCACACTATAGTGGGTTAGCATATAGGCTATAGCCTTCAAGACAAGCTATACCATCATTCTCACCACTAGGTTCATTGGGAGTAATTATACCATCTTCAAACAAGACATTATACCTAAAGAGAGCATGATCTATCCCACGGGCAGATTTGGAATAGGTAAGTTCACTCTCTAAAAGTTCATTATCAAGTTTTAAAGATGTTTCAAGAACATGATTATCCCTATGAGCCAAGAAAATATTAGAATCAAAGGGCAAGCTCACGGGTTCACTCCTATTCCTTTGATCAATATTTTCAACATCATCACACACTTGAGATTCATTAATCACATCACACACATCTTTGAGTGGTGGGTAATTTTCACATAAAAGTTGATCAACATAAATTTTACAAGACGATGTACTTTCATTCAACACAATGGTTTCAACACTAGGTGGACATAAATCGATCTTACAAGAAGGGCCGATTCGGTCATCAATAGGATCAACTAGTGTATCCACACTTACAATAAGTACATCATCATCAAGTGGCAAAGAAATAAAAGACTCACATATAGGCAAGCTACAACTCACACTTAATGGACTACTAGCCACACAATTATCATTCGCATGTACAAAAGTGTAAGAGTTAGTTATTTTACCTTGACGTTTATGAGTATGTTCGTCTCTACCTCGGTGTGAAAGTCCATCACAAGCTTGGGCAGCAACTTCCTTCGGGAAGCTCTCAGCGGAAGTTGTTTGGACAACTGGATTTTGAGGGAAGAGTTTGGGTAACAATTGGTGTATAATTTCAATGTGCCATTGCATATGTTCAAGATCGTCATGAATGTGAATACACCTGGCCTTGAAATTATGGGTAGCCATGGTACCTAACCAAAAAAAAAAAGACAAGAAACAAAAGAAAATAAACAAGATTAGTAGTAAAAGCTCCGCACAAACACTCGTAGACACTCACTTTGGTGTCCTCACAATTTGAGCACCGAATATTAAAAGTTACTTATACTCCAGTAGTCAATAAGATGTCAATTCTACTTAGCGGCCGGAATAGATTCTTGTTTGATCGACTCAAGACACAAAATAAAAAATTGACACAAAATAAAAAATTCTACTTACGAACTTGAAACAAAAAGTTACGACGAATTAAAAATGAGAAAAGCACACAAATAACGAAGACACGACAAAAACGGATTCAAAAACTAATTCACAATCTAGTAGGTGATTACTAGTTGCTAATTAGTACTAGAATCAAGAAATGAAACTAACTAAACAAAGAAAAGATTCTTTAAAATCTGAAATTTGAGATTCAAGTTTTTTTGGAACGTTGATGACGTGGCACTTAGATGATGTGGCAGTTTGGTGACATGGCAATTTTGGTGACATAGCAGTTTGCAATTTGGATTGGTCAAATTTTTAATTTGGGAGAGTGAAAAATCAGCTAAAGGAGGAAAAGCACAAGACTTAAAGCCTTTTTTAAAATTCAAAAGACTTTCACTTTCCTTCCACCTTTTTGGCAAGACACCTTTTTTAAGGCCTTTGTCTCCTTTCCTCTTTTGTTTGTCTTGGTATGTGCCCTTACTCCCTTTTGGTAATGAGTCTTTTTGAAAGTTCTATTGTCCCCTTTCTTCTTTTGTATGTTCTTTGGGTTGTGTTTCAAGACTAACAAAAGACAACACTCTTTTCTCCACTCTTTAAGATCAAACCACACCTATTGAATGTTCTTGTTCAACAATAAATGATGAAATGAAGAACAACAAGAACACTCAAAAGATTGAAACTAAACCAAATGAACTCCAAATTGAATGATTTCGGATTCCTTTTGCTCACGTTAAACTCCACAACACAACCATGCATTTTTCAAGCCACAATATCAACAACAACCCTTCCAATTTCAAGCTTCACTTTACTAGTTTCTTCAACCTTAAACTCAACAATGGTGAACAACTCAAAACCACCCGGATTAAGCTCAAATTCAAGATCTAGACTCACTTAGTATTAGGGAACAAGAACTTAACACTAGAAACAAAAAAACACACTAAAATCTCCTAAATCTAATTCTCAAATTTCAGGTAAACACAAAAACGGGACAAATTTCTTTTTTTAAGATTTTTGGTTTTTCAACACTTTTTTTTATTTTTCAACCAACAAGCCCAATAAAAAAATCAATCTTTGCTCTGATACTAAATGATACCAAATGGTACCTACAACACCAACATAGTCCGCAAACAACCCACAATCATAAGCATTTACCCGTAACAACAAGACAACAACGCAATATGAGAAGCAAACATAAACTTAAAAAGACTAAAAGATAGCTAACTTGTCACAAAGAGAACCCATTAGGTAGCAACTACAGAGAGTATCAAAACTATAAAACCTTTACAAAACAAATTAACAAGTACCAAGTTCTTACGATGACCTCCAAGGGAATCAACTCACCCCCAGATCCACCATTTCTAAGCAAAGAACAATATTGGCTTTTTCAAGCCCTACACTAATGGCTTATCCAAGCCCTACACTAAGGGTGTTACACTCTCAAAGAGATAAGAATACTTTCATATATTTATCCTTCCAAAACTAAAGAGAAAATGACTTAATAGAAGACTATATAGAGGCTAGCTTATTACATAACAAAAATGACCACAATACCCTTAATGAAAGGGGTGGCCATGAAGTGTCTTTCTAACAAAGTGTGATCCCCAAAACACCCGTAATGATGGGTTATTCTTTAATGCTCCACAACTGTGGGGTTATTCTTTAATGCTTTTAGTCTCGGGTTGGCATTAAAGGTAAGCCCCCACGCAATCTTCCACACACAGGTTTGCCTTATGTCATGCTCAAAATGGGTCCTCTATGCATGTTCTTGTGTCCTCGAGGTGGCCAAGTCTTAAGTCTTTATGCATTGGCATCCAATGACATCTTCAAAAGCATATATGTCCATTTGGCTCGTATCAGATAACACCCTAATTGCCCAGCATTGTTACTATTACTTTTATTTTCACAAAACCCACTTTTTAATTTCTTCAATTTGCAATTACATCAGTAAGATCATGATAGATTTTTGACCTATTCCTTGTGGGATCAATCCAAACCTAGTTAGTTTTATTTTTTACAAGTGGCTGCTTTATGCTTTCCCTGAGGGGTATTTTGGGAAACATTACTGCACCATATGATTTAGCACCAGCCAAATATTACAAGTTTTAACGGACTCCCACTAAGTGCTCAAGATTGATTAGGTATTCTGTGAATACTAACAAACTATGTTGCCCTACCAAATTCAACATTCCAGACTCAACAAACAGATTGTAGTTTCCATCGAAGGTCATTTTGATAACAAGTGTGTCCCACACTCAATGAACCATTTTAATCAAAATCCATTCAATAGCCCAAAATATGTCTGAAAGCATGGTAACCCAGACCAAGGGTACCTCTACACTAATTGACATTAGATATAATAAGACTGTCAAAATTGGCATTTAAGGTTATTTACTTAAAGTTTTTGCTTAAGATCCAATCCTCAATTTTAAAAGATCCAAAATAAGAAAATGGCTCAAAAAATAAAATGAACTACCTGATAATTGATCTATTTATCCTAGATAGTCATAAATGACTTGGGACGGCTGTAAAAATGATCATAAAATCCATGAAAAATAGAAAATGATCTTTACGATCATTACACTTAAACTAGAATAAAATCAATATGACATACCCAGACTAGAATTGGGATTTTAGTAAGTCTTATCAAGATTCAAATAGGGAATATATCATTCAACTATTTTAAATCAATTATTTCATTTCATTTCTTTCTATGTCAAATATTTAATTATTTTAATGAAACACGACATGTATAAACACAAAAATAAAGAGATATAGACGTAACAAATATTTCCAACAGCTCAAAGAAATAGCCAGTTCATGGATAAAGGCTACGAGCCTCAAAATCAATACTAGGGGTACATGTCCCTAATTTTCAGTATATATAAGTCCTTAACTGGCCATCAAAATTATAATCTATTTCATTTACTATCATAATCAACACAAGCCCTCACACGAGCATCACAATAATAAACCATCTCATTTACTATTATAACCAATACAAGCATTTGTGCGAGTATCACAATAATATAAAGCAACTTAATTTTTATTATAATTACTAAGTCACCCATCTCATAATATATTTTACATGATAAGTCCTCATCCAAGAAAAGCTTGAAGCAAGTTATGTCATAACCTACCTTGAAGTTAAAGGAATTTGCCAAAACCACAATTCAATTAGATATTCAACAAAAAAAAATTGTCTTAAATCTATCAAGAATAAGATCAACACATAAATTCAAATCTATCGATACCCATACTGCTTTGCTTTTATTCTAAATCAAAAAAGTCAATCCCAAGCCCAAAACAATAAAACTGAAATTATTTTGAAAATGGAGTTAAAATCTTAATCCAAATGATAAAAAATGCTATTTCTTATCTTTACTGGGAAAACTAAAATAACGTTCATAGTTATTTGAAATAACAAAATTTGATATATGCTCAAATTAGTTTACCCATACCACAAGGACCTTATTTTTTAAAATCAACTAAAACTCATCACAAAATTGATCTCACAATCAAAAACATTAGCTTTCCTATCTTTGGAGTTTCAAGTCTAACATTATGAATAAAAATCATGAAATACATATTGGGTGATATGAGAAAATAAGTAAAATGATGGTAGAACTGCATACCTAACATTTGTATAAGTAAACCGCATCAAAAATCACCTCACTTAGAGCTTTCTAGCTCCCAAAATTTTGTAAGAACTAAAATCACAAAAATCTATCTTAAATATGTAGTTCAGGTGAATTCCTTTAATTCATTACTCCTTTAGAGAAATCATGCTCACACCAGAAATCATTAATAGTAGTCTACACAAAAATAATTGTATCTCCCTGATACACAATGCAAATGCATCCATTCATTTGGTGTTCATTTTAAAATTTTGATATGGTTCTAAAGGTACCATCTAAATATTTAAAATAGTCCATTTAATTCTTGTGATACTATTGAAACATAATAACAAAAAATTATAAATCTAGATAAGTATCCAAAACTTATCTGAAACCTCCCAAACATAAGCCAATAGTGTAAACCACTTGCAAAAATTCATCCAGAACATGATGAAATTATATAAATATCCAAATAAGATAATCATAATCACATGTCACTGTAGTCAACTATTAACTTAAAAATCTTTGAATTTCCAACAAAAACTCAAAACTCCTCTTATAGCCTCGAGAACTCAACCAAACTTTCACCTAGACTAAACATCAAGATCTATTGTGATATCATCAAAGCTTGAAAATTACCTTTCTAACCCAAATTTTTGACTTTTGTCTACTCTCTTAAGTTTCAAACTTTCAAATCCTAAACACTCTTCAAAACTCAGCATAATGCATCAAGACTTGAATAAATAGTTCTGGGAATGAGAAATTCATGTTTAAAAATTGATTGTGCTAATGGATTTTTGTAACAAGCTCAACTAATAAAAATATTGACTAAAGTATACTATATCAAATTTTCACCCTTTTAAAATAAAAAAAACTTTCTTAATACACAAACAACATGTAATGATCCTCTAGGTAAGTTCCTATATTTTCACTATGTAGAGCTTTTCTATTGCTTTCCAAAATCATTAATGACTTACTGGAGCTAACAGTTCTGTTATCAAGCAGTGTGTTTTATTTGTAGAGTCAATTCCTTGACTTAACGACTTCGTTGGTTAGAATTGGCTACTGGGCAAAAACTTCAATCAAACAACCTCATATACTAATTTTGATAGATCCTACATCTCTAAAATATTGATTTTAGGTTAGGTGGGACTTTGGTTCTGGTCCCTAGGCCTTCAAACATATTTTGATCTTTTGGTAGTGAATTGATAAAAATTGCAATTATGTGTTAGACCCGTTTTTCATTAAAATAGCATTGGATAAAAATTTTAACCATAATATTTTAGTATGGAGAATTAAATTTGATATGATATCATTATTTCTTCATGGGATTCTAGATGAATCTTGAAGGGACAGTGGAGATTTGGAAAAAATCTATGATGCTAAGTTATTGAATCCATTTAAGTGCCCGTTGGGTCTCCAACCGGCAAATTGCTTAAGCAACTAGTCTTACCCAGCTAAGGCTTGTTAAGCGAAGCCTTTGTCACTTAAGCGATGTCCGCTTAAGCAGCAGGCTATTCTCTTCAGCAACATGTGTAGATAGAACATGTATCGCAAAAGTGACACTTAGCTGAGAAAGTGATGACCACTTAAGTGGCCAATGTCTACATAAGAGACACTTGAGTTTCCTTAAATGCCCAATAAGTCTGACTTTCTCCTATTTTCATAAAATTTCAAGATTTTAGGTCCCTCAAAAGAGTGGAAACTTGGGAGAAATATCAATAGGTTATTTTAAGGTGTTTGTGAACTTAAATTACATGTTTCCTCTATGAATTCTTGGTATGTTTTCATTAATTTCATGGTGAATTTCTCTACTATCTCACAAAATCCCTAGATTATTGGTTTGTTGATTTTAGGATCATTTTAGCTCAAAATTTACCTATTCTTGAGGGTAAATGTTCTTTGAATGTAGAGAGGGGCATTGACTATTTAATAAGGGTGATTTTTCAAGAAGGCCCCATATGGAATTTTTACATGATTTTGGATTCAAAGCATAAAAATAAAACATGGGTTTCGATCTTCTCATATTGATGAGTAGATTATCATTTTGATTGAGTAGCATCAGAACTAATAAAAATGATGAGTAGATTATCTAGTTATGTGTTCTTTATGTTATTAATAGTTTTGATTATTTGTTTAGTTATTTAAAGTATTTGGACCATTATTCCAGGTTTGCCCTTTAACCTTGACATAGATTATTTGCCATGCATCTCTATTGTACTTATAGTATGATTATATTAGTAGGCCGATTATCCCTACTGAGTAGCTATGGATTCGATACTCATTCTATAGTTTTGTACCTTTTAGGTGTAGATCTGAGTACTAGTGGTTGTCTTTGATGTTGCGATAATGCTAATTTGAGTTGGAAGATATGGTGACTCTCAAATCGATAATGGCCCTTTTTTCCTTCTTATATATATGTTTTGTCTTTCCATATTTTGAGACTGATGTACATTCAACTTGATCATACTTTATATTCTTTTAGATTATAGGTTTTTGTACCAATAATACAAGGTGATGGGGTTGTTATTTCTCTTATTTTATTTTCCATATCCCTATTATTATTATTGATTTATTGTTTGCAAGGCTTTTACTTTTAACTTTCTATCATTAATACTATTTACCACTAAATTATTCAATTTCTTAAAGCTTTGGGCTACTGTTCAGCTTACCTAATCATGGTATAAAGTAGGTGAAATCATGACTTAAAAATTGGGTCGTGACAAATTGGTACAAAGTGCTAAGTTCACCAGTATTTTGGTACAAGAGCATCTAGTAGATTCCTATAGATTGAAAGAATGATGTTGGTTTCTTATCTTTGAGAGGGTATATCACACTTAGGAGATTTTCATATCTTTCACTTATTCTATGCTAAAAGTCTAAGTTGGTTTCTAAATATTCCTTTGGTTTCAATCTTTCACAGATGGCTAGGACACGTGCTACCACTAAATGAGATGAGGATCTTGATTCTACATCTAGGGATCCTATTATAATTAATAGATGGTCCAAAGGTCAAGAATAGTTGAGAGATACATACCCAGATAGAGATCAGGATTTTGGGCCTTATCTAAACTTTATGTCTACTCTCAATCCAGAGATTCCTTCATACCAACCAGTGGTGGGGTAGGGACCAACCTAGAATCCATTGAGGTTTATTTATTCTTTCCTAGTTTTGATCATATGGGTTTAGCTCTTGAGATTAGTGGGTGGTGCATAGTGTATGAATCAGAGTGTTACTAAGGTGGGCGTATCATATAAGTATGGCTCACAAAGTTGAGGTCTCTTCTACACCAGTGGTTTCTCAATTAGTAGTTTCTCTGGTGATGGTTGCCCAACTTACTATGTCTGTCGCAAAGAAAAAAATATTGGGTGAATTGTTGAGATTAACTTCACCTAGGTTTTCTGGTGCATCGAGAGAGGATACTTAGGATTTCTTGGTTTCTTGTAAGTATAGGCTTTGTAATTTGGGTCTACTTGATACTTATGGTCTAAATTACACCACCTTTTAGTAGGATTTGGTAACTCGACATGGTAGAGAGGTCATATTGGTTCCACGCCATCTAGGTTTCCCTTTTTGATATGGACTCAATTCTCCAAGGTCTTTTTGGAGAAGTATATCCTCTAAGTCATAAATATTATTTGAGATATCAATTCTTAATGTTGGACAAGGGCTTTATGTTTTTGTGGAGTTTGAGGCTCAGTTTCATGAGTTTTCTAGGCATGTTATATCTATCTTACCAACAGAGAATGAAGGGGTATGGTGAGTTGTTTCTAGTAGATCTTTTATTAAGGTTTCTAATCATGCTCAAGTTATTCAGAAGGTGTATCAAAAATACCAAGGGGAAATAATAAGAGGTTGTGATATCAATGAAGTTTCAGTAGGACCTGTAGTGGCTCATATTTAGAGGCAGTTGTTCTCAGGGTAGGTACCCGTTGCATTAGCCTTATTAGCATTAGGGTCAGTCTAGTAGGCTCATTTATATCACACTTTAGATTACCCATAGAAGACAGTCTCGTTTCAGTGATCTTCCTAGCTAGAGTCATAGTAAACCTCTAAAGGGTTCATTTTCTGGGTATTCTAGTTGTGGTGGTTATTTTGGGTTAGCTAGATCTTTGGTTTAAGTTAAGAAATTAGGGCACATTATAGTTGTGGAGCCTTTGGACATTTCTCGAAGGAGTGCTTCAATCGTTAAGTAAGGGTTCCTGAAGCTTAAAATGTTCCACCTATTAGGGAAATTTTGCCCATAGATAGAGGTAGTATCATATTCCTTGGTGTGGTCCCTAAGATGCTCATTGGGGTCCTTAAATAGGTAGGCTAAGAGATCGTTCAGGAGCCCTGCCAGGTGGTGAGCATATGTCAGTTGTATATTGTGTCTTCTAGACTCGGGGGAGAGTCTTCGGATGTTGTTATTAATGGTATAATTTCAGTATAATGTTAGATAGTTTTTGCTTTATTTTATCAGATATCCACGTATTTGTATGTATTCACTTCTCAAACCCCGCGGATAGACTTATCTTGGATTCTTTATATGTGTCATTATGGGTATCTACTCTCGTAGATAATTCTTTAGTAGTTGATTTAGTTTATACATCATGTGTTGGTACAATTTGAGAGTTTGATACTCAGGTCGATCTTATTTTATTATACATGATAGATTTTGATGTGATTCTAGACATGGACTTGCTATCACCCTATCGTAGTTTTAGATTGCTTTACCAAGACCATAACCATAGTCATGCTTGACATATTCTTGGTTGAGTGGAAGGGATCTATTGGACATAGGCCGATGGGGATATTTATGTTCGGGCTACGATACTTATTTCGAGGGATTATATGTCTTATCTTATTTATATTTGTGATTTTACTATAGAGAGTGCCTCACTTGACTCTATTTCTATAGTTCATGAGTTTCCTAATTCTTTCTCTACTATTCTACCTGGTCTTCCTCCTAAGCGTGATATTGATTTTGCATCGGAACATGACCTATTTCTATTTTTCCTTAAGGTATGCCTCCTTTCGAGCTTAACCAGTTGAATTATTATCTTTAGGATCTTTTGGGTAAAGGTTTCATTAGATTGAGTGTGTTTCTTTGGGGTGATCCTATCTTGTTCGTGCAGAAGAGAGATGGTTTCTTATGTATGTGTATTAATTAAAAGTAGCTTAATATTTTGATGGTGAAGAATATGTATCTTAAACCTCACATTAATGATTTATTCGACCAATTTATGGGGGAAGCAATGTTCTCCAAGATCAACTGGAGTTCCAATTACCATCAATTGAGGATTTAGGTTGAGGACATCCCAAAGACACCCTTTATGACTTATTATAATCATTATGAGTTACTGGTGATGTTTTTTGGGTTAACCAATGCTCCAATTATGCTTATGAATTTGATGAATTGTGTGTACAAGACTTATTTGGTTTCCTTTGTTATTGTGTTTTTCAATGACATCCTTGTGTACTTGGGGAGTAAAGAGGATCATATGCAGAATTTAAGGATTGTGCTCTATACATTGAGAGATCATGGGATTTTTGACAAATTCTCTAAATGTTATTTTTGGCTCAAGTCGGTGACATTCCTAGAACATAGTTGTATACATATGGGATTATGGTAGAGTCAATGAAGATTGAGGATATTTGTGATTCGACCAAGCACACATCTTTATCTAAGGTTCATCTGCCTAGAATTCGCACTTAAGATTTGGAGGAATTATCTTTATAAAGTGTACTATTGGATGTTCCGATATCATCATAGTATTTAACATCTTATAAACAAGAGAGCATAATCTAGGCAGCACAAATAGACGGAGTTGCTTAAGGATTATGACATCTCTATCCTATATCATTCAGGCAAGGCAAAAGTGATAGCAGATGCCTTGATTTAAAAGATGGTGAGTATGGGTTGTTTGGATTGTATCTCTATTTTTCAGAGTTCATTGACGTAGGAAAATTCGTTAGCCAACTTTATTATGCAACTTGATATTTCTCACCCTAGTAAATTCTTGCTAATTCTAAGGTGTGATCTACCTTAATGATATAATACTTGTTATTATCCATAATCAAATGTTGAGTGGTGATTCAAAGAGAGTTACCATAAATTATAAGGGTGTTCTTAGGTTTGATGGCCACATTTGTATTTTGAGGGTTGGAGACTTGATTCAGTCTATTTTATGTGAGGCTCAGAGTTCTAGATATTCTATTCACCCTGGTACATGATATATAGTGACTTGAGGTAGAATTATTGGTGGAGTGATATGAAGAGAGATGTGTTAGACTTTATATCTCATTGCTTATGTTGTGAATAGGTGAAGGTCAAACATCTGAGACATGGTGGCTTGATTCAGAGGTTGCCCATTCCTGAGTTGAATTAGGAGTGTAAAACATAGACTTTATTAGCAGTTTGCCTCACACTTTCTGCAGTTTTGATAGTATTTGGGACAATGTGGATCGATTGACCAAATTAACATATTTTATTCCTATTAAGATGTCCTTTAGTGCCGAGAGGTTAGACCATATCTATGTCTGGTGGATATTTTGTTTGCATGGTGTGCCTATATCCATTATTTCAGATTGGGGTTCAGTATTCACTTCTAGCTTTAGCAGAGCTTTTCAAGAGGATTTAGGTACTCATGTGGACTTTAGTAGAGCCTTTCATGCTCAGAATGATAGGCAGTCGGAGCGGATTACTCAGATTCTTGAGGATATGCTCCGAGCCTGCGTTATAGATTTTAAAGGTTAGTAGGATCATAGCTTTGATATGGTGGAGTTTTAGTATAAAAATAACTACCATTCGAGTATTAAGATGACATCCTTTGAGGCTTTTTATAGTAGATGATGTTGTTCCCTGATCGGTTGGTTTGACAGCTTCGAGATTAGACCCCGTGGTACCAACTTGCTTTAAGATTCATTGGATAGGGTCTTTTTGGTTTAGTATAGGTTGAGGGAAGCTCAAAGAAAGCAGAAGGCTTATGCGGATCGTAGACTTTCTACCTTGATATTTGGAATTACAAACTAGGTGTTCCTTTGACTATCACCCATAAAGGGTATGATAATGTTCGGGAGGAAAGTCAATCTTAGTCCCAGATATAACAAACCTTCTGAGATTCTTCGCACAGTTAGAGAGGTGGCATATGAGTTAGCCTTACCCCTATATTTTGTTGCAGTTCATCCAGTTTTTTTATATTTCAATGTTGCGGCATTACATTCCTAATGAGTCTTATGTAATTTAGTTTGATGAGTGGTTAACCTTTGTGGAGGAGCCAGCGTTCATATTAGCAAGGTATGTCGGGCGGTTACACTCTAAGGAGACTCCAGTAGTTAAGGTTCAGTTGAGAAATTGCCTAGTAGATTAGGCTACTTGGGAGATTGACAGAAAGATGTGGGCCTAGTATTCTCACCTGTTCTAGGCTTCAGGTACATCCTAACCCTTTACATTCACGGATGAAAGTTCTTTTAGTAATGGATATTATAATTACTCTCCAGGTCATATTTTGCATTTCTGCTCATTTTTATCATTTAGAGCTTTCCTATAGATGCCCCAAGTCATTAATGACTTGTTGGACTTGACAATTCAATTACTAGGCAGTTTTTTTGAATTTTAGAGCTAATTTTCTTACTTGAACTCTTCGCTGGCTACAATTAGTTACTAGCTAAAAACTTCATTCAAACGACCTCGTATGCTAATTCTTAAAATTCCAACAGCTCCGGAACATTGATTTTAGATTAGGTGGACCTTTTGTTCTTGTCCCAAGACTTCCGAACTCATTTCAGGATTTGGTCAGGACATGATAAAAATGGCACTTAGGTGTAGGACCTACTTTTCATCAAAATTACCTCGAATGGAAATTCGGTCGCTTCATTGACTAAGGAGATTCGAATTTGACAGGGTAGCATAGTTCATTTGTTCCCCGTATTTTGGATGAATCTCGAGGGGTCGATGGAGACTTGAAAAAATTTCAAGATATTCAGCTGGTGCATTCTCTTAAGTGCCCTTTAGTTTTCTTAAGTGGCCAGTCGGTCAATTAAGTGCGCAGGCTTGCCCAACTGAGGACGCTTAAGCAAAGCGTTCATCACTTATGCGATGGCTACTTAAGAGAAAGGTTGTTTGCTTAAGAAACATGTGCAGACAACACAAGTATCATGAAAGTGGCACTTGTCCACGAAATTAATGACCTCTTAAGCAGCATAGTGTCCTCTTAAGCGACACCTGGGTATCCTTAAATGCCAAATTAGTCTGAGTTTCTCTCATTTTTTTCACAAGTTCAAGAGTGTAGAACCCTAGAAGGTGTGGAAACTTGGGAGAAAGATTTGTAGGTAATTTTGAGGTGTTTGTGATCTTAAATTACTCATTTTCTCTTCGAATTGCTGGTAAATTTTCATTAATTTCATGATGAATTTCTCTACTATTTCTCAAAATACCTGGATTATTGGTGGGTTGACTTTTGCACCATTTGAGCTCAAAATTTATCCATTCTTGAGGGTAAATATTCCTTAAGTGTAGAGGGTCGTGTTGACGGTTTTGAAAGTCCAATTCCACAAGCGAGCTCGACATGAAATTTTTATGTAAATTTAGATCTAAAGTATGAAAATACAATATGGGTATCGATGTTCTCATTTTGATGAGTAGATTATCATTTTAATAGCATGAAATCATATGGAAGCATCTCGCAAGGGGAAATTAACTAATTAGAATATTTCACTGGGCTTTCTTCGGCGCTCAGTTTGGCTAGGTTTACCTTATTTTTACACTACTAGAAATTACCCCTATTGCAACGAACCTTTTGGAGACGGTTCAAAAATTGTTGCTATAAAGGGTCTGTTGCAACGGTTTCAACCTTTGCAAAAAAAAGATTATTCTAGTAGAATTATTTGGTGCTATAAGCGTTGTTATTGTTTGATAACCGTTGCAATAGGGTGTTTTAGTGCAACAACTGCATGGACCATTGCCATAGAGGGAGCTATGGCAATGTTTTATTGGGAAAAAGAAGATATTACATCGTTTTATTTATCCTAACCATAAAATTCACCAAGTCCACCAAAAATAAACCTTTTTACATATAATTCACACTAAGTCTCAAACCAAAAATAAATAAAATTCACCAAATCTGATCCGCCACTACTATGACCACCATATCACTGCTCCAGCTAGCATACTCCGACAATTGTACCACTGCTCCAACCACCATATCACAACTTTGACAACCATACCTCGATTTCGAATCTACTTTGACCACCACTTCATGGAGTCGGAAAGTGCCACCATCGTAGCTTGATTTCGAAGCTACCCCAACTTCAGCTCCTCCACTGTTGAACAAAACATTTGTGTTTAAGCTTTAACTCAATGGCCAGGTACCTGTCATTTCTCATTTTGAGTTTCTTTATATTTATTTGATGTGTTTATAAAGTGTTCGATTATTTGTGCCAATGAAGTAAATCTCTATTTTAAATCATAGAGAAGAAGACTATTGAATTATTGATGTTGTCACGATGAGGGATCCATATCGAACCTAGCACTTGCGAGAAGGCTGTGACTACTTGTACTTTACTAATCGATCTTGTTTTTATTTTTTTGCACTTCAAAGATCTAATTTTACATTAAATTTTGATTTGAATGAAGCCTTACTTGCGATGGAAAATCTATGTTGTTTTTAGTATGAACCTATCCAGAACAAGGTGGGTGGTAGTAGCTTTGATAGAGGATAAAATGTGGGAGGCGAGACTGAGATTGTTCCGTCATGTGATGAGAAAGTTCATGGATGTCCCATTGTGTAGTTGCAGGAGGTTGTCCAAGGATGGTGTTAGGAGAGGTCGAGGTTGACTGAATAAGTTTGCCTATTTATCAAGGGCACAAGGTGTTCAGTAGTAGTAATGAGAAAATTACAATTACTTTCTTTCTTAGTGTAGTGGAATGTTAAGCAACAAAAAGAATGTGCAACATGACATTATACATAATGTCTTCCATGTTACAGAATGTTAAAAAAGTATCAAATGTATTTCCTATAACATGGTCTAAAGCGTTTTCTTTTGGAGTTTTTTCTCATAAATAAATATTTCATGAGACAATCTATATTTAATCTACACATGTGTATGTTGCTTAGGATGGGGTTGTTTGTCAAATCCAATATTGCATTAGTTCCTCCAGGCATTCTTGAATGAGGTGTACAAATGTTAGAATAAGCATGAGATTTAATATTTTCATGTGCATGATTTATCCCTGGCAAAATATTATTAGCTGTTAATTCCATTAACAAGAAATCTTTTATTCAAACTTGCTTAATTCTTTCCATCAGTATTTTTTTCTTTTTGCTCTATTCTGGTTTCCCTCCTGCTTTATTCATTCTTATATTTTGGCAACTCTTGGCTATAGATCCCTTCTTAAAATTCATTAAAACTCATAAATAGAGTGTGCGAATTCTCAAAAGGGTGGAAGATGTTGTAACTATAGTTGTAGTAGCTAGTTTGCTAATCTTTTCACCAAATATGTATTCACTTTATTTATTTTTTATGCATGTAGCTAAGGAAATAAGGGTATATACTGCAGAGTTGTGAATTTATTACAGTATTTTCTTCATGCCATCCCCTTGGTTGAGCACATTCAACTAGTATTTTTATTGTTCCACCTGAAATCATTAATTTATTTAGGACTCTCACCTAAAATTTTTGAACTAATCAAATATAACACGTGCAAGATGGACTTATTGTTAAGCCCTTATTGATGTTGTACTTGTACTACACCTTCACCTACATGAAAAATTGGTTTGGCACAATCTGATGGTTCTCTGCTTCAAGATTTGCCCTTTACTTTCAATTCTACTTCACTCTCTATCAGAAAAATAATTACAACAAACTTATTTTTTAGTCCAAACTGCATATTGTATTGTTATAAAATGCTTTTTTCTTACCCATTTTTTTGGTTCCTCAAGTTCATATCATGTCAATTAGGTTAGAAAGAGAAACAGAACATAACTACATATTCGTATCTCTTTAATGTAATTATTTTTTGTCACTGCCACATAAAATTGCTTTACAGAAGTCTGTTTTAGTAAGCCAATTATGTAGGTTCTTTTGTTAATCATGTTAATGATTAGTTCCTGATAAAACTTTTACAGAGTTCCTATTCAAAAGAATATTTATTTAGTTAATTTCTGTTACACTATGAAGTGCCTTAAAAAGTTTCTAACTTGCATCCAGAAAGAAATAAATTGATTAGTTGTGTTTCTTTGTCATTGTTCCAGCCAACAAGCCCCAGTAGCTTAGAGAGTGACATTGTCGCATCAATTAAATAACATCATTATCATATAATCGCAAAGAATAGGAGCACTCAATAACTTGAATCACCTGCAAGTTATTGTAGCTCAATGGAGGTAACTTTTCCTTTTAAAGTACTGTTTAAGCAAATTGAAGTATGATGCCTTTAGTAGCACATGATTGTGTCTATATGACTAGGGAATTATGAAATATTTAACTTTTTATTTTAGACATGGGACGTGGCTAAATATGAGTATTCGTTCAAAAATATGCGCTAGGATCAACTGATTGCAGAAAAAATTTCTGGTGAATATATTCGAGATACTATATATAACTTCTGAAATTTTGATATTGTTCTCTAACTGTCACTTGATTGAGTCTGTTATGATCCTACCTTTACTACATGAGAAGTAGCATGTCTTGTTGTTCTGTTTAAGTAGGTATTTTCTGGCAGTGATCAAGTTTTATTGTTTTAACTGGAGGAAAGTCCAGCAAAAAGGATAAAAGATAATACTCCATTTTATTATCCTCTTAAAGAATAAATATGTACTTTTACTTGTGACTTTTTTGTGGTTAGGAAAATTGATATACTTTGTAGTAAAGGTTGTGTTGGTTATTCAATGATTGCAATTGGTTTGTCCATGCAAACTGATTCAATGTTACTTTGCAATGTAACTTTTCTTCTTTTTCAACCTTGTGCGGAACACTCACTATTCTCAAGTTTCCTACTTTGATATATCAAGTTATATAGTTTTTTCTTACTATTCGTTAGTGCATACGTTTAGAGGTTTGTTATATACACGCAAACAACTTGCATACCAACCCATAACATTCTCATAAAGGAGAGGGAAACATAGTTCATATAGTGTGATTCCAGGACATAGATTAGTTTACTGCCCTGTAGTTTGAGGGTAAAATATAATTTTTAGTCCAATTCGGAGAAAAAGTAATGCGTTTATTTTTTTTGTTTCTTAAAAACTTCTGGTTTACTCCTTCTCCTTGATGATAGGCGAATTTACACGCCTATATCAATATATTTTGCCCATATTTTAGCCTAGTTTTGAGAACAAACTATATATTTCATGCACTTTTAGTCCTTTTTCCTATAAATGAGCTAACGAACATGATTAGTAAAGTTTTAAGAATAAATGATGCAAAATACAGCATTTTATGGCTTATTTGACGCAAAAGAAAGCTCACGAACAAAGGAGAAGGAAGTGGGACGCCTAAAGGACCAAAACTGCTGCATGGAAAATCTGTCCTGGGCTAAAACAGCAATTCTGAAGACTTTGGGGACTTACAGACACAAAGCTGGATTTTGACAAAGATACATTAACCTAGTACAATTGGGTTATGTATTTCATTAGTTTATTTGGATTATGATCATGTTACATTAACCTAGTACATTTGGGTTAAGTGTTCCATAGGCCTAGTAGGATTTGGTTATTTATTTCATTAGCATAGTAGGAGTAGGATAGGAGTATTATAAATACCCTATCATGCTAGAGATTTTTATTCATCCCTCACCACAATACATTCTTCCATCCCTCTCTTCTTCCACCACAACAATTCTACAACTCTTCTAATCTTTCCATTAATATTATTTTCTTCTATTCATCTATTCAATTCTTAATTTCCGCAACAAGAGAAACGTTACCAAGCTAAGGAAACACGCCTCACGCCTATCACTTGATCTACACGCCATTACTCAATATTGTGATATAATAACAATGTCAATCGTGATCTCCTTCGCATTCATGGGTAACTAAACCTCTCTGTTGGGGTTATGGAAGCCGAATGAGATACTATCTATTGCTGTGAGTTTGTGAGTTCATGACACGTATATTGCTTATATCATTATTCTCTTCATCTTAATCTACATTCTTTGCGGTTGCAAACGCAAGAATATGCCAGTCTAACATTTAACTTGTTCGAGAGAAAGGTTATTTGTCTGGAAAAGAGATAATGTCAAGGTAGTAGGACACCCTTTCCTATTAAAAAGCTAGTGCCGTAACTGGACTAACCTCTTGGAGAATTCATACCGTTAGACACGCTTTAAGCTCGAGAGAGTTAAAGTGAAATAGTCCTTGTTTAGGTCGAGAGATGCTTGGATTTACCATCGACTACAATTCTCTATAAGCAATTGCATGTCAGAATTCTACACACTCATAGCCAATAGAGACGTATCCCTCAGAAGGTGGACATAACCCCAACGCTTCAATTCTCATTGTTTACAACTTACGTAACAATCTTTCTCTCTTTACTTTGCTATTTTCAGCTTTTACTTTATTGTTTTCGTTACACATTACAATCCCCCCTTTTACGAGACTTGCACCGAAAGTTTAGTAATTTTGCTTACTTGTTGGCCAAGCTATTCCCTATGGGATCGACACCCAACCCAGGTTGGGTTCTATATTTTCTAACGACCGCTTTACACTCCCACGAGAGCTGTAGATTGAGCGTTATCAAAAATTGGCGCCGTTGCCAGGGAATACGAGTGTCAATCAAGTTCGTGATAATTACTAGACCCTTTGGTCAAAGATTCTTATACTTTTACGTTTAGTTTTTGTTTTTGTTTATTGCAGGTTTTTACTTTAGTGCATGCCCCATACTAGAAGTTCTGGTCAACCGTTATTACCAAGCAATCCTGAACCACAACGAATTAGAAGAATGGAAGCACAAGCTGCAATCGACAGGATGGCTGCTCAACATGAGCAAGCAAGATTAGCTGTTCTTGCCGCTGCTCAAGTCCAATAACAAAACATTGATAATCCTGGGCGAGCAACAAATCCTGACGATGAAGATTTAGGTGATGACGAGTTGATAAACCCAAGGCACATTGCTGAAACTACAACACCTACCAACAGAAGAGGTCGACAAGCTCGGTATAGGTATGATCGCCAACCTTTGCAGCCATCTTTCGACGATGATGATGATGATCTTGATGGTGTCGGAGCCACTGGAGCTATAATTCCACCACCATTAGCGCCCGGAGCCAAGTTCAACATCACAAGCACCATGATTCAGTTATTGCAACTCAAGGGATTATTTGGTGGACTAGCAAGCGATGATCCGAATATGCATCTCATCAACTTTATTTCTACATGCAAGTCTTTTGACAATCCTGGTGTTGGTCAGAATGCTATTCGATTACGTCTATTTCCATTGTCTCTGTCTGGGGAGGCAACACTATGGTTGAATGGGCTGACTCCTGATTCAATTACAAATTGGAGACAATTGAGAGACGCTTTCCTAGAAAGATTCTTTCCACCATCCAAAAGAGCACAATTGAGAGATGAAATCAGCAACTTCCGCCAGCTTCCCACTGAAGCTCTTCATGAAACATGGGAGAGGTTCAAGACAAAGCTAGCGAGATGCCCAAACCATCACATGACTAATGTTCACCTAATGGAGATCTTGTATAGAGCCTTGAATTCAATAACTAAACCAGTGGTGGATAATGCAGCTGGAGGTTCTTTCATGGACCTCACCTTTGGTCAAGCAAGCAATATGCTAGATCGCATGACGAAACAAAGTAGAGCTTGGCATACCAGGGATTCTGAGGTAGCAAGCCCCACTTTATCTATTGGCATGACTGCAGACCAAAGAAGAAGAGAAGAAGAACGTGATCAAGACATGGCGCACATGAAAACACAAATGGATCTTCTGATAAAGCATTTATTATCAGGAAAGACCGAAAAAGTGAAAGCTGTGACGCTAAAAGGAAGAAACGAATCTAATTCTGAAGAGGAGGCCAACTACTTGAACAATCAGGGGGGTTTCCACGGGAATGCCCAAGGAAACCAAGGTCGGAACTATTATGATAAATCTGGAAGCAAAGACCAAGGTAGTTGGAAGAAAAACAATGAAAAGAGTGGTTTGTACGTTCCCCCTGGTAGACGTGACACCACCACATCTAATTCTGGAAGTATGGAAGACATGATGGCTAAGTTATTGAAAGGAGTGGAAGCAACGAGCGCGGGAGTTACGGAGGTGATTAATTATTTGTCCTCCATGAATCAATTAGTTGATTCTCATTCCACTTCTATCAAGCAAATAGAGCAGCAATTGAGCCAACTTTCAGCAGCATTCAATCAAAGAAAGGCTGGCACCTTACCGAGCGATACTGTGCAAAACCCAAGGAATGATGGGTCATGCATGGCCATCACTACCAGAAGTGGTAAGGTGCTGGAAACTTCAGCAAAATACAAGCAAGTGGTTGACGAAGTTGCGGACAAGGATAGCAACGCGAAACGTGAGGAGTCCACGGATGACGTTACTAACGTCACTCCCAACGACGTGCAAACTGAAAAAGTAAAAAAATGGAAGCAAGAGGAGAAGAAAGCCACGGAGAGAAAACTTCCATACCGACCACCACCTTTTCCCCAAAGATTGAAGAAGGTGGCGGATGACACTAAGTTCAGCAAATTTATGACTATGTTGAAGCAGTTGACCATCAATGTTCCATTAGTGGAGGCACTTGAACAAATGCCTGGGTATGCGAAGTTTATGAAAGATCTTTTGACAAAGAAGAGGGCAGCAAGTTATGAGCTAAAGGATGATGTGCATCATTGTAGTGCAATTGCTACCCGATCGATAGCTCAGAAGAAGGCCGACCCCGGAGCTTTCACTATTCCTTGCACCGTCGGATCTTTGAACTTTGCCAAAGCATTATGTGACTTAGGATCCAGCATCAACTTGATGCCATTATCGATCTACAAGAAGTTGGGGTTAGGAGATCCTACACCAACCAATATGAGGCTTGTCATGGCGGATAGGTCGGTAAAACAACCTGTTGGTATCTTATGCGATGTCTTGGTAAAGGTTTCTTCATTTATCTTCCCAGCAGACTTTGTCATCTTGGATTGTGAAGCAGATTCTAAGGTTACCATAATCTTGGGGCGCCCTTTCCTTGCTACAGGAAGTGTGCTCATTGATTTGAGAGCTAATGAGCTTTCATTCTGAATAAATGACGAAGTGGTTCGTTTTGATGTTTGCAAATCAATGAAACAACCCAAAGATCTGAGTGTATTTTCTGTGGCTGATGTTGTCCTTGATGATGAAAAAGAACGATTTGAAGAAGAGCAAATTCTTGATGATCCTTTGGAGGTTTTGCTCATGAAAGGAGAGATTGAGGATGCTGAAATTTCTGAAGAAGCTATTTGTGCTCTATCGGGATTAGGGACCTATCGCTATACTCCCAAGATGTTGGATCTTGATCTCAAGAATCGACCCACACCACCAGCTAAGCCATCTATTGAAGAACCACCCACGTTAGAATTGAAGGAGCTACCAAGTCATTTAAAGTACGCATTCTTAGGAAGCGAAAACACTCTTCCAGTCATAGTGGCAGCCGATTTGGGCGAGCAACAAGTTGCAGCTCTTATTGCTATCTTACGAAAGTATATTAGAGCTATTGGATGGACCATTGCGAATATTATTGGTATTCCACCTGGGATTTGCACACATAAAATTCAGCTTCAAGAAAAGTGCACACCCACCATTGAACATCAAAGGCGTTTAAACCCACCTATGCAAGAAGTGGTGAAGAAGGAGATTATCAAGTGGTTAGACGCAGGAGTTGTATATCCTATCTCTGATAGCACATGGGTAAGTCCTGTACAATGTGTTCCCAAGAAAGGAGGTATGACGGTGGTCGCAAATGCGAAGAATGAGCTTATTCCACTCAGGCCCATCACTGGATGGAGAGTATGCATGTACTACCGCAAGCTGAATTCTTGGACACTCAAGGATCACTTCCCCATGCCATTTATGGACCAAATGCTAGATCGATTAGCGGGGAAAGGATGGTTTTGCTTCTTGGATGGTTATTCAGGTTATAATCAGATTTGTATTGCTCCCGAAGACCAAGAGAAGACAACGTTTACATGCCCATATGGTACGTTTGCCTTCAAACGTATGCCATTCGGGTTATGTAACGCACCAGCCACCTTTCAACGTTGTATGATGTCTATTTTCTCTGATATGGTTGAAGAGACTTTGGAGGTATTTATGGACGACTTTTTAGTTTTTGGTGAGTCTTTTGAAGCGTGTTTGGCAAACTTGAGCATGGCATTGCAAAGATGTGTAGAGTTCAACCTTGTGCTGAATTGGGAGAAGTGCCACTTCATGGTAAAAGAAGGAATCGTTCTTAGGCACAAGATCTCCGAAAGAGGAATAGAGGTTGATCGAGCAAAAATTAAGGTTATTGAGAAGCTACCACCTCCAATTTCGGTGAAGGGAGTTCGTAGTTTTCTTGGCCATGCTGGGTTCTATCGTAGATTCATCAAAGACTTTTCCAAAATTTCTAGTCCATTATGCAAACTACTGGAGAAAGATGCGAAGTTTGACTTTAATGAAGATTGCTTAAAGGCATTCGAATGCCTTAAAGGAAAACTCATTGAAGCCCCTATCATGGTAGCACCAGCTTGGACGCTCCCGTTCGAAGTCATGTGTGATGCTAGTGGTGTAGCCGTTGGTGCTGTTCTTGGACAGAGAAAGGAGAAACTATTTCATCCTATCTACTATGCGAGTAAGGTCCTAAATGAAGCCCAAAGGAACTACACTGTTACTGAACAAGAGCTCCTAGCGGTTGTGTATGCGTTTGAGAAGTTTAGTGCCTACCTATTGGGTACTAAGGTGATCGTCCATACAGACCATGCAGCTCTTAGGTATCTAATGACGAAGAAGGATGCAAAACCAAGGTTGATTCGATGGGTGTTGCTGCTGCAAGAGTTCGATTTTGAGGTCAAAGATAGAAGAGGTTGCGAGAACCAAGTGGCCGATCATCTATCTCGACTTGAGAATGAACATGTGGCGCAACCTGAAATTCAGATTGATGATGCATTCCCTGACAAGGAGATATTAGCAATAACAATGGAGAAATTACCATGGTATGCTGATTTTGCAAATTTCGTGGTGAGTAATATGCTACCTGCCAATTTATCCTACCATCAAAGAAGGAAGTTTATGCATGACGTTTAGCACTACTATTGGGATGAGCCTTATTTGTTTCGAAGATGCGTGGATGGTATCATTCGATGATGTATATCCCATGAAGAAGTGCCCACTATATTAGAAGCATGCCACACTTCGCAAGTTGGAGGACATCATGCAGGCAATCGAACGGCAAGAAAAGTTTTGCAAAGTGGTTATTATTGGCCTTCGATATTCAGAGATGCATACGACTATGTTAGAAGGTGTGACCAATGCCAACGTCAAGGTGCTATTTCAAAACACCATGAAATGCCCCTGTCCAAAATTCTGGACATAGAACTCTTTGATGTGTGGGGTATTGATTTCATGGGTCCATTCGTGAATTCGTTTGGAATGAAATACATCTTGGTTGCGGTGGATTATGTTTCGAAATGGGTTGAAGCTGTAGCATTGGCCGACAACGAAGAAAAGCGTGTTGTAGCGTTCTTAAAGAAGAATATCTTCTCTCGCTTTGGAGTACCTCGTACTATCATAAGTGGTGGAGGATCTCACTTTTGCAACAAGCTATTCAAATCTGTATTGGCTAAGTATGGTGTCAAGCAACATAAGGTGGCTAAGCCTTATCATCCCCAAACTAGTGGACAAGTAGAGGTTTCCAATCGTGAGATCAAGCAAATCCTTGCAAAGACGGTTAATGCTAATAGGAAGGATTGGTCTAGGAAACAAGATGATGCACTATGGGCGTATAGGACTGCATTCAAGACACCCATTGGTATGTCACCTTATCAGCTAGTTTATGGGAAGGCTTGTCATCTACCCATTGAGCTCGAGCACAAGGCATTGTGGGCATTGAAGCAATTGAACTTGAATTGGGATGATGTGAAGAATCTGAGGTTGGAGCAGCTGAACGAACTAGATGAATTCCGTCTCCATGCATATGAACGATCGGATTTATATAAGGAGCGGATGAAGAAGTATCATGATCAGCAAATTGTTCGACGAAACTTCCAAAAAGGTGACATGGTACTACTCTTTAACTCCAGATTTAAGCTCTTCCCAGGTAAGTTAAAATCGAAGTGGTCTGGTCCATTTAAAGTCATCCAAGTCTACTCGTCTGGAGTAGTCGAATTGGAAGGAAATAAGGGTGTTGTTTTCAAAGTGAATGGCCAACGTGTTAGGCCTTATATCGGTCCTCTTGACTCGATGAATGACATGGCCATCACTTATCTTGATGAAGTCTAAGTAATGAAGATTATTACGTCGAGCCACGACAATAAATAAGGCGCTAGATGGGAGGCAACCCATCGTTTTATCGTTTTATCGTTTTATCATTTTGTCGTTTTGGTACTTGTTTCATTTTTGATAAATGAAAATCCAAAAATAAGAGTCGTGCCACGACCAAAACTAAGGCGCTTTGTGGGAGGCAACCCATTGTACTAATCGTTTTCATTTGTTTTGAGCAAAAATAGGTGCAAAAAGTATTCAACGAGGAGATTGATTTCAATAGACGATTTGGATGCATTGTATGGTAAAGTTGGTAAGTTAGGAATGGTGATGCATAAGGCTATGGATTGAGCATTTCTCACACCAAAATAGGCATCGAGAAAGGCTAGGCCTTGGTAAAACTAGGCCACGAACGATGCACAACCTATCCTATAGCCTAGGGTCTCGGAATCTAGTGTGTTATACACTATGCGCCGCCTATTCCTAGGTATGCTTTTGACTATGCGCCGCCTATGCTATGGCATTTGGTCTCAGTATCTCATATGCCATAGACTATGCGGCGCATGTCTACAAATGCCATAGACTATGCGGCGCATATGTCCCATTATGCTATAGACAATGTGCCGCATATGTCATGTCTATGCTAAGCATTATGCGCCGCATATGTGGGAATTTTGTCTCCAAAACCGATTGTAAATGGGTCATAACCCGACCCATACTCTTCCTATATAAAGGGGACTTAGTTTTATAACATAACCACACTAGAATATACCCTAAAGGCACCGCATACTCTTCCAAATCTTCTCAAAAATTTTCTTCTTTTGCTACTCCAATTCACAAAACCATCTCCACAAGTTTCAAGCAAGTAAGTACTCTCTTATTCTTCATTTATGGCCATCGGGATAAGACTTATAGGGCATACCGACTTAGGAGGTTGTGATTGTTGTATGAATAATGATTCCATGTGGTAACTCCTATGTAGTAGTGTTGCTATATCTACCATGAAAGTAGTCCAATAGCTACAAGTAAGTGATGCATTGCTGATTTTCTTGTCGGAATACAATCCTAAAACGTATGTCGACGAAATCTGAGTAACTCGACTACTTTCATCTCACTGATTTGTGTTAACAAAACTAAGTGTGGGGTGGTACCCCTATTGCTTGCTTATAGATTGTATGAAGTGAGGTTGTGCTGCAACTAACACTAATTCTAGTCTCAGGTACAATGGCACCTAAAGCAAGGCAAGGCAAGGAGAAGGCTACCACGTCCCAAAAGGGCAAGAAGAGAGGTCGAAAGGACCAAGGAGAATCATCCTCAGCACAACTACCCCGCAGAATGTTAGGAATAAAATGGGTTCTTGAGGAAGAAGCCAAAGCATGGTACAGCAACAACAAAGAAAGAAAATATGTGCACGTCGACTTGATCAACAGGGAGACCTTATCAAAGAAGGAGCCGCGTATGTTGGCAAAAATAATGGCATTGAAGCTGGATTTCATCCTCCGCGACATGGGAGAATGCAACCTTGATTTAACAAGAGAATTTTATGCCAACTGGTCGCCGAACACAACAGGCAATGAAGTCAAAATTCGGGGCCAAGTGTTACAGCTCACCGCGGATTGGATCAACTCTTTTCTTGGCTTACCTTCGGTCGACACAGCACCATTCAAAGAGCTGTACAGCAGGCCTCCTTATAGAGCAATACGACACACACTTTGTGAAAGCAGATCGATGGCAAGGTGGGGCAGACATAAAGAAACAGGCCGACACAACACCTTCCCCTATGCTCCACTAAATAGGGAAGCAAGAATCTGGATGCGCATTGTCAACTCATGCCTTATTCCTGGGACTCAATACACCAAGATATCAAGAGATAGAGTGTGTTTGGTCTATGCTTTGATGACGAATGTCCCTATCAACTTTGGGGCAATAATTCGATCTACCATGAGAAAGGCCAGACTCCACAAAAGGTCCCACTTCACATTTGGAAATTTGTTGACAGCAATCTTGCGGAAGGAGGATATCGAAGAGGAACCAGCTGACCACAAACTCCCACATAACCCAAAGAAGGTTGACCTCACCAAGGTCAAAGATGCTGAAACAACTCATGGTGTCAACCTTACTACTGCGGAGAGACATGCTCGTGATGAGAGTTTCTTCCGTCATCTCTATGGCATGACACGATTTACTATGATGAGTGGTGGACGTATTCCAACTGCTGAAGAGCTCCAACAGCTGAACCACAACTACCCAATGAACATGCATGCACGGGAGATGTGTGGAGTGGGCGTATACTTTAAGGAACCTCTAGATGATGATGTGTCGACTGATGACGATCGACGCTTGCCTGATTCTGACGAGGAGGAGAACTCTGACGATGACTCTTATGATGATTCAGACGAAGGGGTTATGACCCCCGACATTGAGGAAGAGTCCGACTAACCAGGTTCTTCATATTTATTTTCCACTGAGGGCAGTGTCCCGTTTAAGTGTGGGGTGGCGGTATCGCATGCTATACTTCTCTATTTGCATCTATGTTTGTTTACTTTTTTTTGTGTGTTTTCAATTTTATTTTTTTTAGTTAGGTTAAGTTTTTTTTAGGAGTAAATTTTTTCTAGCTTCGCATGAAATTATTTTGATAGGCAGCATGAGATTATAACAGGAGTACGTGCTACAATTGTGACTATTGAGATGTTTAGGCTCCAATTGTGACTCATTATGTGATATTGTGTGGTTCAATTCCTTCACTTGTTGGGTCAAGAGTCTATATTACTTCCAATCAAGTCGACCATGTACCTTGTGTGTGTGAGATAATAGTATATTCTATGTTTGTGGCTGATGCTAGAACTTGCCTGGTATGTATGCAAAGCGAAAATAAAGAGTGTAAGTTTAGGAGATGATTTAGGCATTTCTTTGGCAACCTATATTTGCTTACCTTCAGTTTTACCTACCCATGGACATCATCCTAGTTAAACCCTTTTGAGCCTTTAGCCTATTTCTTTGACAACCTTGTATGTAAGCCTAATCCATTTCTTTCAAAACCGTAATTTGATCCAAATTCCTAAGTGCTTTAAAGTGAAAAGGTCATGTGACAACATAAGAGGAAATTGGGTGAGTATGATGCTTTAAATTGTAATGGTGCTTGAATGTGTTATGAAAAAGAAAGTGCTATCATAAGAGGTATGTTGAGAAAAGAAAAAGGAAAAAGAAAGCTGAAAAGTGAGTGTGCTTAAAATTGAAAAACGAAAGAGGAGAAAAAGGGTGGTAGAATAAAAGAAAGAAGAAAGGTTGAAAGAAAAAAATGTCAATGATACAATGTGATGTATTAAAGTGCTTAGGAACTTAGTCACTATTTCTGGCCAAAATAGTCCTACCCGTCCCTTAGTCTACATTACAACCATCAGAAGACCTATTTGATCCTAATCTTAGCATTCTGACATTTAGTGGAGTATTACACTAAGGGCAAGCCTATGGTCATCAGTTGCTGCATACGAATTCTTTGTGAGAGCGAGAGCAAGGATATTTTGATACCCATGTTTGAAAAATATGCTATATTTGTGAGTAATTATGGGTACTATATTGTGAGACACACATGGTTGATGAGCTTTGGATAGTTGTATATGATTCTATGCGCCTTAATGTTTGCATGAGAGTTGATCACCATCATGAGTCTATGCTAGAGGGTAAATTGTTTCTACTTATAATTGGAAAGTTACTCTTTGTTGATAATTGTTGTGCTTGTCTTGAAGAATGTTTTGTGTTGTTGCTGTAAAAACCCTAAGTTGATGTTTAGAAGGACATGATATGTTGTTCGAGGACGAACAAAGCTCTAAGTGTGGGGTGTTGATGATAGGCGAATTTACACGCCTATATCAATATATTTTGCCCATATTTTAGCCTAGTTTTGAGAACAAACTATATATTTCATGCACTTTTAGTCCTTTTTCCTATAAATGAGCTAACGAACATGATTAGTAAAGTTTCAGGTATAAATGATGCAAAATACAGCATTTTATGGCTTATTTGACGCAAAAGAAAGCTCACGAACAAAGGAGAAGGAAGTGGGACGCCTAAAGGACCAAAACTGCTGCATGGAAAATCTGTCCCGGGCTAAAACAGCAATTCTGAAGACTTTGGGGACTTACAGACACAAAGCTGGATTTTGACAAAGATACATTAACCTAGTACAATTGGGTTATGTATTTCATTAGTTTATTTGGATTATGATCATGTTACATTAACCTAGTACATTTGGGTTAAGTGTTCCATAGGCCTAGTAGGATTTGGTTATTTATTTCATTAGCATAGTAGGAGTAGGATAGGAGTATTATAAATACCCTATCATGCTAGAGATTTTTATTCATCCCTCACCACAATACATTCTTCCATCCCTCTCTTCTTCCACCACAACAATTCTACAACTCTTCTAATCTTTCCATTAATATTATTTTCTTCTATTCATCTATTCAATTCTTAATTTCCGCAACAAGAGAAACGTTACCAAGCTAAGGAAACACGCCTCACGCCTATCACTTGATCTACACGCCATTACTCAATATTGTGATATAATAACAATGTCAATCGTGATCTCTTTCGCATTCATGGGTAACTAAACCTCTCTGTTGGGGTTATGGAAGCCGAATGAGATACTATCTATTGCTGTGAGTTTGTGAGTTCATGACACGTATATTGCTTATATCATTATTCTCTTCATCTTAATCTACATTCTTTGCGGTTGCAAACGCAAGAATACGCCAGTCTAACATTTAACTTGTTCGAGAGAAAGGTTATTTGTCTGGAAAAGAGATAATGTCAAGGTAGTAGGACACCCTTTCCTATTAAAAAGCTAGTGCCGTAACTGGACTAACCTCTTGGAGAATTCGTACCGTTAGACACGCTTTAAGCTCGAGAGAGTTAAAGTGAAATAGTCCTTGTTTAGGTCGAGAGACGCTTGGATTTACCATCGACTACAATTCTCTATAAGCAATTGCATGTCAGAATTCTACACACTCATAGCCAATAGAGACGTATACCTCAGAAGGTGGACATAACCCCAACGCTTCAATTCTCATTGTTTACAACTTACATAACAATCTTTCTCTCTTTACTTTGCTATTTTCAGCTTTTACTTTATTGTTTTCGTTACACATTACAATCCCCCCTTTTACGAGACTTGCACCGAAAGTTTAGTAATTTTGCTTACTTGTTGGCCAAGCTATTCCCTGTGGGATCGACACTCAACCCAGGTTGGGTTCTATATTTGCTAACGACCGTTTTACACTCCCACGAGAGCTGTAGATTGAGCGTTATCACTCCTTCACCATGAAAAACACACATTTACCTTTAACATCTTAAACTGAACACTCGAGGACTATGTTTTCCATATACGTTGATCATTGGTTTTTTTATATGATCTCTTTAAGTAATAGTTATACTATAGAAGAAATGTTGTATCTTTATTCCAAATATAGGATATATAAATGTACCATAGTGAAGATACCTCTAGAAGAAAATCAGCAACTCATATAAGAGATGGTAAACACCTTTTTGGTTACTATTGTGTTGAGCTTTCTTTATAGTTGTGAATTGTTAATCCATATTTGAAGTAGAAGTGGTTACTGAGGAAGTAGAAGAGTATTATGAATAAATCTTAGTGAAGAAGAGTTTTTGACGGGGCTGAAAAGGAAAACAGAGAGATTAAATATAATTCTAATATAAACAGGAAATTCAGAGCTCAAAGTGTCAAGTCCATTGGTTTATCTTGTTATTTTACTTCATTTTCGACATTTTTTAAACCATTCTTTCCGCACGCAGGACATGACCTTATTTGCTTCGTATTATGTTATTTTGTTGTCGTATTATTCTTGCAATTCTTCTTCAAAAATATTTGTTTTGAACTGAAGATGTATTGGAAATAACCCCTCTACCCTACAAAGGTAGGGATAAGGTATGTGTACATCCTACCCTTCGCAGAGCCTACTTGTTATTGATTTGTTATTGTTCTAATAATTTTGTGCACATGTTTGTAGATTTCTGCTCGATTGGGTTTTTTAGTTATTCCAAGCTTAAGAGAGAGAATATAAGACAAACTTGGAGAGAAAAAAGTAACTGTCTTTTTCCTGCTAATTTTTAAAATAAAAAGGGAGTGGGGTTGGGGAGTATGGTGGGGGTGAATTGAAATTTTCTTTTAAGTTGGAGTTGTCTACAGGTGCAATCTGTCATCTCATAGAAAATTACTAGGTTGGCTCTTTATTTAAAACATAAAATTGATCTTGGTGTTATATAAATTGCAACAGACCCCAATTAATTAGAAAACTTACAAACGCTCAGATTGTAATAGTTAGTACCATTCAATTTCATTCACAACCAACCTTTAGGATCGATGAAACTATTCATCATTGTATTCATGAGAACGGTAGTGGAATAGTTCATCCATGGCCTACCCAAGAAAGTGTTGATTCTTGTAAGGTTAGCTGAGGGAAAAATAGTGTAATTCTGAATTGCGATTCCAGTGTTCTATTAGGGTCAATTTTGCCTTGAGCTGTGATTGTGTTCTGTTGGCCAGGCATTGGTTTATTAAGCAGTATATTGCATTTCTGAAAAACAACTATTGAGTTACCAATATAAAGTTTACTGTTTCATAGATATTGCATTCTCTATAGAATTATAGATTGGAGTGTGGGTAGAGTGTGTCTTGGTATACATCAAATTTGCAGCAATAAAAGAAGGAGAGATCAACAGTTGATATTAGGGCCACTGCTTGATGTATTGCTACACGTGCTATGTTGCGTAACCCTATGTCACGAGCGATAAATCCCCGTCCAAACACAGCTGTGTAGAAAAGATAAAGGGAAAAATAATCAGACAACTCCAATTTGATGCAAAAGGCAAGAGCTAAGGAAGTAGAAAAAATATAATAATGAGAGGAGAAACATGTGGCCTTAGTTCAAATTTTAGCAAAGATATAAATATTAGGTGATTTTTTTATTTGTTTAATCTTTGACGAACAAAGTTACGTGTGGGAGGTTGCGAGTATCTCATAGAAAACTTATTTAGAAAATTTGTAAATACTCAGATTGTAACAATCAGTACCATTCTAGCATCATAATCTTTAGCTTTTGGTATACTGTTCAATATGTTATATGGACTTACAGTACTAAACCTATTTTATATTTTATTTTCTGAACTTAGCAAATTACACTTGAATAATCATGAATCAAGAACGATGTTCAAAAAATCACCAAAAAGTTAAGATCTTTGTTTTAACTGGATCATTAGCAGCTTTACGAAACAAACAGATACTATAATAGAAGAAGAAGAAGAAGAAGAAAAAGAAGAAGAAGAAGAAGAAGAAGAAGAAGAAGGAGGAGGAGGAGGATACAGGCTACGTAAATGCAAAAGCAAATCATCACAAGCAGAAAGAGAAGACAAACAACGTTCCAGTTATATCTCAGGTACAAGAACAATTGAAACAAGTGTTTTAGGATTCTATCATACATAAAGCACCAGTAGAGGAGTAAGTGCGTCTAGAATTATCAGATTACACCACTCATGTCTCACAACAGTAGTGGAACTTAAATGTAGTAAGATCACTCACAACTTTCTAATTTTGAAGCAAATGAACAATCTGGAGAAGTCAAGAATATATATATTTAGTTCCGGATTCGAACTTAATACTATATGAAAAAAATAATGATCATTTGACTTTATACATTTTTTTGGGGGTTTAGATTACTTGTTTTTTGCATAAAATTTTAATTTAGATTATTATATTAATGAATGATTTTGTTGTGATGTGTGTGTGTGTGTATGTATGTATCTATGTATGTATATATATATATATATATATATATATATATATATATATATATATATATATATATATATATCGTTGCAATAGGTAACAAAAATCGTTGCAATAGGTAGCAAAAAATATTGTAATAGGTGTCAAAAATGCTGTAATATGTAGCAAAAAATGTTGTAATAGGTGTCAAAAAGTGTTGCAATAGGTGTCAAAAAAATATTTTAATAGATAGTTAAAAGTTGTTGTAAAAGACCATTAAGTGTTGCAGTAGATAATCGAAAATTATTGTAATATGGTTATTGCAATGCTTTTCTGTCCTTGAAATATACTCTATTGCAATAGTTCTTAACCGTTGCTATAGACAATATGAAGCGTCCCAATAGGAGTTAAAATAAACTATTGCGATAGGTCTATCTATTGCAACCATTGTTAAAACTGTCGCAAAAGTCATTGTGGTAGCTCTACTGCAACCTCACATATACAACACCTGTCAAGCCATTGTGGTAGCTCTATCGCAATGGTTTTTGTATCTATCGCAACGATTTTTGAACCATTGTCATAGGGTAATTTCTAGTAGTGAATTAGATTGAGCATAATCATAGTATATTTATGATAATGGCTTTCTTCAGCATCCAGATAGATTAGGTTTACCTTACGTTTAGATTAGTTTAATCATAGTATATTTATGATAATGTTCTAGATAAGGGTTGAAAATTAAGTTTTGGAGGCATAATTAGTACAATTTGGATTATTTAGCCAATTAAGAAATCATAAACTCTGTGAAATTGAATTAGTACTTATGTTTAGGGTAGAATTGCTATATTAGGACTGAATGTGACTCATTAAATATCTAGAAGTAATCCTTGTTCGGAGTATAAATTACCTTTGATCGGATTTAGGAGATTAGAAGTAGGCTCCTCCGACCTATCTTAGACAAAGACTCTTGTTAGCTCCTTGTAGACTTCTAGACTTATTATTATACGGAAATGCATATTATAGAGATTAAGGAGGCAAGATTCATGATTCTTACACTAGATTGGTACTTGGAGTTGATACTAGTTTTGATTCAAGCCCGACGATTTATTGATTTTGAGTTTCATTTCAAGTCTTGAAAATGATGATACTGATATATGTTTTGATTTGTGTCCGATATTGAGAGGTTATTTATGATGTGTTATGGTATGAATTTAGTCACATATATGTCTTGAAATACTGTTAATTAGTATAATTTTGCTTATCTCTTCTCTTGCATTACACCTTCCGGGATTCTGGGGGTCTACATTGGGTTGTTTAATTTTGTACAGTTAATAGCTTTTAAGGGCTGGCGTTGTAGTGATAGTTCTTTGTTCTTTATGTTATTATTATTTTGAATAATTCGCTTAATTATTTACTATATTTGGAGCATTATTCTAGGTTCTCCCTTTTATCTTGACTTATCTAATTTATCTTGCATATTATTGTACTTATATTATGATTTAACTTAGTCAGTCGATGATTTCTACTGTGTACCTGTGGCTTTGGTACACATACTACACCTCTTTACCTTTTTGGTGCCGATCTGAGTACTAGTTTTTGTCATTGACGTTGCGGTAGTACTGATTTGAGTTCGGAGATAGGGTGGGTTCTTGTAGCTGGAGTTGCCCTTTTTTACTTCTTCTATTTATGCTTAGTCTTTCCATATTTTGAGACTTGTGTATATTCAACATGATCGTGTATTCTTTTAGATTAGAGGCTCTGTACCGTTATTAATTAGGCCATGAAACTGTTATTTCTCTTATTTCATATTCCATTTTCCTATTTTTGTTATTATTGTTATTATTGTTTTATTGCTTGCGAGCCTTTCACTGTCAACTTTTCGGCATTCATGTCATTTCTCACCAAATTAGCTTTTGCTTATAGCTACGGGCTACGGTTTGACTTACCTACTGGTGGAATAAAGTAAATGTCATTATGACTCGAAAACCGGATCGTGACACAACACTTCTAAAACCATGTCAACCACTCTTGCATACCACAAAGACCATAAGACATCTATGAGAAAGGATAAGCGATCCAAATGGATGAAGATTTGAAAAACACCTTGAGGGTAGTTAAATTTTCTTAATAAAATCCTACTACACCTGCATTTCCTTTTAAGCAAGTGTTCCCACTAAACAAATCCTTGTTGAACACAAATTTTCCAGCCAGTACAATCCTTGTACTCCATAAAGCCAAACCTTTAATAATATAGTATCACTGACGATTAATACATGCATTTGGAATATGTTTGCAGCTCCTAATTAACGATCACATTGAGAGACTGGGCTCTTCGGTTTCTGCTTGACAAGCTATCGGGATATATTATTAGTATATCAAATATCTTCAAGCAACTTTGTTAATTAGATACTGATTATTAATCATCCAAATCAATTTTTACCTCAACTCATTTTTATCATTTAATTCATAAAAGTAAGTTGTCACTACATTGACTATATAAATTTTATGGCTTTATGAGGTGACAAACAGATCAAATAATGCAATGTGATTGAATCTACCAAAGGAAAAAGCGTCTCTTTATCATCAGTACAATGCTAAGTCTTTTCTGAAGACATGATACAATGGATCTCATTTTACTCATTATCTAATGACTTAATACAATATAATGGATATCATTTTACTCATTATCTCTTAATTGATACTTTTTAAAATGTTTATGGTTAGCATCGAGATCATCGCTGGTCCTTTTGATCTAGAATTCCCATTTGTGGCATGATAGATGAATTTTTAATATAGATTAATATTAAAACTATAAATAAGCCCAGATTTAAAAAAAAATGAAAATAAAGGCAGAGAGAAATTTTCTCTGCGCCCTCGGACAATTGAATGCATGTATTACCTTTCCCACCCCTATAAAAGCCCATTAATTTCTGAACATGTTATTCCTACATTTTCTCTCAGTCTCATTGTCTGTTGATCCTTACCTCTCTCTTGTTTTCTCTCTCAGAGCAAAGAAAAGAGGAAACATCTTAAGAGAAAGGGAGTAAGAGAGAGAGAGAAAAAAATGGGAGCCTGCGCAAGCAAACAAAATGTGTTAAATTGTGAAGCCCCTGAAGTCAAACCAGAAAATGCAGCTGCCAATTCTGTTGGGCTTGTGATCAAAAAAGATGTGGCGAAAAATGATGAGACACTCATTGCCGAAGATGGTGATTCCGACAAAAACCCATCTCTCGATAATTTACTCAATGTATGTTGTTCTTATTTCGTTGCCCAATCTATATGTGTTTCTCTCTATTTCTCTTCTTTATAATTTTTTGCCTCTCTTTGCTTTTCTTTCATATTATTTTATTTTATATGGACATGTTGAATTTTACACTAGATTAAGAAAGAAAAAAATAAATTGACATATAAGCTGAGCGCGCGTGCACAGACATATAAACACTACACATTTAAATATTTTGTGATGCATGAATTAGTTATTTAAAATAAAAGAGTGTTCAGTAAAAGAAAAAGTCATTTTGTGACAATTAAAATGTAAAGGGGTCATATAAAATAAAATCAGAGCATGTAATAGCCTACTTAGTATGAAGAAAAACATTTTACATTTTTTCTTAAAATTAAGTTGGTTTCTTATTTTTTTGTAGTGTTTGGTAAATAAGAAAAAAACATACTCCCTCCGTTTAAAAAAGAATGACTTACTTTGACTTGGCACAAAGTTTAAGAAAATAAAGAGGATTTTTGAATTTTGTGGTCTTAAATTAAAGTTGTGTCAGATGTACCAAATTACCCTTTAATCTTATGGTCCTAAACATGTCATGTAGAAAATTGAAATTAAAGTATTGTCAAAAAGGGAAAGTGATCATTCCTTTTTAAACGGATTAAAAAAAAAGTAGATCATTCTTTTTTAAACGGAGGAAGTATTATTTTAAAATAATAAGTATAACGAAGAGCTAGGGTGGTGGGCGGAGGTTGAGGGTGAGGCCCCGAGGGTGGAGGGGTTGAGAGTGCAAGCATTTGGTGGATCAAAGGATAAAGTTTAACATTGAATTTCACTAATAGAAGTTGTTCCCCCTGCTTGCATTAAGTCATTTTTCTCATGGAACTTGTTTTTCTAAAAAAAAAAAAAAAATGTTCTTCAACAATTTGAACAAGCCAAACATGGAAAGTAAAAAAAACAATTTCGAAAAATGTTTTCATCAATACAAAGACGCCTTTCTATCTCCCTTTTCTTTTCTTTTTTTCCGTTATTCAGTGTAACTTTTACTAATTGATGTCCTACCGTGCAATTTGTATCAACTTTGTTTGCTATAGGTGGCCACTCACCTTTTCACGATATTTTGTTAGAAAACTTCATTTGAAATGAATCACTTATTTGTTTAGCGCTTAAGGATTTCTCTCTGAATTTTCTTAGTCTGATTAAACATCAATTGAAACTTAAAAATGGTAGGTGGACATAGCATCTTTTGGGCATGGCATTTCGAATATTTCGAGAAAATAATATATGATCTTCCATGAACTATTGAAAAATTAAAGTTACCTGAATAACTTTTTAACGGGTTTGGATTGTAGAAATTTGGTTTGTGAAAACCCTCTTTAGAATATGGTTACATATGCAATATGGAAAACTTGAAATATTCATCACTAAATAAAAGTTTTTGGTTTGATCCAAATACATGTTGATCTGATCAATTATGAAAGGTAATGTTTGTTCATTGAATATTGATGATCTATCTCCACCCTATCTTGGCTATGACTAGCTTTAACCCTTGACGAAAAGCCCATTATTAGTTCTAAGACCAGAATAAAAAATTTAAGAAAAGAAGAGAATTGTTTGGCACGTACCAAAATTATCTTTGATTGTATAATTCAATTGATTATTATAGCACATTACTAAGGACAACAAAAAGGCATGAGTCGTTTTTGGCATAGACTTAACTACTAAGTAAAAAGGAGTGACACATGCGCGCGCTATATATATCTAATTACAAAGATAGCATAGAATTTTAATTAGTGCAGCATTTGTATATGTGGCAGAATGAAGAAGATACGGGTTCAATAGAAGACAAAGAGGAGACATCAGTAAAAGCTTCTAAAGTAGCATCTGAGGAAGACAAGTTAGAATTAGAAGATGAGAAGGTTGTTGATGATGGTCCCAAAACCGATGCTTCTACTTGTGTTGAAGAGAACAAAACAGATGAAGTAAAATCAAATATTCACGTCGAGAAGAATGTGGAGGAAGTAGTAAAACCATTAGTGGAGAGTGAGAATAAAATCGATGATCAAAAAAAATTACCAGAAGTAGCTCCTACAGAGAAGACTGTAGAAGAAGTAAAACCTGCTATCACTGAGGATAAGAACATTGAAGTGCAGTCAACAGCTGCTGAGGATCCAAATTTTGAAGCTGAGAAAAAGAAAACAGAAGACAAACCAGCTTCTACGAAGAAAGGCAAATTTTGGTGGGATAAGTAAACAAAACTGCAAAATCTTTTTTAAATTCAAAAGGAATATATACAACTGATTTTATCAGCAACTAGTTTTCATAAGTATGATTAATTTTATTCTTTACTACTGAATATCATTCTCATTCTCATTTGAGGAAATTTGTATTTTCACCTTGTTCATCGGCACATTTACATTCTAATATTTATCATTAGGCCATTCTAGACAAAATAAAGATAACCATTCTTCTAATTTAATATCCATCACTCATTTCCACCATTATTCATTAGACCAAATTCTAGACATCCATTCTTGTGAGTACGTACAAAGTCAGAAAATATAAAAATAATTTACTGGATATACATTTTTAGTAGATGTGTTGGTTCGTTGGATTAAAAATGGAATATGTGGTATAATATAAAACATTTGATTATACAATAAATAAAATGATACTTTTATTTCCAATTTACATTTTGCTTTTCTTAAAGGACACGGGAGAGGAGTAAACCTGTCAAATGGGCCGGTTTGACCCGGCCCGTCCCAGCCCTTTTATGAACTTGGCTCGGTCAGCCCTTGAGCTGGGCCAATTTTTTTTGGGGATGGTTGACCCGACCCGAATCCAATCCGGCCCAAACTTGCTGGTTAATCGGCCCGGATCGACCCGACTATTTTTTTATTTTTTTAAAATAAAATTAGAATTTGATCGTTATGGGCCAAAGTAGCCGTTGGGCCCAACGGCTATATGGCCGTTTGGAGCCTCAAACGGCTATTTGGCCCTTTTTATTTAAAAAAAAAATAATTTAAAATATTTTTTAAAACCCAAAAAATTCTTATAAATACCCTACACTTTCAAATCATTTTTCACACAATTTTCATTCTCTCAAATCCCATTCTCTCTCAAATATTCTACTTATTTCCTAAAGTGCTCAATTTTATTTTTTAATTTAGCGATTACAAATACGGGTGGAATTTTTCTAAAGTCGCAACTTTCGGATACTTGTAAAATTTGGTATTATCGTTCCATCTCTTACTTTTAATTTTTAATTAGTGTGTTAATTGTTGAATATTTAATTTTATTATTTTTGTGTGTTTTGAATTATTTTTAGTTTGATTTATATTATGGATAAATTAAGAAACTTTGGTAAAAGTGTCAAAAAAATTTATCCTGGAAGTGGTAGTAGTAGTAGTAAAAAGTAAATTACTGACGGTAGAGGTAGTTCAAGTAATAGATATACCCATGTGCCTTCGGTACATCTTAGTCAACCTTTTGAGGAAGAAGTAGGTGTAGGTGCTCACGATATGGATTATGTAGAAGCTCAGAAAAATTACGGTATAGAAGAAAAAAATGAAGTAGATGCGGTTAATTTAGATGAAGATGATGAAAATATTGTTGAGACACCCGCAGTAAGAAATGCTAATTTTAGATCTGAATCGGCTAATCACCACCCTTTCCGTCATCCCCATGCACCAAGAGCTTGTAGACCAACTAGTATTGCATGGAAAATTTTTTACGCATATAGAAGGAGAAACTAAGATGCAATGCAATATTTGTCAACAAGTATATGAGCATAAAAGAGAAGGCAATCAAGGCGTATGGGTACGTTAATAATACATATAAGAGATAATCGCCAAAGAGAGTTATTTATTGCACAAGGTGGTGAGGCTATTGGTGGGCTAACACAAACTAGAATGAACCCAGGAACCGGTCAGGTAATTAAGAATTATAATAAATTGAGGGACCGAAAAGAAATAGCAAAAATGATAGTTGTGGGTTGTTTGCCTTTCAATTTTCGTTCTTCGGATGCTTTTATTCATTATATTCAAGAAATTTATAATCTTATGTTTAATGGTATTCCTAAAAGTACTTGTCGGACCGATATTTTTAGACTTCATTCACAATATTTTTTATTTATCGACATTGTTAAAAAATATTCAATGTGAATGGCTCTAACTTCTGATCTTGATCGTGCTGTTAATAAAAATGATTATTTAAATATTACTTGTCACTGGATAGATAGTAATTTTATTATGCAAAAACGTATTCTACCTTTTTTGTATGATGAAGATCGTAGACATGCTGGAGAATTTATTGTTGATTTGATTAGTAAAGTTGCAGAATTTTATGGTAGTAAAAAAAAGTCTTATGTATTACTATTAATAATGCTTCTAAAAACAAGACTGCTATTACAAAGTCAAAAGCTAGTCTCTCTCCGTTGTTACCTGAAATATTTGATGTTCAGTGTGTTTGTCATATATATAATTTAATTGTAAGAGATGGTCTTGAATTTTTTGAGCTTTATATTGAAAAAATCCGGCTTACTCTTGGCTTTATTCAAGGAAATAATTGGAAAAAAAATTAGAGAATTTAAAGTTAAATGTGAACAAAATAGACTTAGACCGATATTGATGCCTGAAGAATGTTAAACTAGATGGAATGCTACGTATGATTATTTAAAAACTTGTTATGCTTATAGAGTTCCTATTAAACTAACGTTTAACCAATATTGGGGTTCATTTGCTGATTCAGCTGAATGTATGCTACATGATTCTGATTAGACTGTAATTGATAATCTTGTTAAGTTTTTGAGAAAATTTTATATAGCTACAGTTGAATTTTTTTTGTGCTTATTATCCTACTGTTTGTAATATTTTGGCATATATAGCCGATATTTCTGATTTTCTCAAAGAATATAAGAATAAAAAAGGTCACAAAAAAGTTGTTGGTGCTATGTTTGCTAAATTTTAAAAATACTTTTTTTTATTTTCCTTATTTACTTGGTTGGTGCTATACTAAATCAATGTATGAAATACACTACTATGTGTCAATTTAGTACTCTTATTTATTCTAACTTAGAAATAAATGTTGAACCTGAATCTAAATCTAAAGAACAAGAACAACCAGATTTGTATACGACTATGAGTTATGCAAATGTTTAGATAGATAAATTATATAACCATTATGCTGATTTACTTGATTTAGTTGTACCGACAGATATCACTCCAACAGTCGCTCCTCATCCTCCCGAGGAGCCATCATTTTCTAAAAGGCCATAGTGGTTTTCTTGATCACTTTTGTAATTTAAATATTTGGAATAATGTTGAGGCGAGAACTTACACAACAACTTCTCAGGAAGGACTTAAGTATTATCTGTAAACGTTGATAGAAGATCGTAGACGACGGATCAACCCGTTTGATTGGTGGAAGAATAATGAAAGACAATATCCTGTGCTTTCAAGATTAGCTAGAGATATATTGAATGTTTCAATGTCAACCATTACATCGGAGAGCGCTTTTAATCAGGGACGATAACAGCTTGGAGACAACCGATACTCATTGGGAAGCAATGCTATGAATGTTCTAGTTTGCCTTAGAGATTGGATTAGAGCGGAACGAAGAAATCAAGAAATGGAGGTGGAGCCGAAAGACGAACAGAATCTTGAAGAAATTATAACTTCAAGGGAGAACTCAGCACTATCAAGTCGAATGCTATGTCAGTTCCCGTTAATATTAACATGAATGAGTTGGAAAAAATAATGAAAACTTTGTAGATTTTTCATTCATGTACATTATAAAATTTGAATCATTTTACAATCAATAAAATATAACATTCATTCACTCCTTACTTTATAATTTTTTTCATTTAAATTGAATTTCTAGTTTAAATTAAATACTTAGTATTAATATATTACTAATTTACTATCAAACTTTACACTAAGTAATAGACAATTAAACATAACAAACATATAATCATATATACACATAATGAAAGAATAAATTTCTTTTAAGTTCAAAACCTCAAGTATTATTAATTTATTATATTAATTAAGTAGCATATTTTTTAAAGTAGTATATATATTGAATGGTACGTATATATGTGTACATATTTTCTATGAACTCTAAAATAGTATATATTTAACGTATACATGTGTATATATTTTATAAAGTAGTATATATATAGTGTTTATATGTTGTATGTATATAATTTAAAGTAGTACATATATATTGAATGGTACGTGTATATGTGTATATATTTTCTATTAGACTCTAAAGTAGTATATTTTTAACGTATACATGTGTATATATTTTATAAAGTAGTATATAACGATATATATATAGTGTGTATATACTATAGTATATATATATATATAGTGTTTATATGTGGTATGTATATTTTTTAAAATAGTACATATATTGAATGATATGTATATATATGTGTATACATTTTCTATAGACTCTAAAGTAGTATATATTTAACGTATACATGTGTATATGTTTTATAAAGTAATATATAACTATATATCTAGTGTGTGTATATATTTTAGTATATATATTGTAGTATATGTTTTATTTAAAGTAGTGCATATATTGAATGTTACGTATATATGAGTATATATTTTCTATAGACTCTAAAGTAGTATATTTAATGTATACATGTGTATATGTTTTATAAATTAGTATATATATAGTGTTTATATGTTGAATATATATTAATTAAAGTAGTACATATATTGAATGGTACGTATATATGTGTATATATTTTCTATAGACTCTAAAGTAGTGTATATTTAATGTATTCATGTGTATATATTTTACAAAGTAGTATATAATTATATATAGTGTGTGTGTATATATTGTAGTATATATTTTATTTAAAGTAGTACATATATTGAATGTTACGTATATATATGTATATATTTTCTATAGACTCTAATGTAGGTAGTATATATTTAATGTATACATGTGTATATGTTTTATAAAGTAGTATATAACTATATAAGTATATATATAGTGTGTGTATATCACTACTAAAAAAAAAAGAGGAAAATCGACCACAAAAACTGACCACAAGTGGTCGGTTTTCCTCAATTTTCGACCAAAAAACTGATCAAAATTTGTGGTCGAAAAAGTAGTGGTTTGTTTTTAAAAACCGACCACAAGTGGTCGGTTTTTTTAAAAATATATATTTATTTTTAAAATACATTATTATTTTATTTTAATTGAAAAAATATTTTTAGAGGAAAAACCGACCACATGTGGTCGATTTTTATTAAATTAATTTATTAATTTAATAAAAAAACCGACTACATGTTGCCGGTTTTAAATTAAATTAATAAATCAATTTTATAAAAATCGACCACATGTGGTCGGTTTTTTAAATATTTTTAATTTTTTTTTTCAAAAAAAATGATTACTAGTGGACGGTTTCTAAAAAAAAATAATTAAAAAATATATGAAAAACCAATCACAAGTGGTCGGTTTTTTATATATTTTTTAATTTTTTTTAAAAACGACCACTTGTGGTCGATTTTTTTATTTTTTAAAAAAAGCGACCACAAGTGGTCGCTTTTATATTTTAAAAAATTATAATAATTAATTAAATAATTTTATTATTAATTATTATTTATTTTTCAAATAAAAATTAAAAAAATAATATAAACCCGACCACTTGTGGTATGTTTTTAATTTTTTTTAATTGTTTTTTAAAAAGCGACCACAAGCGGTCGCTTTTATATTTTAAACTAGTGAGAAGAAGCCCGTGCAAAGCACGGGACCTACATCTATTCAAAATTAATATTATAATAATAATCATATCAATTAATGTGACATTTTTTGAATTTTAAAAATTAAATAAATTTATTTTTTCATGTAATTTTTGCTTATATTCTTAAAATATATTAAATTATCAATTATTATGATTTATTATTCAAATCTATAATTTTATTTCAAAAATTTAATTCACGATCAAAATTAAACTCTACAAATGTATAAATTAATAAATAGTCTGAAAAATCAAATTCGATGGGCCTATATTTCTATTTTTCAGATAACACGGGCTCAGCATATGTTATTTTTTTATCTCAAACAATGTGATCCAAATAGAATTTAAATAATCAATCATACTTTTAATACGGTTTTAGATATTTTAAGTTGTTAACTATTGTAGTTTATAATAATTTTTTTGTTTTCAAATAATATATGTTACTCTCATTGTCCAAACTTTTGTGGAGTTGATAGTCAATTATATTTTAAAAATAATTTAAGTTTTTAATTATTGTGATTTATTATACTATTCTTCTATTCCAATTTAAATACCATTGATATAATTTTGAGAGTCAATCAAATATTTCATATCTTTTAAAAATTTTCAAGTTGTTAATTATTGTGATTTATAATATTTTTACGTACTTTTTGAAATATATAACACATTATTTTTTCTTTTAAATATTTTAAGTTGTTAACTATTGTAATTTATAATACTTTTTATGTAATAATTTTTAAGTTCTTCGTAGAAATTGGCCGTTTCGCTATTAGGAACATCTTCAATATTTTCTCCAAAGTCAACCCCGTGTTGCATCCCAAAAGCATTGTGCACCATTTATGTCATCCTAGTATCTTGATATTCATCATGCCCTGCAGACCTACTACTTTCTCCAACAACAGAGTTATTTTGCACAACGTCACCATGAATACCAACCATTTTTAAAAAGTCCTCGTGAAATCCCTTTCTATAAAGATGTTTCTTTACATCTTCTTCACTTACAAGATTTATACCATCATATCTACCACAAGGACAATAAATTACCTGTAAACGTGTCCAAAGATCAAGTGTCTTAGTATGTTCAACAAATCTTTTGACACCCTCAACAAATTCCTCCCTAATACCCATTCTATTATCATTGTTCCGGTGATACATCCAGCTATAATCATGTTCCATCTACACAATCAATCAGATTCAACTAATTAGATCAAGCATTTTCAACAAATAAAGTCACCAATAACATCACCTTCTAAACAAAAATTCACTTTTAAAGTCACCAATACTTAAGTTTTTTCAACTAACAAAGGCACCAATGAGATTAACTTCTAAACACTAATTCACTATTAAAGTCACTGACACTTAAGCATTTTCAACAAATAAAGTAACCAACAATATCACCTTCTAAACAAAAGTTCACTTTTAAAGTCACCAAAATTTAAGCATTTTCAACTAATAAAGTCACCAACCACATCACCTCCCCATTTGTAGGGGGGTGCGGATAACTAGAAAAATAACTAGGCTAATAAATAGATTTATTATAACTGATGAATCTATTCTTTTTTGTACGTGGTTATTTCTTAGATTTTGTTTTAATAATTTATTCTTTTTGTGAGATGTATTCATTAATTTATTTAGTTTATTATTTTATCCTGTAGTAACTGCTGAGTTACAAATTTCTGTATAATAATTTATTCTTTCTGTACTGTAGTGTATATCTAATTCTAGATTTTCTATGTCATTTATTATTTTGTGTTGTTCTTCTCGTAGTGAGTTTTTTATATTATATAAACTGTTACATGTACTTTTTTCTAAATTTTCTAAGGTGTTTTCTATCCATATTAACTTTTCTTTTAGATGTTTCATTATTTTTCTAATATGGTTTCTATAATTAACTTCGTTATTTAGATTATCTTGGTTTTCTCTAGTTTTTCTAATATATTCTAACATCCACAATCTTGGTCTGAATAATATCCTTCTGGGTAAATGTCTTCGTATATTTGTGCTGTGGCATTTATCATTTCAATTTCGTAGTTTATTACTTCTTCTAATATCATTTTCTTAATATCTATTATTTCAATATCTTTAAGTATATATAAGATTAAAACTCTAAGGTAGTCTAAATGGGCTATTTTTAAAATTGATATTTTATAGCTATTTGTTTTAGACTTAGTAGTTTTTGCATATTTTTATTAAGAGATTTTATATATTTTTTATTTTCCATGTATTTGCCTATATTTATTTTTATCTGTTTTTCCAGTAACTGTATTTTTTGCGTATCTTTAAAAATCTTACGTAATTTTAACATAATAAATATTTATAAGAGTAGTTAGGTATGTGTGGTATATAATTTATTCTATCCGTATAATTTTTTCCATATGCTTTTTCTAATATAATTTTTCTTATATCTGCAACATCTATATTTCTAAATGCATATAAAATAAGTATCTTAAATTTATCTATCATGACATCAGATATATTATCATTCATTATCATAAAATTGTTTTTTTCAAAATATTCCCTTCAACCATATACATAATAAAATATAGTCATCTCAGATTACTATATACTAGATTATTCTTAAATAACATGTTCTTCGGTCACTACTAGCATGGTAATTCGGATACTTTTCCCTTAAACAACGCCTCAACTTTGGTTACTCCCCGCCACGGCTTCTTTCCTCATTGGTTTCACCTTTAGGATGGCATAGTTCCTTGGTATTTTTCTCCGTTTCCACTTTGCTAATAAACTTCTTAACATATTATTTTTCGAATAATTCTACTATAAAGTAACTAATATGAATTTATTTTATCATATCATGATTGTCGGGAATTATGAATTTAGCCATTCATAATCGTAAATAGATATACCTGTTCTGGTAGTTTTGATATTTCTGAGTTTTGTTGCTCCATAGCTTTTTCCATTGCAGTGTATATATTTAATTAACTAGGCAAAAGTATTTTGGACGGAGAGAATTTTTTACTTGAATGTAAGAAGGCTTGCCTTTGCAATGCCTTCGTTCTTCTTTATTTATAAGTGAACGAAACTTTACAAAAAATTTTCTAAGTATTTTACATGTGTCTAAAGATAAGAATCAATCATAAAGCTAAAAAACAAAAAAGGTAAAAAAGTCTTAAAGGCTATAGTAGCCTAGTACCTAAAGTCTAATCCTAAAACCAAAAAAGTCTTCACATTAATAGTAAGGTACAATTATTCTAAAGACTTTACGTAACTCTTAATAAATAACTTGTCTCCGTGTTTTTTGTCGTATCTGTTGTATCTCCATTATTGCTCTTCTTTATCTTTTCAGCTGTCGTCTTTGTCTTATTTTATTCTAGTTGCACTGCTGGGATGTCATTATCTCCTCCATTACATTTTGAACACTTGTGGTCTGGATATTTGTGTCCAATAGTTTTGCAATATCTGGTCAATAATTCCTCTGAAATAAATTTTTCTTTAATAGCTCTGGCGATAGGTTCTGTCTCTGGTTTAAGCAACGTCATAATCCATTGCCTAATAGTCTCCATATCTGTTTCCCGTAGCTCTTTTGAGTTTGAATATATTAATACATGGTTTCTTGAATAATAACTCCATATAGGATTTTGATTACAATATGTATTTGCTAGTTCTTGTAAAATCGTAGATAGTCCGATAACTCTTTTGTTCGCATAAAATTTTGGTATCTCGATTCTGGGTATTTCTGGTTGTGTACCAATATCTTGTGGTATAATCATATCTCGTGTCATTCCTGTTTTTACAACTTGTATAGGTTTCTTAACTTCGTCAAATAATATCTCTGCTGGTGCCGTGTAAATATTTATAAAAAATAGAGTACCTTTGGTTATTTTTTTAAATATGGTAAATGCTTCATATATCTCGGGTATAGTGGATATCTTAGTTCCGTCTGTGGTATATACGGTACTAAGTAATCCATATTCGTAGCAAGTTTTAACTAGGCTTGGTTTAGTTTTTAGTAAGGCAATTAGCTTATTGTATCCGGTCAATTTCTGGGTTATATAGTTCGTATCTGGTTCTTGGATATTTGTAGCTTTGGGGTTGCTATTTAAGAAAGTTTGTACGTTGTAGATATTTTCTATATATGTGCGGGCTGTGTAGTTATATGTCTTTTTGTCTTGATTTAGGCTATCTCGATATGTGGTAACTTGTGGGGGTGTAAACATGGGGTCTTTTGATGTATTTGGTGTATATGGCTTGTCAAATAGCTTGTTTAGGTTCATATTTTTTCTAACTCCTTTGCTTGTACCTGTAGAAGTAGATTGATAAACGTTATGGGTTTTATGGAGTATCCCAACATCTCCTTCTATCTCTGGAATTTTACTGTCTTTCGATCGACATAGCTCTGCGCATTGCTGAGTTAGCTGATTCATAGCTATAGACTTCAGTTTATCTTCACTAGTCTTTAGCTTTAGTGTTTCTATCTCAGTACCCATCTTTACTATCTCAGTACCCATACTGTCCACTTTCAATGAAAGCGTAGTCAGGGCGTTGAGTATCTTTTCATGTATATTTTCTTCTATCATTTCAGTTTGTGTAGCTTTGTCTTGATATGTAATCTGCAATAACATTTTTGTTAGTACTGATTACTTCTATTGTAAATGTAAAATTTAATATGTTTAAAACTAGTCTTCGAATTTCTTTTGTTGTAACTGAATTTTGTATTTTCTTTGTTAGCCACCAGCGTACCTGTGTATTATCTGTTCGCACAATAAATTTGTTATATACAATATATGGCTCAAATGCTAACAAACATTTATATAATGAACATAATTCTTTTCTATTTATTTCCCATTTTATTTCTGTCTCGTTGAATGTACCTGAGTAATATCTACAATGGTGTTCTATTTTTTCTGCTTCATATCTATATTTAAGTACTCCTCCGTAACTATATTCACTGGCATCTGCTTCTACTATGTATGTAAATTTTCTATTTTCATCCGGAAATTGTAATTTTGGTAATTCCTTGCAAAGTAATTTTATTTTTTGAACTTGTTTTTTATCTTCTTCATTATAATTATATTCTATATCCTTTTTTAATTTTTTCTGTAGTGGTTTTAGGTTTTCTGCTAATTTTGAAATATATTCTCTTATTTGGTTTACTAATCCTAAAAATGATTGTAATTTCTTTTTTGTATCTAATTCTTCTTTCGAATTTATTATTTTCTGTACTATATGTTGTTGCATTTTTACTCCACTTTTATCTATTTGTATTCCTAAGAATTCTATCTGGTTTTCATAATTTCGGCTTTCTTTTCACTTAGACTTATTCCTGATTTTTCTATTATATCTGTAAATTGTTCTAATAGTTTTATATGTTCTTCTTTAGTTTTTGCATATAATAATATATCATCTATGTATACTATGCAATTAGGTAATTGTTTAAAATAATTATCCATAAAATGTTGATATCTACTTGGTGCATTTTTATATCCAAATGGTAATACATTCCATTCGTAAAATCCTTGTGGTACCGTAAGTGCGGTTAATTCTTTAGATTCTTCTTCTAGCTTTAGATGGTAAAATCCTGATTTACAATCAAATTTGCTAAAATAATTATATCCTTGGATTTGTCTTATTTTTAATATCTTATTTGGTATCGGATAATTATATGTTATAGTTTTTGCATTTAAATTTCTATAATCAATAACCATTCTACTTTTTCCTCTTTTTTGTTCACTATGTTTATTTACTATAAATGCTGGACTATTATGTTTACTATTACTTTTTTGTATATATTGTTTTTCTAATAATTCATCTATATGCATTTTAAATTCTTTTAAATCGTCACAATTATATGTTAATGGTTTTGGGGTTATTATACTGTTTTTATCTATTAATTCAATTTTTATGGTAGTTTTATGTTTTTCCCATCCTTTTAACGGATCTTCGCTATATAATTGTTCTAATTTTTTCTTAACTATTTCTATTTTATTTATTGAAAATATAGTTATTTCTGTTTTATTTATCGAAAATACTACTAATTCTATTGTATCTTCAGCAGTTTTTATATTTTCTAACTTTTGTGTAATTTTTTCACTTCCTTTTATTCAGTCAGTTTTCTTTCTTATTTTATTATTATCTCTTTTTGCTCTTACTTTTTGTTTACATGGTGTTGTGAACCACCAATCGTTTCTAGTTATTATATGTGGGTATAGTTTATCTAAAAATGGCATTCTTAAAAGTATATCTTTTGATGTTAATTCATAATTATAAATTTTTTCTATTGTCAATATCTTATCCCATATTTGTGCTTTTACATTCCTAGCTTTATAAGTAATTAAGCTTCCTTCATTATTAAATCCTTTAACTATTATTGGTATTTTTAATTTATCCCATTTACTTTCCGGTAAGCAATTATATCTACATAAATTAGCTTCTGCTCCTGTATCTATCATAGGCGTATAATATCTACTGTAATATCCTTCCACTGCTATCTTCATTAATACATATATTTTCATTTTATGTTAAGGCTCTTCTTAAGAATAATCTTTCCCTATTATATGTTATGGCTAATTGTGTATGTTCTATATTATATGGTTTTACTTGTTCTAACCATTTTATTCCTAATATTATATCTGCTTTTTGCATTTCTTCTTTTACCTCAAATTCTATTTTTATTTTTCTAATTCTCCCTATTATTATTTCTTTTTCTGCTATATCTTTATTATTTATTAAACTTCTCGGTAGATCTGGGCATATATCATTATCAGTTTTTATTTCTTCATTTTTTACTAGATATTTTGCTATATGATTTTCTTCTTGTCCTGTGTTTAATAGTATTAAATGTTCTTTTTCATTTATTTTTCCTGTTATGTAATATTGGTTTAAATTACTTATTGAATTTGTTTCATAACTTGTTCTTTTTGATGAGCTTGATGACTCTGGTTTTTCATTAGCTATTCTTTTCGTTGTACTTATTCTATCATTTACTAATTCTAAATTTTCTTCTATATTTATGTCTCTATAGCTATAGTCATTATAATCTATTGTTTTTACAATTTGCTCAAATGGGCTATCTATTTGTATTTTATTAATCTTATTTTTCCCTGTTATTTTATGTTTTGTTGTTAATACATATAAATTTTTACATCTCGCTGTAAATATTTTACTTCCTGGGGTTAATTCTATTCCTGATATCTTCCAATATAATACTAATGATTTATCTATATTCCTATCTGTTACTGCTACTGAATAATTTGCACTTATTATAAATTTAAATTTTTGGTATATTAAATTTCCTTTTACGGCAGTTATTATGCTTTTTTCTATAGGTTTTATAATTCTATCATCTGCTAAATATAATTCTATTGGTGTATCTATTCCTTCTCTAAAACATGCTTTTATTAATATTTCTGTACCTCCAAGGTGTACGTATTTTATTGGATCTCCTTTACTTTTTATATCATTTATTTCTTTATTAATTATCCTTTTTGTTACTAGTGGTATACTAGCTTTTCCTTTTGCATATCTACAGTCTATTACATGTTCTTTTTGGCATACTACATAATATTCATCTTTTTTCCTACTAAAAATATTTTTTATTTTTGGTATTTTAAATATTTTTTACACTTAAATCTAACTCTTTTCCTTTTATTTCATCAAATATATTACTGTCAAATATTATCTTTTGTTCTGTTCCTTCGTCATTTAAATATTCTTCCTTTGTTATTATTTTTATATCTTCTTCAGTCATTTGATTCCTCTATCTCACTATCTATTTCAGTATCTGTTTCGTTTTCTGAAATTTCATATATACTATCTTCACTTTCTAGTTCATAATCTATATAATCTATTTGCATATATTCTGTATTTTCTATTTTTATTTCGGATATTTGTTTATTTTTTGGATTTTTAGGTAATTTACAATCTCTAGCTAAATGTCCTAACTTTCCACAATTATAACATGTACATTCTTTTATAGATTTTTTGTTTCTATATGGTCTTTTATTCTTGTAATTTTTTACATAATATCTTTTTCTTGGTTTCTTATATTTATCAGCTTAGTTATCCGCACCCCCTACAAATGGTATCAGAGCCCAGTAATTTAAAAGATACGGAAGTAATATACGTGTTAGAATTAGTTATTTATTAAATTAATTATGAGAAGACCATTTAAAAATAGAGAAGCTTTTAGAAAAATTAAAGAAAATTTAGTTAGTAATTATTCAGAATATATAAGTTTAAATAAAACAAAAGAAAATCCACAAAGATTAGCCTATTTAATTACATTAATATCTAGTATTGAAGCAAAATTAATAATCCATTTAAAATCTAGAAGAATGAGACATATACCACCTAATTATGATAAAATTTGATTTAGATATCCACCTAAATATTATAAACATAATTCAAATGAATAAAGAGCAAAAATACAAAGAATTAAAACAATTTATTTATGAAAAACGTAAAGAATTAAAAATAAGAAAAGAAAGATTACATTATAATATATTTGCCGGAGTTAGTAAAAATTCAATAAATATACAAAAAGATGAAATATCAAAATTAGAATCCCAAATAGATAGTTTAGAATATATATATCAACATGAACTATTCACAATAAAATGAATAAAAAAGAATTTATAATAGATGAAAAAATATATGAAAATCACGAAGGATCAAAAATAAAAATAGTATTTTCTAATCTAGGAAGAAGATATAAGAAAATAGGAGAACATTTATATTTAATGTTAGAAAAAGAAGAATTAAAATTAGAAGATAAATTAACAGCAATGGTAAGAATAGAAAAAGAAAATGAAGAAATAGATAGAAAAAAGGAAATAGAAAAAATTAAACAACAAACTACGAAAGAAATACGAAAAATAGAAGAAACTAAAAATAGTAGAATTGCTGAATTGGAAAAAGAACTACAAATGTTAAAAGATTTATACGAACAAAGACAAAAAGAAAAAGAAGAAAAAGACAAAGAACAAAAATTAATAAACGAGATAAATCAATTTAAAGAAAAATTAGAAATAAATAATATAGAGGTAGAAGAAACAGATAATTATGATTCAGAAGATAGTGAAACATATACAGAAATATTAACAAATATAAAAGATTTAGAAATTAACGAAAAACAAGAAAAAATTAATGAAGAAAACTTAGAAAACACCAATACAGAAATAAATACTCTTGATAAAAAAGAAGATGAAAATCTAATACCCAAAACAACAGAAATAAGAAAACCTATATATTACAAAAATAAATTTAAAAGATATAATGAATATGACAAATGGACACCAAAACAAATAGTTAATAAAAATTATAACTTCTTAGATCTAAATTGTGTAATAGATACAGAAAAAACAATACAATTATGGATAGGATATATGACAAAACAATTATTAGATAATAATATAAACATAACAGATGCACCAGAATACATAGAAAAAACATTAATAGGATCAGTAAAATTATGGTTTACAAATTTAACTGAAAATAGTAAGAAAGTATTAAGAGCTAATAAACCTATGGAAGGAGCAGCATCAACAACAACTAAATTAACACCTATATAATTATTGAAAAAATATGAAACAGCTATAAAACATGAATTTGGTAGTATGACAACATTAGAAGAAGAACAAGATGAAGAAAAAGATACAAATAGGAATTTAATGATAAAATTAACAATATGTAATATGTGTTATATAGATGAATATACTTGCACATTTAAAGAATATTATTATAAAGGAGCATATAGTATAGAAGAAAGTAAGGAAATAAGAAAATTATATTTTAATAAATTACCCGAACCATTTAGTTCAAAAATAATAAAAAGTTGGGAAGAAGCAAAAATAGTAGATACATTAGGAGCTAGAATAAAATTTTTACAACAATGGTATAGAAAGTTATGTGAAAAATATAGAGAAGAATTAAAAATGGAAAAAACATTAATAAGAAATTTAGCATGTTGCAAAAATAAAATAGCACCTCAATTTGGATGCGAAGAAAGATATTATAAGAAAAGAAAAAGACATAAGAAATATAAGAAATATAAAAAATCAAAATATTCTCTTCAACCATATACATAATAAAATATAGTCATCTCAGATTACTATATACTAGATTATTCTTAAATAACATGTTCTTCGGTCACTACTAGCATGGTAATTCGGATACTTTTCCCTTAAACAACGCCTCAACTTTGGTTACTCCCCGCCACGGCTTCTTGCCTCATTGGTTTCACCTTTAGGATGACATGGTTCCTTGGTATTAATTAAAGTCACCAAAACTTAAGCATTTTCAACAAATAAAGTCACCAACAACATCACCTTCTAAACAAAAGTTCACTTTTAAAGTCACCAAAACTTAAGCATTTTCAACTAATAAAGTCACCAACCACATCACCTCCTAAACAGTAATCCACTACTAAAGTCACCAAAACTTAAGCATTTTCAACAAATAAAGTAACCAACAACATCACCTTCTAAACACTAGTTCACTATCAAAGTCACCGGCACTTAAGCATTTTCAACAAATAAAGTAACCAACAACATCACCTTCTAAGCAAAACTTAAGCTTTTACAACTAACAAAGCCACCAACGAAACTAATTCACTATTAAAGTGACCGGCACTTAAGAACAAATAAAGTAACCAACGACATCACCTTCTAAACAAAACTTAAGCTTTTACAACTAACAAAGGAACCAACGAAACTAATTCACTATTAAAGTCACAGACACTTAAGCATTTTTAACAAATAAAGTAACCAACAACATCACCTTCTAAACAAAAGTTCATTATTAAAGTCACCGGCACTTAAGCATTTTCAATAAATAAAGTAACCAACAACATCACCTTCTAAATAAAAGTTCACTTTTAAAGTCACCAAAATTTAATCATTTTCAACTAATAAAGTCACCAACCACATCACCTCCTAAACACTAATTCACTATTAAAGTTACCAGAACTTAAGCATTTTCAACAAATAAAGTCACTAACTAAACCATTTTCAAGAAACTGAGTATCAAAACAAAAACAAATTCAAAACAAAAAAATACCCTTCAAAGTCCCTAGAATTAACCATTTTCGAACAACTAAGTATCCTAACAAACCACATTCAAAACAAAAAAAACCCCTTTCAAAGTCCCTAGACTTAACCATTTTCAAGTTACTAAGTCGTCAAACAAGTCACATTCAAAACACAAAATCCCCTTCAAAGTTCCTACTCTTAACCATTTTCAACCTACTGTGTCACCCTTAAAGTCCCTACACTTAATCATTTTCAGCCTACCAATTCACCAAATATAATCACATTTAAAACAGAAAAACACCTACCAAGTCCCTGAACATTTAAGATCAAGTTCACAATACAATTTTCAAGCAACAGCAAAACCAACAAGATGTCAAGAATAATGCTAGTGAATCGCACAAGGCCACACACGACTTCACTAGACTTCAATATGAACAATCAAAGAAAGATAACAACAATAGTGAATCATAGAAGACCCCACACGGATCACTATGTCCACATACCTTTGATATTTTTCTTAATTTCTTGATATTTCAAAATGGCAGCTTCAATCTGCTTATAGATTCTCTTACGGGAAACTGCAGTATAAAAATAATGATCTTAGCAAATTAAAAGATACACAACTCCATTTTCAAGTTACTACATGTCTACAACATGATTGAACTTTGAGCACATTGTACAAGTTTATGTATACTCAAGGTATAGATATTCTAAAATCCTTAAACAAGATCAACCTTATCTTTTAGAAAAGTAAAGAAACTAAATTCTGGTCTTGATGCCACAATTTAGAAAGATACAACACAAGGAATACAGACAGTATTGGAGAACTCTAAATGAAATATTAATAAAATATACTATATGACTCCTTGTATTAGAGTTTTAGCAAATAAGAAAATTGTGTAATATTGAAAATCTTTATTATTATGAAATCATAACTAATTATACTCTGCACGTTCTTAATGATTATCTTGAAAACGTGGAATCTTTCAAACATTGAAGACTAAAAATCTGTGGGACTTATGGATCATATCTCGAAAATTTTAAAGACAAGTAAACTTACCTAGAGACCCTATCTTTTAGAACATTAGTTCAATCTATGGGATTAAAGAGCTTTTCTTTAACTCTTTTGATTGGCACTTTTTTTCTTATTCATGTAGATATCTATAGATTTTACCACGATTAATGGTATCTACAAGAATATTTTTTTCCTTTCTCCTATGTAGTAACCCCTCTTGGATCCTTTTGCTATAATAATAGTGTTGTTATACAAACCCTCAATGTTTGTATGTTAATCTTAACGGAGTTAACGGAGTTTACCTCTAAACAGAGGCTGCCGGCTGGCTGGTGGACGGCTGTTTCACCTGCTGGTGGTGCTGCCGAATTTGGTGGAGATGGCTGCCAGCTGGAGCAGCGACGGCTGACGGCGGCTTAACGGAGGAAGCTGGAGCGGTGAAGGCTGGCGGCGGTGGGATTCCATCAACGGCTGGCGGCTTAACGTTGGTTTCGTGAGGAAGAGGGAGAAGAGAGGTAGATGAGGGTGAGGCTATTTTTGTGAAAAATAAATTAGGGTTTGAGTTATTTTGTTTAAAAGTGTGATAAATGGTGGATTTAATCTTAGCCATTGATCGGATGAGATCAATGGCTATGATTAAAATTAAGAGGAGTCAAATGAAATTGAAATTGCGGATTTTAATTTGAGGTCAAATTGGAAATGAATTTAGGCTAAAATTGACATAGACATATATAAAATATGGCTAGAAAGTAAACGAATTGAAAAAATTGACTTGAATTAGGGTTGCTATTTTAGGAAATGTAATAAAAATGTCGATATTAAAATAGATTACGTATATAAAAATTAATTTTTTAATAAAATTTATCATATTTATAACAATATCCAATTAATTTAATACAATGCATATATAAATATATATATATATATATATATATATATATATATATATATATATATATATATATATATATATATATATATATATAAATAAGATATTTAGTTATTTTATCATCACATTAACACGAGTAGTATATTTCCTCAATCATATGATAATATCAATGAATTTTGCAAATTACGATATAAGTATATATAGTGTGTGTATATATTGTAGTATATGCTTTATTTAAAGAGGTACATATATTGCATGGTACGTATATATGTGTATATATTTTCCATAGACTCTAAAGTCTAAAGTAGTATATATATTTAACTTACGACTAACGTATAGTCATATACATGATTACATGTGTAATTGTGTATATGTTTTTTAATTTTAATGTATTATATACTATATATATAATGTATATATATTATGTGTATATTGTTTAATGTATTTAAAATGTATATAGGTGGGTATATATAGTGTATATTGGAGAAAAAATTTTTAATATTTTTTTATGGTGTTGACCGGTTTTGACCGGGCTATGTGTAATGGGCCGGTCCCGAGTTGTTTCTTAAAAAATAACTGTTGGGCCTGGAATTGGATTGGCCCGTTAAACCAGTCCCGGAACCGAACTGGCCCACAAACTAGTTAAAAGTCACAGGCCGATTTTGGATTAACCCGGCCCGGCCCCGTTAACTGGTTCAGAGGAGTGATCATGCCTTAAAAATAAGTGGCCGTCGAAAATAAAATTCAAATTTAAATTGCAAAGTGAACCCAAAAAGAACATAAATTTGTGGTAGCTAATAATCATAATAATATGATGAGTATAAACAATTTTTGAATTGTTTTAATAAATGATTGTAAACTGTCGAAAGATGACTTAACAGATTAAAGAATATTGTGTTATATTATATTTTAACGAACGACTAGTACGAGATCGGTAAAGAAAAGTAAAAGTATTCATATGTGTAGAGACCATGTTGATAATTTTTCCAATAATCAGAATAATATGTCCACTATCTGTTTATTAATCTTGCATGTGTATTTGTACTCATCATGAATTCCTATTTTGATGCTAAAATTTTCAAAGGACCAGCAATAACTTTCTCAAACCACTATGCCTAATTGAGACATGAAAAAAACTCACAGTGACCTGTAGGGTCAAAATAACCCTAATCATAATCCTCATTCTCACAAATTAATCCCTTAATAACCTTGACTTATTACTTTTCACTAACCCAAATCTTCAATTCTTTTCCCAAGTTTATATCAATAAAATCGGGTCCATTAAATTTAGACATCTTCAATAAAATGCAATAGGTATGTCATTGTCACGACTCAAAAGTTGTTCATTATGGACTCACCTATAACCCCCCCCCCCCCCCCCCCCCTGCCCCCCTCACACCCTAGATAAGCCGGATCCCATAAAGGGACGACCCGGTTCATACCTACTCCGTAGGTGTCGGGGAGGGAGGGGGACCACTTCGGGCCTGACCTACGCGCCCTCACCCCAGCTTTGCTGGAGGAGTGTTTCGAACCCCCGACCCTGACACACCACGGTAAGCAAGCTTACCGCTGAGCCAAGGCCATCCCATAAACATATGTAATAAGTAATAGACTAATGAACAACAAGGGAATGATAACTGAATTAACGGGACAAACTATATAAATATATAAACGCAAACAGGTCCACATGTAGAGGAAGAGAAATAATATGCAAAATGAAAATCCCTAGACTCGGTGACACCAGTACAAGAGCTACTAATGTATAAGAGTAGGAACTGCTCTAATGCACATTTGTCCAAATGTACAAAAATATTGAAAGAAAATAAAGAAGGAAATCCATAAGTTTCTGAACAATAGGAGCTCAACTCAAATCTGATCAGCACGTCACTCTAAACGGGTGGAATCAGCGAGTTGAATAGTTTTCATGATCTAAAACTTGGTCATAATGACACCTATCAAACTCCTCATAATTGATACGGCAATCCCCACACGTACACATAAACTGAATAAGTTATTTAGGGAAAAAGGTTAAAACCCAATCTATATCTCAACCCAATCCAATAGAGACTGATAAAGAAATATGAAAGATAACAATCTCCTCCCCCCCCCCCCCCCCCCCCCCTCCCCCAAAACTTGGTAATCACATTATATAACCTACGAGATAATGAAAAGGAAATAAATCAGAAAGTCTATATAAAGTGTCTAAGAAAAATCGAAGATAACCATAATAGAACTGAAGTCATCTGATAGATACTAAAGCCAATTAGCCACTCCCTCTGAATCTCATGGAACTCCTGAACATGGACTTGTACTAAGTATTCAGGAACAATAGGCTTTATATCTACATTTGGAGTGAATAAATAAATAAACATGAGTATCAAACCACATAATCGATTAATCCTAATTCAAGGTGATGGCGAGAACCATCTAAATAATTTGTACAACTACAACCCTGGAAGCACAAGCAACTAAGGGACACACCTAGACTAGTAGATAACAACAATAATAATGGTAACTAAAACTGTCCAAGTCAAAAATTTCACAATCGAGAACCATATCAACAATTCACCAATTACGGTATACGCCAAACAGCGGAACCAATTGAATTGAAATAATGCGATGAATGAAATGTGATGAAATATATGCTAAAGTCTACACCAGTTGCCCTGTATAGCTTAGCTGAGACACATGGAGAAAGTACAAGTTCTAGATACCCACACGGGCCAATTTTCCATCGAGCATGGAAATCATGAATCCTTTTGGAACCATTTATCATTTGTTAACCTGAACGGATTTTTCAACTAACATGCAAGTCATAAATTAGTAAATCCATCTGAAACACTTTTCAATAGATTATGCAAGTCATTTTACATCAAATTTAAGAAAATATCACTTTTAGAGATCCGTGATTGAAATATGAGTGATTATGCATGAATCGTGAAGATAAGAAACAATACAATTGAAACACCTCGAACTCTGGCCCTTGCAAAATTTTCTTAGCTTTGAACATTCTGTGCTCATACGACTACATCATACCACTCGTGTGGAGTGGATACAGTTTGAAGTCCTTGGTCGTATGTTGGTCAGTGTCACATTGGACAAGTTCTATTCTTGGTATGAGAAGGAATCATACTAGTCGTATGTTAGGGTACGAGAAGTATAGTGCTAAACTGTATGATGTCCAAAGTTTAGCCTAGAGGATTCTGCTTAGGGTACGGTTTGAGGGTACTTGTCGTATGGTATTGGTACGGTGTAGGCTCAGGAGTCGTATGATGGACATAATATGGTGTCCAACATTCTGTCTACGGTACGAGTGATGGGTACCACTCGTATGTTGTGTGTACGAGTTGGGGGGGGGTTGTCATGCCCTCCTGTGCCCCTTTTTTTAGCTTTTAAGTTGAGGGCATTCCATACATTTCCTACCCCAAAACCCTTAATACCCCACGTCTTATAACATATTGTAGACTCTCATAACACACTTTGAAGGATAAAAAAAACTCTCGAAATCCTCTCTAAACTCTCTCTTGAAGATTGGGCTAGGGTTTCTACAAGGTGTTCATCTAGAGGCTCAAGAGTCAAGTTCTTTTCGTGAATCATCGTGAAAAAGGCGTGTGCCTCTTCCCTCATTGTTAGTTCATGGAAATCATGTATTTAAAGCTTTATTTATGAATCATTAAGGGTGGTTTTGAAAACCAATGTTGAGTGTTTTGTTGCATAGTGTTGAGTATTGTTTACTCTTGGTTTAAATTGTGAGTATACATGTTTTAATAATGGTTTTGCACATGTGGGTGCTCGAGAATTGTGGTTTAAAAATTGGGTCATGGTTAACCCTAAACTTGATATTTTTTACTTTGGTTTTGGTCTTGGTAAAGGTATGCCCTCTATGTGTTTGTGAAAATGACTATGAGAAGAATCTACCACATGATGAGTTATGTTTTGAACTAATTCTAGGCATAATAATGTTAATAAAGAATGTATGATTTTGTAAAGGTATTGATGGCCATAAATTGAATTAAAATATGATTTGAACTAAGGCATTGGCCTAATGATGTAAATGGTTGGTAAAAGGTTTCATGAAGGCCTTGTTGGCCATATGTTGATTTGAATTGTAACCTTTGTGGTTTAAATGGCTAAATGCGTTCGAATCCCTAAATATTAAATTGAATTGATGACTTTGTATAGACAATGGGTTTGAGTCCCACAGTTGAATGATAACGGTTAAGGCATGTTATATACTTGCTAGTGGGGTTGGTATGACGATACCAATGGGATATCTTTGGTATTTAATTGGACTAATGGTTTTGTGCATGTGTGAGAGTGTTTTAAATTGGTCTTTAAAGCGGGATGTGTATTCGGTCCATGAAAGTAGAGTCCGAAGGACTAACACTGGAAACTGCGTTAGTCGGTGTGGGTATCTATATGACCAGGAGGTTTGAGTCCCCTAAATGGATGTATTAATGGGAGGTTCGAGTTCCTCATATATAATATATTGGTGATAAGTCACCTTGATTAAGTCAGGAGGTGTGACTCACCCAAAATGGCATATACGGATATGGATATTCTCTGATTTGTACGCTACACACACTAAGGCCCTTCCAGCTAGGGGAGAGCTAGACCCATATAGCCCGTAGGTGCCTTGTTTTATGATGGTTATGTTACACAACCCAAGTTAACATTTTCAAAGTTCATGGTAAGCGTTGTTCCCATCATGACACGATATATAAATATATATATATATACATGTGATTGCATATGATGATTTGACTTGGTTTTATTGAAGGCATTATTTTATTCCTCTATCCCTGAGTTATATGCTAGCGCTATAATTGCTAATCATTTACAGACGCTGTATCCCCACGTGACATAGGGATCGAAGCTTCTTCTTATTTTCCTGTGTAGTGATCAGGTGATCCCATGGTTTGTGAGATCGCCATTGAAGTAGTCAGCTTCCATACTTTAGAAGGCATTCATTACATTGTTTTTTACTATTTGTCTTATACTTGGTTTAGACGTTGTTTTTGGCTATTGTCGGGGGCATGTCCCAATATATTATTGACTTTAGTTTTGTAGAGGCTTTGTGGATTATTTTGGACTTGAGTATGATGGTTTAGTTTGTTGTTTGGTGGATTGACTTATATACTTTATGAGTATAATTAGACTTACTTTCCATTATCTTGCTATATGTTCGAAATTCATTGACACTTGTGGTTGATACGTTGGTTAGGCTAGGTGAAGGGGGTGATCTTCGATCCACGTGGGACATGAGATACCCATCACGGCCAGACCCTAGTTCCGATCGTGACAACAATATCACAAAATTTACACATAAGGCCATTCTAAACCCAACAACACTAGATATAAGCATAAAATCATCAATCTAGCTTAAATGATTAAAATATCACTCATAAAGGGGCAGGTACCTTCATTATCATTGCCTATCAAGTCCAATAAAATCATTAATCTGTTTTTCCCATTATAATCCAACAATCAAGAATATAGGAATATGTAATACAAGTTAATAATTCTATTTTAGCCATTTTTAGTACATTGGTAACCATATAGATGCTCGTCATCTTATCTATACTGGAACCCTTATTACACACTACTCCCCATATAAATAACTAAACACATTAGCTCTTCAAAAGTGTCAGCAAAAGTCTCAACTTTGCTTAGGAGAAGATCTAAAAAGTTAAATAGAAGTTTTTTCCTTCTGAATAGCCTACGAATGAACCCAATGTACTTAAATATGGACTATACATAAGAATATGGAACAATAGATATCCATTTTTCTATACTTAAATCTTAAGTATAAAAAGTCAATCAAAATGTCAACCCAAGCTCCCAAGAAAAAACAAGAATCTTATTAAACATAACATAATCCATATCATAAAGAGCTCAACTAAGAAATTTCATCAAAACTCAGTTAAAATCGATGTTGAAATCATTAAAATAACCTTTCTGAACTCTACTAGAAAAACCAAAAAATTTCAATTGAAGAAACAATGATTTGAAGATGAAATCATGGAATAATGTTTCGAGAATGTTAAAATATTGATTTAGAAACTTACCCAATGAATAAATCTTGTAAATCACCTTTTGAATCTTCCTAAAATGAGTTCTTATATTTCAAATTTTTTTTATAAGATGTTATGTCAAAAAAGGGTTTAAATCAGTCTAGGTCATTTTCCTCTATGCAATCGCGAGGATGACCCAATCCAAATAGTCACAATCGCCATACTACACTTCAAAAATATAAAGGTTGACCCAAATCTCACTTCCTTCATGATCATGGTGCCCACCATGTGATTGCAATGACCAAACAAATCCTTTTTTGCGATTGCAAGGGCCTCATCGCAAAAGCGTAGAAGGTTTTCACCTGCACCAAAAATAGAAACAAATACTAGCAAATCATGTCTAGAAATTCCTAAAAAACCTTCAAAAGTTATTTAACTCACTATAAATGAAAACCAACTATGCTACAACATAAAGTCAAAATTTTGAACTCAATTGAATTATTTAATTTTTTGAATAGAGGTTGTTATCAACAGATGTTGAGTAAAGTTAATCTATGCTTTAACTTTCCAACATCCCATCAAAACGCTCACATTCAATTAAAAAGCTTCAACACCAGAACTGATAACACTACTAACCTAAAAATGACGTTCCAAAGCAAAAGGAACTAACTTAATTCTCATACAACGTCAAAATATCAAAAATATTGACCAAAGTCACTCATTCCAAAAGCCTTATAAAATTAAAAACTCACATAGATCACAAATGATCACCTTAAACACCATGACACCTACTCTCGTACTCCACAAATACGATAGTAACACTATGAGTGATGCAAAATGTTCAAAATAAAACATAAGCAAAATGCAAAATTAGGATTGTTACATCATCCACTACTAAAATACACATTCAACTCTATATGTAAGATTATTAAAGGTACCCCAACTATCAAAAAGTTGGGGTTATCTACTCTTTATATTTAACTCTATCTCCTACATAGCCTCATCAACTATATAATTCTTTGATAATAATCCTAATTGGATAACTAGAATTGATATTGAACCCACAAAATTAGGATAGATAAGAAATTGGAGATGAGAAGTGAAGAGCAAAATGTGTAATTAAACAAAGAGAGAAAGAGAACTTAATGAAATGTAAAAGAAAATAAATTGAATCCATAATATGATAACTCGATGATTAATCAGCCAAAGAAGATAACACAAGTAGTTTGTTAATCCACCCTAATCACTCAATCTAAACTAACAATTAGAACCGAACACAATCACTACACTAGTCTAGAGTAAACAATTATCAATGTCTATTCAATAAAATTTAATCATCCCTTAATCTAAGAATGAAAATTGCTAAGGCATTTATTTATAGTTATTGAATTTACAAAAATAGCCTATTACAATAATAGTCCAAAAGTGACTATTTAAAAATAACCCACAAACCCCTTTTTGATTGTCCAAATGGCATCTTGATCGCTTATGACCTTGTGTATTTTTTGCTCAATTTCTTCATCTGGGCTCCAAACAATCATCCATATTTAGAATCTCATCCAAATGTGCCCCACACTAATCATTTTCATATCATCCTCCCCTTATTCAAAAGGCTATATAATCGAATCCACACCCTGCAAAAACATGAGAAGGACAAACGACCAACATATCCTTATACCATGAGGATTAGCATATAAACCATGATGCCTAGAAAACACAAATTTGAAATACAACAAAGGATCCTTTGTGATTAATAAGATTAATGCATTATAGAACATACAAGGGATCTTACTCTGATATATATCATGGAACAAAGAAATCACAAATGTCCGACAACACACTTATTTTTCTATTTTGCCATAAAACCACACTAAAGGTGGTGTCACCATTGGTTCAAACACCTGTAAGGGTTTATCGAGGTCGAAGATATGAAATACTTACATCGTTTTGTTCTAAAAACAAATAGATCAATCCAAGAAACCCCTACCTCTATATAAAGAAAATCCCATATAAGCATGGACATTATCATATGCGAAGAGGTAATAGTGAAAGAAAAAAAGAAATACGAGGCTTATCACAGGTGTGGCGATATAAAAGAGTACTAATATGTTCAATAGAGATAAAAAGAAAATCACTACAAGTTGGAACACCCAAGGATGGAATCATGACATTTAGGTTCATATTACCTTTGCTTTCAAGAGAAAAATGAGTTCACTAATGTGTTCCTACCACCAGAGGTATTGAGGAATTGATTACAAACCAGTTCAATCCAAAACAAATGGTCCTCCAAAAATGCTGGGTTTCCTCTATTCATAATATTAAGCATTCTCCCAAGATCCCTATTCAATACTTCAAATTGTCTAACCTTATAAAGGTGATAAAAAGTTTTGAACATCCCCGAACTCTTCCTAGTCATAACTCGCTTGTCATCTTGACCAAGGAACACATTATAAGTCCATATTTCATTTTATTACCGGGGTTATATAGAAAGAGATTCCATTAAAATGGGTTAAGAAAACACCCATATGCCCCTTTAGAATTCTTATCTTCACACCACATATTCCACTCAAAGTTATGAGTATCATGATATGCAAACAAATAATATAGAATGGTGTCACATAAGTCAACTCCATCAAATTTGTTCATATAAGAAGGTTCACTCGTTGATTCAAGCACATTAAGGACTTGATGTAGAATGGGAACACATAAAAATGAAGGGATAATTGTAGAACATAGCTCACCTTTCTTTTGAACACCATCTCTTTCATTAAATGTACTATCATTTTCCAAAAAAAAGATTTCCACCATTGAAAAGTATGGCATCACACCATACTGGATTTTCAAACAATTGGTAGTCTTCAAGAGTAGTGACACTTCAAACATTATAAGACACACCATTATGTTCAGCATTTCTATTATTTATGTCATCATTGTATAAGAGATAATCCCTAAGTATATTCCTCCTCAAGATACTCAAGAAAAAAATAAGAAATGGAATCAACAACTAGGAAATCATTATATTTAAGTAAATATTCTACATGACTAACTATATTATTACCATAACTAAGTTGAGGTTCATTTATCACATTAGTTAATTCTTCAATTTGTAGGGCATGTTTTGAAGTAAATTGGTCATCATCACTGTTAACACTAGTTGGTAGTATGTTGAAATCAAAAACATCTAGCTCATGATTACCATAAATAGACCCCATTAGTATTTGGCTACCCTTATCACATGACAACATACTTTCTGACATGATTTGGACCAGGGCCTAGTTGTATCGGGTGCCTCAAGCCTAACCGGGATCGGAGACTAGCCCCAGTAGACAACCATATCCCCCTGTACCCTATGTTGGATGAATTTTGAATATATAACAAGATAGAAAAATAATTAATCAAAGACAATAATAAAATCCATAACCATAACCATCCCACAATCCAATCAAACATCCAACCGGTGTCAGTCCCAATATAAATACCAATGCCAATGCTAATACCAATACCGATACCACTTATCCCCATAGTAGTCATACAAAGTCACTAACCGAAAACAAAGAACATCTATTATGGACATGACCCGGACCATAGCCAAAACCAAATTCCAAAAAATAACCAAAAGTATGAAAAGAAATCCATAGCATAAAATAGATTCTTCCGTAGTATGAAAGTTCACCACTTCAGTCTGATACAAATGTTGTCCCCTAATCCAAGTCGCTGAGTACGAGGAGTAGTATGGATGGTTCTTGCATCGAGTAGGGATACAACGCTCGAAGACAGGTTAGCAGGTGAATGCTAGCATGTACTCATAAGTAAGGATAAAATAATGCCATTATCCAAAAATCAAAGTAAATAACCATTCACAATCACATACATACATATATATACCATGCCAGTGAAGGGAACTAGGATTAGCATGTATTTAAAACCTTTAACCTGGGTTGTGTAGCTTGACCGTCATAAAACTACCCACGATATATATGGGTCTAGTATTACCCCCTGAACGGGCTCCAGTACATGTAGTTGCAGGAACTAGAGATATCATAGGGGTCAGGGATTCCCGTGTACCCTTTGCCCTCCATGATACATATATACAAGTATAAACTTAGGGTATTCCCATGTACCCCACAAGTATATAGTCACCATGACCAACCATTATGTCTGCAAAAATGAGTAAACAGTGTCCATCTATTGGACTGACACCTTCATGGTTAGCTATCACAACCCAAGAGTTAATTACCAAGGCATAGTGAAGTGTTATAGTCATACCGACTATAGCTTGCAAGTAATGTCATTAGCCAACACTTACGGGATTCCCAAGTACCCCATAGGATTTATAATCAATCAAAAACATGGCCACCAAGGGCTTTCAAAATTATTTAATCAAATAAAAAAATTTAGGATTCCATTACCATTTTATGCAATGTAAGATTTTCATAAAAATCAAACTATGTGACAAAAAATATTCTCATTGGCATCTTAACAAACATGTAGATGGCATAGAGTTTCATAAACCAAAAAAAAGAACCAATTAATCATTCCCATAAAACCACATGTTCAAACCATCATTATAACATGAAAACCATAAATAGAACACGGAGAAACACCAACCAACCCTTAGTAACCAAAACCCCCAAGACATATTTCAAAACCAACATAAATCCATAATAATGCCTTGAAAACCATAAAGTAAAACATGCTTTTAGTTTGAACTAACAATGAGGGAAGAGTAACATTCCTTAGACAACAAGGAAGAAGGAGAGAAACCACCCTTGAGAGCCTTAATTGACCACCTTGAGGAAACCCTAGCCTTTTTTTAAATCAAGAGCTTGAGAGAGATTTAAGAGTGATTTGAGAGTGTTTGATTTAGGAATAGTATGTTAATAAAGTTCCAAGAGTATTTTAAGTCATGGTGTCAAAAGAAGTTGAGAGGAGAAATGTCCAGAATACCGCCAACTTAAACTGTAAAAATTTCAGCAAGTGGGTACGGTTTGGATCCTTCACTCATACCCTATCATACAAGTTGTCCCTTCAAATCTACTTTGATTAGAATATTAGACACCACATTCTATCCAACATACAACTCTTTAGCCTAAATCGTACCCTATAATATGAATAGTACCTTTCAAGTCGTACCCCAAGTAAGATCTCAAAGCTAGACACTGAACAACATATGGTTTGGTACTATACTTCTCATATCATGTACATATAACTCGTATGGAGTTTTATTATACCAAGAACAAAACTTGGACAACATCAGACTGACCAAAATATGAATCGGGTCCCTAGAATCATACCCATACCATGCGAGTGGTATGGTGAGTCGTATGACCAATAAAGTGCTCAAACTCACAAAATTTTGCCAGGACCAGAACCCAGGATGTTTTACTTTCACTCAAGTTAAAAGTGCTAACACTAGCTAAAATCAAATCAATCTTTATATAAGAATCAATCCGATCATCTATAGGATTAACTAGTGTTCGGACACCTATAACAATGGCATTATAATCATGCAATAAGGTGTCATCAATGGCATCACAAGGCAAAATATCCCTAAGAATACTGTCACAATCGAAAAACCAAGGGTCATAATGGCTTATGTCATGACAAGCCTTGACAAGTAAGCCAATTACCCAAACTAATATGAAATAAGAAATCAATGCCAAAACCCAAGGCAAGACCCCTAAAACAGAGTCGAACCACACATATATATAGTTCAAGTGAAAAAACAATCAAGATACCAAACCAATTCAAAAACTTGGAGTCACAGTGTAAAGAACCACTAATATATCTCGAGATTAAATTATACATAAGATATCCAATAAGAAACCAACTGTCTGTGGATACAATAAGACATAAACTTGATAAGAAATAGTAGTGCCCAACTATGGATACATAGATCATCGCTACCATAAATAGACTCCAACTTCCTCTTGAATCATCTATCTGTGTAGCATACTCGTACCTAGATCTGCACCAAAAGGGTGCAGTAGGGATGAGTATGGTCCACTTAAACTCAGTACGTATCATAGGATGACTGAGTAAAGTAGAAATTAAATAATATAAACACAAACTATGGGCACATCACCTACAATCAAAAAATGTCCTAAATGGTAGACCACACCATCTCCACTAACAATTCTACTATATACACATATAACAATAAAAGGTACACTTACTCTAAATACAAGTACAAGAAGATAGAGCAAATGGATAGATATTAAGTCACAAATAGAAATACAATCACAAAATAAGCACAACATATGGAATGAAATAAAGAAGATGATAATGATGCACAAGGTCATCGCACATTCTCTGTATGTACGTACCGAGCTCATCTACGAATGTGATACTATGAGATATTTGTCAGCCCACACCTATCGTACTCAGATACAGACATAGGACTTAATGGGGGTTCGTCAACTTGTATAAATCCAATATCCAATACCAATATCTATGACTTCTCTGCGGCATATCGGTCGGAGAGGGTTTATAAAATCTAATAGTCAATACCAATATCTATGACTCCTCTCCAGCACATCCCCCAGAGAGGGTCTACAAAATCAAATATCCAATACATATATCTATGACTTCTCTCTGGCATATCCCTCAGAGAGGGTCTACAATGATGTCACAAGTCAGTGTTTCTAATGTTCCCAGTGTTGCTAGCCTTTCCAGAGTTTTCAGTATTTCCATGATGTTATCAACATTTCATGATCACATATATGACATAAGAAACAAATCAAGCACATCATACAACAACAACAATAACAATGGGTGTATAAAGTATAAGAGGAAATAAGAATGATGTTGCAATGCTCACAACAAACCAAAATAATAACAACTAATATACAATCAATATACCAACCATGTGAGCCCAAAATCCACTCAAGTCCCCTAAACATTCATGATCCAATATAATACATAACCATTAATTAGAACATGCAACAAAATGACATTGATACCACATAATTCCCGAAATCTAGGCTTTTCCCACTAAGAACAGTGTAACCAAACATACATTTATCAATACAAGGCGAACAACATTATATAAGATTCCACACAGTCACACATTGCAATTAATATCTCAAAACAACCAAATAATATCCATAGAGGCCTCTACACGAGCACATAAATCACCTAAAAGCATTTTCATTGATGCAACCTAATACCCATAGCATGCATTTACATTATTATTAACTACCCAACCTAGTTTGAAGAAAGTTAAGCCATAACCTTCCTTGAATGTCGAAAATTGGACTGGACAACCTTCTACATGGAGCTTTTCCCTCACAAACGAACTCAAAATCAACTAAAATATAAAAATATAAAATCTATGCATCAGAAAAACCAACGTTGCTCATATTACCTATGTAATACCCCGCATGTTTCTAAGCTAGGAAGTGAATAAGTTCCTACGAATGAAATCTCCTATCCTGTGATTCATATTTGAGTACATGACTTACAATAAATATCCTAGTATAATGCATTAAGCATGTTCATATAAGTCACTTAAAGTAATACAAGCTAAGAGTTTTTGAATCCATCAAGTTTGAGTATTTGATTTTCCAAGGGTCATATTTGAATGAGTATAACTCGATGTTAATATGGTATTTTGGATGATTTAGACCCACTAAATTGTTGAGAATCGAATTATCTTTCCAACGATACCAATTATGCCTTAATCCAATACCCGAGCGAAAAGTTATGCCCATTTTTGTGAGAGATAGTAAGCATTGGCGATTGGTTAGGCGCCGCCTTATCCAAGCATAGGCGATTGGTTAGGCGCCGCCCAACCCAAGCATAGGCGATCACTTGGGCGCCGCCTAAGTCAATTCCAGGTGTCAAAAACACTCCGTTTTGAGTTATTTTAAAGGTAATTAAGTCTTTAAATACTCCTAACACGTCCCTAAACTTAACCCTATGAAATATATAGCTTCTAAACATATTACAACCCTATTTTCATCTCAAAGCTCATCATCCAAGAGCACTAAAGGAGAAAAAAACTTGGGTTGAATAATTAAGCTTGAAAATCTGATTTCAAGGAAATTCCTCCGTCAATCATCAAGAATCTTCCTTCTAAGATATGTGTAGTGTTCATTCATGGATTCCTTTCGTCCGTGGAGTTCAAGAATCAATCTTTAAAATACAAAAGCTTGGTTGATTGTGGTGATATGATCATACCCATATTGATGCTTGTTTGTTTTCCTCTTTTTCATTATAAAGTATGATTTCTATATTGTTGGGTGTTGATGAACATGTTGTTGATATTGGGTGATTTCCAAGATGAAATCTTTATATGTTTTTGTGAATTCATAATATCATATGAGTTGGAAACATGTATATTTGGTTGTTCATGATGTATAATTTGATGAATTCACCTATGCTTAAGATGTGCATGTAAGATGTTTGACAAAATGCCTAAGGAACTAGAAATCATGCAATATAGCTAAATTGTGACTAAGTGAAGGATTCATGATATGCCCTTACATTCCAATGACTTCTATGTTGTTAATGTGCCTTGTAAATGTTGTTGGAATACTCATGAACTATTCTTATGAGATTATTCTATGTTTACTTGCAAATCCTACTTATGAACAAGATGTATGATAACCATGTAATCCACATGAACTTCTATGCTATTAGTTTGTGTTGCCAATATGATTATGCAATGAATATGATATTAAGATTGTATAAGTACTTCCATGGGATATGAAATCCTTTCCATGCAATACATTGTTGATAACCATGCATAGTATGAGATCCCTACTTATGATATTATATATTATGGACTCTACTCTTATGATCAAGTTAGTCATGTGTATCAGTTTCCTTTTATCGAGTCCTGGGAGTACTTGTACCCGAAAACTATAGCTGTGTGCCTAGATCCATGTCATGTTTCACGATATCCAAACTCAAGCTATGATTCCATTGACTTCAGTCAGTTATGTGACTCAGGAAAACCTCATGATCTTAGTCAATTTTCAGATATCAGTAACATTCCGCCTGTCAACGGAATCCAGTAAGATTAAGTCATGCACAGTCAATTATTCATGTCCAGTACCTCCAGATGGGAGTAGAGGGTAGCACTGAGTGAACCTAAGGATGGGGACTCACCCGCCAGTTCAGGGTGTGATTCTTAGTAGCAATCCCTGTGTTCCAGAACTACGTAGCCAGCGTAGGTTGAGACATCTTAACCCATCAGATTAGGGTTGATGAGGTGGCTTAACCCGTCAGTTTAGGGTTCCGACCGTTCTCATTGAGTACCCGCCAGATAAGGGTCACTCACAGATTGTCCTTACCCGTGGCACGGTACTGACACCTCTCCAGTTGGGGAAGAGATTGGACCCCAGCTTAGCCATAACTGTATATATGGGGCATGTCGGTTAAACACTACTTCCCATAGTTTTAGTATCAGTCTCAGTAAAAGTACTTAGGGCGTTCTTCAGATTTCAGTATATACAGGACTGTCAGATATAGTCGTCCATGTTATCAGTTTCAGTATTAGTCATAATAGTTATCAGTAAACCATTAATTAGCTTACAGGTCATGCTATCATGTTATGTGTGTTGGCACTCCTACGTTCATATTAGTCAGTCAGTGTTTTTCATGCATGAAACCCTTTATGTTCAACCTACCTTCCTCGTATACTCAGTACTCCAGTTGTACTGACGCATTTGCGCTATGGTGCTTTCTTTTCATGTTACACCATAGGTTCTGAGACACGAGTTCCAGCGCAGCAGTAGCGGTAGCATTCCAGTCACAGAGACACAGTGAGTCCTCATTGATTCGAGGACAATATGATTTGATTCATTTATTTATTTCTTTAGTTTAGTTTTACGGAGTTAGTTGGATACATGTTCCTTCAACTCCTTATTGAGACAGTTTAGAGGCTTTCAGATTTACGTTCAGATTTACGTTCAGATTAAGTTGTTTTGGGTATTTTCACCCACATGATTGTATTCAGTTGAACCTCATGGCCTTATAGTTCTATGTATTCCGCATTATTATATCATGATTTGCAGTATACGGGTACCGATATTATTCATGGGTTAGCTTGTGGTCCCTCGGGGTCATGAGCACCGTGTAGCATTCCAGTTCAGCAAATCGGGTGTTACAACCTATTTTTGAGTCGGGGTCAAAAATTGACCTCCAAAATGAGTTTTCAAAAAAAGGGGTAAAATTGGAATTTTAATTCAAAAATATATTTTCCAAGATTAAAGGAATTCATAGGAGAAAACCTAGGTATAAATAGAGTGAATTTGGGGTTTGAGTCGAAGAGATGATAATTTCGGTCTTTCGAACCACAATCCCCAAATTCCACCTTTAAATTCATATTTAAAAAAGATTTTGAATGATAAGTTCAAAGAGACGTAATTGTAATTGGAGTTTTGCAGCTTACTCAAGCTTAGAAATGTAATAGAATCCTCAAAAACTCGATCCACAAGCTCTAAGTCTCAAAAATGGTGAAGAAAACCAAGAAAAAGAATTATTTATATCTAGATGTTAGATACCGCTAAAGTGGTCAAGTACCCGCTTTAGTGCTCACCACTAAACAACCAAGTATTGCTTTAACAGAACCCGCTTAGTGTGCCAGTCCACTAAAGCAGACAAGGTTCGCTTTAGCACCTTCCGCTAAAGCGCCCTTGCCCAGATGGTAGCTGCCGACTAAGTGGCTCTTCTGTGCATGCCGCTAAAGTAACCAAAGTGTTGCTTTAGTGGCTACATCAGCCCTCAGGGGGGGACCCCTCAGGGTTCATCTAGATTCCCGATTAACCAACTATGCTACCCCATTAAATTTAAAGGATCGGACTCAATGGCGATATCAGATTTTTGAAAAAAATATTTTTTCACATAATTGACCCCCGAGACCTATTTTTACCAGTTTTGAATTAAGGGTCGATATGAGATATAAAAGACATGAAACCACGCTAACCACATCACCAACATAAAATCGACGTTTCGGATCTGCTGGCACAGTCTATTTTTCCATCTAATGCACAAATCAACAAATTTTGACTAAAGTCAACTATAAGGATTTTCAAGCCACCATAACAACAAACTCACACAAATCAGATTAAAATGCTTTGGGAACTATACCAGCCATTGCCACACCCCAAAAATACCATAATGCAACCATAGAGAGGGGAAAATGGTCAAATTAAACCAAAATAAAAAATTCACACGAATCACCAAAAGTCAGGTTATTACATCATCCACCTTTAAGAATCTAGTCTGTCCTCAAACTAAGGGCAATAAAAATACCTAAATCCCTAAAAAACTGGAGATAACTATCACGTGTATCGAACTCAACCTCCCAAGTGTACTAATTTACAGGTTGATGCCTCTAATGGACCTAAACCATAGGAATAACTCTAGAATGCAACAGTCTAACATCCTTGTCTAGAATGGAGACAAACTCCTCAACAAAAGACAACCACTCATCTAATTGAACTAAATCCCAATGAATGACATGAGACTTATTTGGAATGTAACGCCGAAGCATGGAAACATGAAAAAAACTGAATGAACAATTGATAAATCTGAGGGTAAGGCCAACTCATACGCCACATCACCAATAGTCCAAAGAATCTCAACTGGTCCAATATACTTAGGGCTAACCTTACCCCATCTTCCCAAACCTCATTACGCCCTTCATGGGAAGCACAAGAAGGAAAACTCGATCAACAATACTAAATATCAAGGCACGAAGTCTACCATCCGCATCGCCCTTCTTCCTTTTCTGAGCCACTTGAAGTCTATCCATAATGACTCAAACTCTATCCAAAGACTCAGGAAGGAAGCCAGGACCTTGAGGTATAATCTCATAAACGTCAAACCAACCAACTGGAGAGCGACAATGCCTATCACATAATGCCTCGAATTGAGAAATCTCAGTACAAGAATGGTAGTTATTATTATATACAAACTCTACCAAATCTAGGTATTGCTTCCACTGACAACCAAAGTCCATCACACAAGCACCGAGCATATACTCAAAAACCTGAATTGTCCTCTCTGACTGACCGTCAGTCTTGGGGTGAAATATTATAATAAGATCAACCTGGGGACTGAAATCCTTCTAAAAAGACCTCTAAAAGTAGGATGTGAACACTAAACCTTGATATGAGATAATAGACACTGGCACACCGTGAAGATGAACTATCTCTCGAATATAGATACTCGTTAACCTTTCAGCATTGAAGGAAACTTGAACCTGAGTGAAATAAGTAGATTTGGTCGGCCAATCCAAGATAATCCAAATAGTAGTAGAACCACGAGAAGTATGAGGAAACCCAATCTCAATGTCCATAGTGATTTGTTCCCATTTCCACTCGAGAAAGAGTAACACTTGAAGAAAACAACCAGGTCTATAATGCTTGGCCTTCACATGCTGGTAACATAGGCAACGAGCTACAAAATCCTCTACATCCTTCCTCACCCCACCCCACCAGTAATGTTGTCTTAAATTACGGTACATCTTAGTTACTCCTGGATTAGTCGAATACTTAGAACTGTGAGCCTTATCCAAAATCAATCTAATCGAGTTACCCACCCTAGACATATAAACTCAACTACTAATCCTTAAGACACTATCAAGACCAGACATGACTTCCTAGCCTTACTACTCAACACCTTATCCTGAATCACTCGCATCCTAACATCATTAAACTGATAAGTCAGAATCTGCTCTAACAAGAAAGACATAGACTCGATGAACGCCAAAACAGACTAAGTTATAAAAATATCAAGCCTAAATATCTGGTTAGCCAAGGAAGAAATATCAAGCCTAACTATCTGGTTAGCCAAGGACTGAACCTCTAAGGACAAAGGTCTCTCCTGATTCAAAAGATGCACCAAGATAACCATGTTAGTTGATTTCCTGCTCAAGGCATTTGCAACAATATTAGACTTGCCTGAATGGTAGAGAATCATCAATTCATAATCTTCAAGCCTCTTTAGATTACAACGCTATCTCATATTAAGATCTAGATAGATAAACAAGTACTGAAAGTTAAGATGATTCAAGAAAATCTCATAATGAATTCTATAAAAGTAGTGCCTCAAAAACTTCAAAGCAAAAACAACCATTCATAACTACAAATTATGGGAAGGGTAATTCTTCTCATGGGTTTTTAACTGATGAGAAGCATAAGCAATAACTTACCTCTTGAATCAACACAACACCTCAACCAACATATAAAGCATCACAAAAGATGGTAAAACCTATGCCCTCCTTATACAAAGTAATGATAGGAGCTGAAGTCAACAAATCCTTGAACATTTGAAAGCTTCCTAAAAAAAATCAGACCATTGAACAAAAATATTCTTCAAAGTCAACTTGGTCAATGGAGCTGCAATAGATGAAAAACCCTTAAAAAATACTGATAGCACCTTGCTAAACCTACAAAACTCTAAATCTCAAAAGGAGTAGTAGGCCTAGCCCAATATTGAACCATTACAATCTTGGCCAAATCAACCATACCATGTTACCCAATAAAGAGACAGACTACAATCAAAACTCTTACATAAAGAACATAGCATATAATTTCTCATCCCTTAATCTATGAAGCACAATCCGCCAATTCTCCTCAAGATCAGTCTCACTCTTGGAATAAACCATGATATCATGTATAAATACAATAACAAAATAGTCAAGATACGATCAAAATACCCAGTTCATTAACTTCATAAATATTGTTGGGGAATTAGTCAACCAAAACGACATGACCAAGAACTCATAATGACCGTAACTAGTCTGAAAAGCTAGCATTGAGATATCCAAAGCTCTAATCCTTAACTGGTGATACCCGAATCTAAAATCAATCTAACCAAACACCGTAGCACCCTGAAGTCAATCAAGAAAATCATCTCTACGAGAAAAATGATACTTATTCTTAACTGTCACCTTATTTAACCGTCGGTAATCAAAACACATACACATTGACCCATCTTTTTTCTTTACAAATAATATAGGGGCACCTAAAAGGTGATATACTAGGTTAGATAAATCCCTTACCAGACAAATCCTATTACTGATTTTTCAATTCCTTTAACTCTACTAGGGCCATCCTATAAGGAGTAATAGAAATAGGCTTAGTGCCTAGCTTAACATCGATAAGAGAGAAGATATCATAATCTAGAGGCATACCAGGCTAATATGTAGGGAACACATCCACAAATTCATGAAAAACTCGAATAGAAACTAACGAAGGATTTAAAGCTAAAATGGTATCACTAACTTAAACCAAATTAGACAAACACCCCCTCTCAACCAAGCGATAAGACTAAATAAATGATATATCTCTATTGGAAATTGAATAAAGCATACCTTTTAAGCTATCCTTGGCACACCCGGTGAAACTAAGATCTTGGTCTTAGAAAAACAATCTAGGACAGAATGGTATAGAGCTAACTAGTCCATACCCTAGATAACATCAAAGTCAACCATATCTAAGACAAGCAAACCTACCTAAGTCTCATACCCTATAGAAGTCACAACACAGGATCGGTACCCATACCACTAAAGAGTCTCCTACATGGGTGGATAAAAGAATAGGCACATCAAGAGGCTCATAAGAAGAATCAAAACTCAACAAAAAATATGTAAACACATAGAAGAAAGTCAATCCCGAATAAAATAACATAAATGCAAATTTGAAACAAATAGGGACTATACTTGTGATAATGGCATTGGAAGCTTCTACCTCTGGCCTGGCAGGTAAGTACTGACCACATCTACCACCTGACTAGGTATTCCCTCAACCACCATCATAGGCACCACTATTTATGCCTTTTGCATATCTAGTAGAACCTCAACCTCTCATAGACGATATAAAAATATCTTTAAAAATATAGCTAGGACAATTTATGGCCAAATAGCCAATCTCACCATATACATAGTAACTCTTGAACTCATCTCGATAGCACACCCTTTTAGCACCTCCCTGATATTCTCGAGGAATAGACCCATTCATCCTTGCCCAATCCATTGTACTCTAAAATAATACTCCATACACTATCATCTAAGACGTGGCTCACTTAAGAGAAGCATCCAACCTTTCCATGAATATTCAGATCTCCAAAACTCTGTGGCAATACTGGAATAAAAATATCTAGTCAAGGCATTAAAATATGCCTCGTACTCCATAATAATTATGAAGCCCTGCTCCTAGTAATCAAACTTATCTCTCATCTAATCCCTTAAACTGAAAGGCATAAATCTAACCAACAAGGACTTTGCATACTGATCCCAAGTCATCTTTGGTAAACTAAGAGTTTGGCAACCAATGAGTGACCTTCACCAATCTCTAGCTGCATCTCTGTACTAGTAAGTAGTACAACCAATCCCATGCAACTCAATCCATACAAGGTTATGAAACCTCTTACAATAATTAATCAAGAACTCATAGGCATCCTCGCCTACAGCACCACCAAACCTAGGAGGACCCAAATGAGTGAATCTATCAAACCTCTTTTGATCCTCAGAAGACATAACTAAAATAATAATAATAGGAGGCATAGTGAATCTGGATGGCGGAGATCCCACCTGAAGAGGTAACATAAAAGAATCTGAACTCCTGACCTCAAAATACCATACTCGAATATAAGCGTAGAAAAAATAATGAAAACATTGTTTAGAACACACGTTATAAAAGATCAACACAATATATAATAGAATCAGGGATGTTTTCTAAAGATATCTTATAGCCTCTCAAAGATAAATGTGGACATCTACGTACCGATTCAAGAAATATAATAAACACCCTATTCTTATACTAATGAGACCCATGAGCTTAGGTGCCCTAATACTAATTTGTCACGACCCAAAAACCAAGGGTCATGATGGAACTTGTTGCGGCAAGCCTTAACAAGTAAGCTAATCACCTAAATTAATATGAAATGAGAAACCAATACTAAAACCCGAGGTAAAACCCCTAGAATAGAGACGAACTATACACATATATAGTAAAAGCAAAAACATAGTAAAGAAACTAATCCACATCCAACACATGGTGTCACATCATACGAACCCCTAACACAAATCAAAGTCAGAATATACATTGGATGTCAAAAAAAGAACCAACTACCTCTCTAAATATAATAAGACCTAGTATAGATAAGAAAAGGTACTGGCCAACTCCAGATGTATAGATCAACCACTACCTAAAATAGACTCCAAATGACTCTTGAATCTGCTATCTATGTAGCGTACTTATACCTATATCTAGATCAAAAGGGAATAATAGGAATGAATACAATCCAGTTATATTCAACAGGTTTGATAGGCCAACTGAGAAAAGGAAAAAAATAAAGAATATAAACACAAACTATGGAAACATCACCTATAATTAGAAAATGTCCCAAATGGTAGCCTATACCACCTCCACTAATAGTTCTGCTATATACATATATAACAATAATAGGTAGGGCAAAGAAGAAAAGTATATGCATAATCAAAATACAAGTACAAGAAGGTAGAGTAAATAGATAGATACCATATCATAAATAAAAATACAATCATAGAATAAGCACAACATAAAGAATGTCATAAAGATGATGATATCGATGATGATGATGAGTGAGGTTATTGCACAACATCCTTATACACCTACCGAGCTCAGATATAGTCTTGGAACCCATGAGAGGTTCGTCAACCCATACCTACTAAACTTAGTTGTAGAAGTATGACTTATGGAGGGTTCGTCAACCCATATACAACTAATATCCATGACTCTCTCTGGCACATCCCTTAAAGAGGGTCTATAAAATTCAATATCAAATACCATATCCATGAATCCTAACTAGAATATCCCTCGAAGAGGGTCTATAAAATCCAATATCCAATACTAATATCCATGACTCCTCCCTAGCACATATCTCAAAGAAGGTCTACAATGATATCATAAGTCGGTGTTTCCAATATTTGTAGTGTTTTTTGTATCTGTACGGTTATACCAATGTTAGATGGTCACATATATGACATAAGACACAAATCAAACACAACATAATAGGTGTATAAAGTATAAGATGCAATGATAATTATGATTCAATGCTCACAACCAACCAAGATAAGACTAACAAATATCCGATCAACATACCAACCTTGTGAGCCAAGAATTGACTCAAATCTACCAAACATTCATGATCGAATATAGTCCTTAACTATCAAGTAGAACATGTAAGAAAAATATCATTGATACTATATAATTCAAAAAATCTAGTCTTTTCCCACTAAAAAGGGTGTAACCAAACATACATATACCAATACTAGGTGAAGAACAATATGTAAGACTCCACTCGGTCACACATAACAATTAATTTCTCAAAACCACCAAACATTATCCACATAGGCCTCAACACGGGCACAAAAATCACCTAAACATATTTTCATTATGTAATCCCATACCCATAGCATGCTTTTACATTATTATTAACTACCCAACCCAGTCTGAAGAATGTTAAGCCATAACCTACCTCGAGTGTCAAAAACTAGATCGGACAGTCTTTTACATAAAGACTTTCCCTCACTAAAGGATTCAAAATTAACTAAAACATACAATTATAGAATCTATGCATCAAAATAAAACCAATGATACCCATATCACCTATTTTTGAGTTGTTGTCCATAATGGACCCCTGAAATGGTGTTTTAAAAAGGGGTAAAATAGAAATTTTAGTCCAGAACCAAATTTTCCAAGATTGAAGGAACTCATAGGAGAAAACCCAAGCAAAAATAGAGTGTATTTGGGGTTTGAGTCTAAGAGAAGATAATTTGGGGCCTTCCAAACCACAATCCCCTAATTCCACTTTTAAATCTCTGTTTAAACAAGATTTTAAATGATAAAATTAAAGAAGAGTAGTTGAAATAGCTGTTTTGAAGCTTACCAAAGCTTAGAAATGGAAGAAAATGCGCAAAAATTGATTCCCAAGCACTATGTCTGGAAAATAGTAAAAAAAACTGAGTAAATGATTATTTATACCGAAGTGTTAGGTGCCATTAGAATGGTCAAGCGATCACTTTAGTGGTAAAATCTAAGGTGATCAAGTACTACTTTAGCGATGCCCGCTTAGCATGGCAATCCACTTAAGCAAATAAGGGTCACTTTAGCACTTACGGCTAAAGCGGATAGGGGCCGCTAAAGCTACTTTGTCCAGATGGTAGTCAGCCGCTAAAGCAACTAAGTGACACTTTCGCACACACTGCTAAAGTGATCAAAATGGAACATCGACGGATGTACGAGTTTAGTAGTATACCAACTGTGGAGACTTGGAGTTTCAAGTCTCTATAGACCTCTCGGGATTTATTTATAGGCCAGAGTGAGCAAATAAACTATGTTACCCCACTAAATTTGATGCTGCAAACTCAATGGAGATATTACATTTTTGAAAAAAATATTTTTTCTCAAAATTGATCCTTGAGACCTTTTTTCACTACTTTTTGCATGGAGGATCAAAATGAGATATAAAAACCATAAAACTACAACAACTATGTTACCAACCTAAAATCAATGTTCTGGATCTGGTCGCATAGTCCGTTTTACCATCTGATGCACAAATGAATAAATGTTGATTGGAGTGAATTATAAGGTTTTTTAGGCCACAAAAAACTACAAACTCGCACAAATCATATCAAAATACATTGGGAACCATACAAATCATTCCCACACTATAAAATACCCTAATACAACCACATGGAGGGGTAAAATTATCAAATTACATAGAAATAAATATTTCACACAAATCACCAAAAGTCAAATTATTACAAATACGAACCTTATGTACCATTCTACTCTAAGCTTGAGAAATATGGTATGACTAAAAACACTGTCTTAGCATTATATTCCAAGAGAACACAATAAGGATAAAGCCAATTCAAGCCTAAAGTCATATGAAAATCGATTGTATCCAATGTAATAAACTCTGTCCAAGTATCATACCTTAAAAGATTACTAATAAAATATCAATACATATGATCAACCACTAAAGAATCACCAACTAAGGAATCAAAACAACTATGCATAGTAAGAGATTAGCATATCATATCAAAGCCCAGTGCAAAGTATCAAGACACATAGAAAAAAGTAGAATCATGATCAATTAACACTAAAGAAGGTTAATGGCCTACTGATATAATATCTATAATAAATATATAAGAATATTCCATGTTAGATATACCTAACAAAAGTATTACACTAATACCTATAAACTCTTGCCCGAACATCTCCCCTACTTACACCTTAATTGAGGGTTGATGCATTTTTACCTATATGAGATCCATCCCAATTCCAAGATGGGGTGATGCAACCCTAACTATAGATTTAGAATATTACTATTTTCCCCTACTTATATATTTGGAACAAGCTCTCTTTAAATACTCTAGACTACAACACTTATAAGAAGACTTGAGAAGTATTATATTGTGAGAAGAACCTGTATAATCAGAATATCCTTCATTACCTGAGTACTTTTTGGAAGATCTATGAGAATTCTATCCTAGGATGAAAAAATAATAGTCCAAAATATCTATTTTGAGATGCTTGAAGAGCCGCATACATTATCCTACTATGTTGAGGATGAAAACTTCACTTGAACAAACCCTTACCTTCAGATGTGATACCACTAACATGGTCAAAAATCAATGAACTCTTGTCCATTAAATCCAAAAATTACTTGTAATGCATGAGATAAAACTCAATGTCCTGCTCAACTACACCATATAACGTATCCCTAGACTGGGCTGTTGGAAACACCATCTCCTAAATCTTAAAAATAAAACCTCTCACGAACCTGTGAATTTTCTTAGAATCATATGGTAAAATTACCGTAGCATGTTATGGTAAGCTATAAGTAAAAAATCAATTAAGAATAGCATGTGAAAACAATGCTTAAGTTATCAAAGTCGACCCTAAAAAAATGGACTCAATAATTGAGTGTCAACACTACTTAGTATGTAAATGCATTTAAAAATTTGTATAATCAACCCTGTGGGACTCCCTTATCTACACATGCTGACACCTTGCATAGAAATCATAAGAAAATTGTATGCAGGATGTCTTTATCCATCTTGATAAATATAAAAATCTATCTTCCTGAACCTGTTGAGCCTCGACTATCCCCCATTTGACATAGTTGTCCTAAATACTAATACAACCCTTACTTCTAACTAGGATATACCACTATATCTAAGTATTATGACTAATAGATGGTGTACTAGGCCTTGGATTACTAAAATGGAATGTTCATCTGGGGTTTGGCCTCAGTCTAGTTGGTGATCCCTTTGGAGTACCTTCTAAGCCACCACCATGAGCCAAACTCTCTACAACAACCAATATACAAACTAAAGGGTCTTGGATTATAAAACTGGATCTTGAACGGGACCCAATTCTTCTTACTAAATTTTACTATTTTCTATCTCATACTCAATCTCATGAGACCCTACCTTATATAGAATATAGGTTTCTGCTTATGTTCTACCTCTGCCTACACCTTAAACTCGGCCACTACCACATTCCCTGCTAGGTCAGTGTGTCTCGACACATGTAGCATGTACAAGTGCTATAATTATCTCCCATTCTCTATGCTTAGTCACAAGTCCTCGTAATCTAGGAGAGAGTAAGACAAAGAATCTGATTAAATATTAAAATTAGTTTTGCATGATGTAAAAGAAAAAGGAGATATTTACCTAAAGTTTTGTAGCCTCTCAAAGAAGATAATGAACATATTTGTATCGATCTGCAAGACTATACAGAATCAATGTGTTCTAGTGAGATCAATGAATCTAGTGCCTTAATATGAATTTATCATAACATAAACCAAGAGCATGATGGCACCTATCATACCTCCCATGATAGGTAAGCAAAACACTACACCTACATATAAATTGTATAAGATAATAAGACGAAGAACTAATAACAAACATAAATGTCATTTGAATTACATCATGACTGATAAAACAAATATGAAAGATAACAATCTTCCCAAAACTCAACAGTGATAATATAAAAGTCCTCCAATAGTAATAAAAAGGCAGTACATAATTTTTTATAGTAGCTCAAAATAATAACAAATAACTGAAAAGGACCTATGAGATATAGTAGGTACTAGGGTCGATTAGTTACTACCTCTAAATATCAAATAACTAAAGAACATAGGTTTGTTTTTTGACAAAAAAAGAATTGATATTCCAAATATAAATTAAAACTCAACATCATAAATATATATGTTCTACACCTTCACATAAAGTTAAGAAATTAATAGGTGTGAGTACCATACTACACACACTTAACAACATTGCCGACTGAATCTAATTCAAAGTGATTATGAGAACCATCTGAATTATTACTATTGCTACAAATCATCGAATTAGCTGTAAATAGGAATACAAACCTAGTATAGAGAAACAAAAATAATAGTGGTAACTAACATTGTACAAATCAGCATTTTCTAAATCTAAAACCATATAAACAATTCATATATCATATATAGAACAACAATGAATCTAGTTGAATGGAAATAGTGCATTGAATGCAATATGAGACAATGCATGGTATAATATATTTCTACTACCATGTATGACTTACTGGAAAAAATGGGGGACTTGATATGTCCATATACCCACTCATAATAAATTTCCACTAGAAAGGTAAACCAGGAATCTTCCTAGACCCATTTCCCCATTAGGATACCCCCAAACTATTTTTCATTGGGTATGAAAGTAAAAAATAAGTAAAATCTACCAAAAATACTTTCTTATCAGCTATGCAAGTCATTGCAAAGAAATATTTCACAAAATTACACTTACACAGTGCCATGATATGAATATGACTAAGTACACATGATTTACAAAGATAAGCAAAAACATAATATCTAAAATCAGGCACACAAGGCCATACTCAACTTGACAAAATGGCTATAAACCTAAAAATCATCAATGTAGGTCAAATAAGTCAAATCTTGTGCATAAAAGAGTGTACCATTAATATGAAAACCTATATAGTCTAGTAAAATCATAATCCACTTTACATATTATAATCAAACAATCAATAATATAGGAGTATTATAAACTCATTGCTCCCCATACAAGTAGCTAACACACAAGCTCTTCATAAAGGAGTCAAAGAAAGTCTTAACTTGCCTTAAAAGAAGAGGCACAAAGTCAAACAAAAGTCTTTATTTTCTAAATAGCCTCCAAAAGATCCCATTATAGTCAAATATATATTCTACATACTAATACAATCATAGACACAAGTATTGCTATACATAAAATTTTAAATCTAAAAGTCAATGCAAAGGTCAACCCTGAGCCCCCAAGGCCAAAATTAGAATATTATTATAAAATAACATTATCCTTAAATTAAGAAGCATAGATATAAATTATCAATGTAAGCAAAGTAAAAAATTCACCTTTAATTAATCAAAATACCATTTATTAACTTTAATAGGAAAAACCCAAAATTTTCATGTTGAATAAACCAAGAATTGAAGATTAAATTATGAACTAATCATTGGATAATGTTAAAATATTTTCTTAGAAACTTATCCAATGAAGAGGTCTTACAAATCACCTTTTGAATCTCCCCAAATTGATTTCCCAAGCTTCAATAATTTAGATATGGGGTTTTAACTTGAAAATGGGGTTTAAATAGATGCAGGTAATTTATTCTCTATGCAATCGCGACCAAACCCCCGTGATTGTGAGGATCACCTAAAATGGAGTCACAATAGTAATACTTAGAAAATACAAAGCATTAACTAAAACACCATAACTCAGACACCTTTCATGATGTGGTTCCCACCATGTAATAACATTGAATAAATTGTACCCTTCTTCAGCATTATGAACATGGAGAAGGTTTTCGCTTGCATTAAAAACAATAAAAAATAGTAGAAACTCATTTCAAAAAATTACCTAATGGCCCTAGATAATGGTTAGAGCCCTACCATCACAAACTATCTATGCTGGAAGACTATAATTGGCATTCCAGACTCGATGAAATTGTTGATTATTTAAACAAAGGTTGTTATCAAATGATGTTGATCAAAATCAACTCCAAACTTTATCTTTCCAACATCCTATCGAAACACTAAAAATCAAGTCAAAATCTCTAGGACCTGAATCAATGACACTACTAACCCATAAATGATATTCCAGATCTAATAGAACTAACTGAATTCTCATACAACGTCAAGATCTCAAAATATTAACTAAAGTCAAATATTTCAACATAAAATTGTTTTAAAATGGAGAACACACATTGAACACAAATTATCACCTTGATAACCAAACCACCTGCTCTGCAGACCACAAATACAAAATTAATATTATGAAGAAGGGTAAAATACTCATAATACATCAAAATTCAAAATTTAATATTAGGATTGTTAAAGTAGTACTAGGGTATACATAGGAAAAGATGTAGAAGTACAACATGAATATAAACACAGGTACTAAGTAGGTACCTGTGACGACCCAAAAACTAAGGATTTTGATGACACTTGTCGAAGAAAGCCTTGAAAATTTAGCCTATCATCCAAAATGATATAAAAAGGGAAAACAATACCAAAGCCCAAGGTAAGGTTTCTAGAATAAAGTTGAATCACACTTATATAGTAATACCAGAAAAATATAACACAAAGAAACCATAAATCTCCCAAAATCCAATGTCACAATGTAAGAACCAACTAAGTACATCTTGCATTCAAAGTATACAACTGATAATCTAATAGAAACATAATCTATTTCTGAGTAGGAAATAAGATATTAGCTAATCAAGAGGAGGTAGTAGATCCACTTTGGAAGCATAGATCAATTGCTACCTCAAAAATACTCCAAACATAGCCCGAATCACCTATCATTTGGCATACTATTAACTAAATTTGAACTAAAAGGGTACAGTGGGGGTAAGTACAATCTACTTTTACTTATTAGGTAGCATAGTATATAACACCCCACATATTTAGGCCAGAAATTGACCAATTGTTTCTATGTGTATAAACTCAAATCAATGATTCCTATGTAAATATAAGTGTGATGATCATTATCCTAGTGTGAAAAGTGCTATCGAGGTGAAAAGTTTTTAGAGAAAACACTTAGAGTAAAGTGGAGTTAAGAACTTTTGATTCAACTAAATTTTGAAATTCGATTCTACAATGGTCAATTTTAAAAGTGTATAACTTCTGTAATATATTGAATTTTGTGTCTAAAAACCCACTAAATTATAGATAATTAAGTCCTCTTTCCAACACATCTAACTTTACCTTAATCCTATACCCGAACAAATTGTTATGAGAATATTCATGAGGAACCATTGAGGGTCCAAGATTTCAACGTGTCATGAAGGATAATCTCTATGATAAGCTCTGTGCCATACCATGATTTAAATTCAGGCAGTTTTTGTGTTATTTCCAATAGAACGGGGGGTGATGAGGTATTTTCACCTTTGAACGACCTTTAAAACTATATGAACCTATTATCATTAGTTTTCATGACACAAAAGGTAATATTTCCCTCTCAAACTCAAAACCCCAAGAAAGTATAAGGATTTCATCATACATTCATCTTTTGAGTTCCAAGTTCCCAATTTCTCACAAATTCTTATATGTCTAAGGCACATGCCTCTTTCCCCATACTTGTATTTTCTTAATGGCATGAAAATTTATTTATTATACATGGTTTTGATGTTGGGTTTATAATCTATGGATTAAGGGTTTTGGATATAACTCGTTTGAATGTTTTTTTATTACTATTAAACTATTATGATTTACATTTCCAACTTATACACTCATCGGGGTGCATGTGAATGGAAAATAAACTAAGGGGTCATGGTTATCCCCAATTTGATGATTATTCCTTGGAATATATTTTTTGAAATTGTGTTTTCTCAGCCCAAATTGTGTAATTAATGATGAATATGGGGTTGTCATATAGTTAAATTTGCTTACTTATACTAATGCATCAGCATAAAAGGTTAATAAACCATGGTATAAGTTTAGTTAACTTTGTGGTATGTAGATCCCTCATGTGACAAACCTAAGGGGTCATGACTTTCTTTCATGTGATGGTTAGTGGATTGTGGCATGATAATGAACTTGTGATGTTCCGACTTTTGACAAAATATTTTAGGCCTTTTTCTTAGGATAATTGTGTGTTTTAAAGTAACTATTATTGTATTTAACATGGTATTTTAGTGTTTTCAGAATAAGAACTGAGTGTGAAGAATAACTTGGACAATCTGAGCAAAACAAAAGAAAATAACTAGCGACGGCTAATGCAACAGACCATCGACCTTGCGATGAACCATCAGTCTAAAGTGTCGGCAAAAAGCAAAAGTCAAAGACTCTCAACATCTTGTAATGGTCCAGACGATGAACTGTCAGATCTACGATGAACCATCGGTCTAAACCATTGCCAAGATATAAAGTGAATATCATTGGAAATCCTATGATGGTCCAGGCAGTAGGCCGTTGAACTTGCGATGGACCATCACTCTACCCGTCACCCAGATGCAGAGAATAAAATAACTGGAGGTCCAGTAATGGTGCAGGGAATATACCGTTGGACCTGCGGTGAACCATCACTTAACCTGTCGACCATAAAGCGAAAAATCTGAGTTTGAATTTTAAGACCCCAATTCTGGAATCATATAAATACCAAGTATTATGGTTTAGTCAGGGAGCTTTTTGTCATTAGTTTCATACTTTCTCCTCTAATAAGGGTTTTTGTAATACATTTTATTAGGATTTGAATCTAGATATTGAGATCTGATTGTCAGTTTTCATATTTTCCATTGAAGATTGAGAAAAACAATATTGTAACTTTTGTAAGTACTCTTTTGAAGCTATTTATGAACATCAATATATCTTTGTTTTCTTATATGGAGATGAGAAGCTAAACTCCCATAACTAGAGTTATGGAAGCCTTGATGTAGAGAAATTTTTGGGGTTGTGAATCAGTTGGATTTCTAACGTCTCTAAAAATTACATGAATCCTTCTTTATTATAATGACATCTCTTGGTTGCAAACTTGAGAAGTGAGCCTATGAACACCACTTGTCTGACAAGAAAGTGGATGTTAGGAAAAGAAGTATTTCACATGAGATCCATAGGTTTACCGTTTGGGTTAATGGGTTGATACCTTAATAGAATTAATCCTCATGAGAGTATTATTGAATAATACATGAATTCTTTAAGTTCAAGCGAAGTAAAGAGAGAAACACCCATTAGGTTGAGAAACACGTGGGTAATTCTTAGAGTTCAATAATTCTTCCAATTGAATACATATGTTAGAATTCGATCACAAATTCACAATCCTAACTATTTGAACATTATGGTGAGCATAATTCTAGTTAATTCATTCTCATTGAAATTACACTTACATTAAATTTCATTAGTTGGACCTCTATGTGTTACAAATACATAAAAATATTGTTACCATACCAAAACCCCTTTTATTCTAGAACCTTCGATCAATAGTCTGATAACAACCGTATTACTTAGTAAACACAGTATTCCCTGTGGGATTCGACACCCAAACCAGTTGGGTTCTATATTTGACAGGGATTGCTTATACTTTCATAAGAAAGTTGTAATTTGGGCGTATCAAATTTTGATACCATTACCAGGGAGTACGATTGTCAATTAAGTTGTATTTGTTGCTTGACCGTTGGTCAAAGTTTCCTTAAAATTTTCTTTTTATTTGTTGTTTTTGTTTTGTGCAGGGTGATCATCTTGTATGCCAAGTTCTCAGATATCAGGTGAACCTTTATTACCTATTCATCCAGAACCTTAACTTATTGGCATAATGGATGGTCAACAAGGCCAAGAAAGAGTAGCCAGTTAGCAGAAAGCAGCTAGACTAGCCACCTTGGCAGCTGCACAAGTGAACTAGCAAAATGCAGATAATGCAGGCCGATGACAAAACCCAGATAATGAGGATCTATGTGATGATGATTTATTAGCTCCAACCAATCCAAGGCATGCAGATAATTTGCCTGCACCGGTAAATAGAAATGTCAACAGAAGTTTCCCTGCTAGGGCAAAACCAGAATGCCAATCCGCTCAATTTAATCTAGATGATAATGATGATGATTTGGATAGAGCCGGTGCAATAGGGGCTATTATTCCTCTGCCTTTAGCACCCATATCCAAGTTTAATATTACAAGCACTATGATCCAGCTATTGCATCTCAAAGGATTATTTGGTGGACTTGCAGGTGACAACCCGAATATGTATTTGGTTAATTTTATCTTAATGTGCAAGTCATTTGATAACCTATGGGTTGGAAAAAATAATATTCAGTTGTCGCTATTTCCATTATCTCTATCTGGAGAGGCAACTTTATGGTTGAATGGGCTAACTCCCGACTGTATTTCTAATTTGAGGCAACTAAAAGATTCTTTCCTAGAAAGATTTTTTCCGCCATCCAAGATGGCACATTTGAGAGATAAAATAGGCAATTTTAGACAACTTCCAACTAAATATCTCTATGAGACTTAGGAGAGATTCCAGAAGAAACTTATGTAGTGCCCAAATCATCAGGTGACCAATGTCCACTTGATAGATATATTATATCAGGCCTTGAACTCTGTGGCTAAACCAATGGTGGACAATGCGTCAGGTGGGTCATTCATGGACCTTACCTTCCCTGAAGCAGTTGATATGCTTGATCGTATGATAAAACAAAGTTGAACTTGGCATACCAGGGATTCTAAGGTATCAAGCTCTACTATATCTATAGGCATGACTGTAGAACAGAGGCAAAGAGAAGAAGGGCGTGATCAAGACATGGCTCACATGAAGATATAGATGGATCTTCTTACCAAACATTTATTATCAGGAAAGACAAAGAAGGTTAAATCTGTAGCATCATAGGGAAGGACTGACTCTTATTCTGAGGATGAAGCCAATTACTTAAATAATCAGGGGTTTTTCGAGGTGGTAGCCAAGGAAACCAAGGTCATAACTACTATGATAAATCTGGATATAAGGACCGTGATCAAGGAAATTGGAAGAGTAAGGGTGACAAGAGTGAGTTGTATGTCCCTTCTAGAAACTGTGAGGTCACTACAACTAGTTCGGGGAAGATGTCCATGGAGGACATGATGGCCAAGCTATTGAAGAGAGTTGGAGCAACAAGTATCGGGATGACTGAGATGAAAATTGAGTTATTCTCAATAAACCAGCTAGTTGACTTTCACTCTACTTCGATAAAATAGTTGGAGCAACAAATGAACAAACTTTCTACTGCATTCAATCAGATGAAGGTTGGCATCCTCCTAAGCAACATAGTGTAGAACCCAAGAAAAGATGGGTCATGTATGTCAGTCACTACTTAAAGTGGTAAGGTATTAGCAAGCCCTCATGTGGGCAAGCCTCTGGTTAATATAGTAGTAGATGATATTGAAGAAATAGAGATTAATGAAAAAATAGAGATTAATCATCCGATAGAGTATGGGAAATAGGATGAGGTTATTGATGATGCACCACCCAACATAAAGCAGGTTGATGAGTTAGAGAAGAATAAGGGAAAGGAGGCAAAAGTGGTGGTTACCACTCTTCCAAAACCACTTCCTTTATTTCCCCTTCGGTTGAAGAAGAAGGCTGATGACACAAAGTTTGGCAAATTCAGGGCTATGCTTAAGAGTTGACAATTAATCTACCATTGGTGGAGGCATTGGACCAAATGCCTGGGTAAGAAAAGCTTATGAAAGATTTTTTCATCAAGAAACGATCAGTTAGTTTTAAGCTGATGGATAATCTTTATCATTGTAGTGCTATTTCCACAAGGTCTCTGGTGCAAAAAAAGGTAGATCCAGGAGCATTTACTATCCCATACACTATTAGGCCTCTTGACTTTACAAAATCTCTATGCGGCTTAGGAGTGAGCATTAATCTAATACTGCTAGCTATTTAAAAAAAGTTGGGTTTACCAGACCCCACACCCACCAACATACAACTTGTGATGGCGGATAGGTCGGTAAAATAACCTGTTAGTATTTTGTATGATGTGCTGGTAAAGGTTGCTAGCTTCATATTTCCTATGGATTTCATCATTCTAGATTATGAGGTGGACTTCGAGGTGCCCATAATCTTGGGTTGAACTTTTCTCAAAACTAGAAGTGTGTTGATTGATTTGCGAGCTAATGAGCTATTATTTAGGCTGAATTATGAAGTGGTGCAATTTGATATGTTCCAATCAATAAAGCAGCAAAAAATGAGTGTGTTCTCAATTATTGATGTATATTATGAGGGTAAGCAGGAGGTGTCGATAGAAGAGAAATTTGCTATCGAGCCTTTAGCTGTAGTGCTGATGAATTTTGATTGGGAAGGCATCTAAGGAGTATGAAGAGACTGTTTGTGGTTTGAAAGGAGTGGGATCATACTCTTATGCTACTAAAAATATAGATCTTGATCTGAAGAATCGATCAACACCACCAGCTAAGCCATCCATTGAAGAGCCACTGGTGTTAGAATTAAAAGAGTTGTCCGGGCATTTAAGGTACGTGTTTCTGGGCAATAGAAATATGCTATCCATGATTATTGTAGTTGATTTAGGCGAGCAGTAATTAGAAGCACTTATTTCAATGCTTCAGAGGTACATAAGAGCAATAGGCTGGACTATTGATGATATTATTAGCATTCCCCCTGGCATCTCCACTCATAAGATATAACTTGAGATTGACTGTACTCCAACCATTGATCATCGACACTGACTTAACCCACCGATGTAAGAGGGGGTTAAGAAGGATATTATCAAGTGAATGGATATAGGAGTGGTTTATCTTATTTTCTACAGTAAATGGGTAAGCCTAGTTCAATGCATGCCCAAGAAAGGGGGCATGACTATTGTTGCAAATAAAAAGAATGAGTTAATTCCTCTCAGGCTTGTGACTGGGTGGATGGTTTTCATGGACTATAACAAACTAAACTTATGAACTTTGGAAAACTATTTCCCTATGCCCTTTATGGATTAAATGCTTGACCGATTGGCGGGAAGAGGATGGTATTGTTTCTTAGATGGTTACTCTGGCTACAATCAGATCTGTATTGCTCCTGAAGATTAGGAGAAGACTACATTCACATGTCTATGTGGTACTTTACATTCAAGCAGATTCTATTTGGGTTATGCAATGCACCTGCCACCTTTCAACGGTGCATGATGTCTATTTTCTTAGATATGGTTGAGGACCCTTATAGGTGTTCATGGATGATTTTTCTGTGGTTGGAGATTCATTTCAGCTATTTTTGGTGAAACTGAGTAGAGTTTTGTAGAGGTGTGTGGAGTTCAACCTTGTCCTTAACTGGGAAAAATGCCATTTCATGGTGAAGGAAGAAATTGTGCTCGGTCATCGAATTTCAACTAAAGGCATTGAGGTAGATAAGGCAAAGGTTGAGGTGATTGAGAAACCACCCCCTCCTATCTCAGTCAAAGGGGTACACAATATTCTTATCCATGCAGGGTTTTACCATAGATTCATAAAGGATTTCTCAAAGATTGCAAACCCGCTTTGCAAAATCTTGGAGAAGGAAACCAAATTTTCTTTTGATGATGACTGCAGAAAGACCTTTAAATGCCTTAAGTTGAAGCTAGTGGAAGCTCCAATTATAGTTGCTCCTGATTGGACAAAGCCATTCGATATTATGTGTGATTCTAGTGGAGTAGCACTTGGAGCTATTCTCAAACAAAAAAAAGTGAACCTATTTTATCTGATATATTATGCAGGCAAGGCAGCTCAGAAGAATTATACGGTGATAGAGAAGGAACTTCTAGCAGTAGGGTATGCTTTTGTGAAGTTTCGAGAATATTTGATAGGTACCAAAGTAGTGGTACACACTGACCACACTACCTTGAGGTACCTAATGGCGAATAAGGGTTCTAAACCAAGGATGATCCGATGGGTATTACTAATTTAGGAATTTAACTTCGAGGTTAAGGATCGCAAGGGATGTGAGAATCAGGTAGCTGATCACCTATCCAGACTCGAAGGCGAGTAGGCAGTAAAAGATGAGCCTTAGATTGATTATTCCTTTCTGGATGAGAAAGTATTGGATGCAGTGCTCAAAAAAGTACTTTGGTATGCTGACTTCACGAACTATGTGGTAAGTAAAGTAATGTCGTAGAATCTTTCCTTTTATCAAAGGAAAAAGTTTTTCCATGATGTGAAACATTATTTTTGGGATGAACTATATCTGTTTCGACGGTGTGTGGATGGCATTATTAAATGATTCATTCCAAGAGTGGAGATGTTGAGTGTATTAGAAGCGACTCATGCTTCCCCAGTTGGAGGTCACCATGCTGATGATCGTACTACCAGAAAAGTGCTTCAAAGTGGATACCATTGGCCCACTTTGTTCAAGGACGCTTACGAGTTCGTTCAAAGATATAACCAATGTCAAAGGCAAGGGTCTATCTCAAAGTTCCATGAGATGCCAATGTCCAAGATGTTGAAGGTAAAATTGTTTGATGTCTGGGATATTGACTTTATGGGGCCCTTCGTGAGCTCATTTGGGATGAAATAATATTGGTAGCCATTAACTACGTGTCAAAATGGGCTGAGGTAGTGGATCTAACAGGTAATGAAGGGAAGTAAGTCATTATATTCTTGAGAAGAAATATCTTCTCTCCCTTTGGGGTACCACGTACCATCATAAGCGATGGAGAATCACACTTTTACAAGAAGATGTTCCAAGCCACGATGGAAAAATATGAAGTTAAGAAGCATAAGGTAGCTACGCCATATCACCCGTAAACAAGTGGGCAGGTGAAAATCTCCAATCAGGAAATCAAGGATATCCTTGCCAAGACTGTGAATGCTAGCAGAAAGGATTGGTCTAGTAAGCTGGATGATGCATTATGGGCATATCAAACAAATTTTAATATTCCTATTGGTCTTTCTCCATACCAATTGGTTTATGGAAAGGAATTCCATTTGTCGATTGAGCTGGAGCATAAAGCACTGTGGGCACTGAAGCATCTTAATCTGAACTGGAATGAGGCAACAAATATAAGACTGGGGCAGCTTAATGAGATGGATGAGTTCCATCTTAGAGCTTATGAAAAAAATGATTTGTACAAGAAACAAATAAAGAAATACCATGATAGTAGAATTGAAAAGAGAGAATTTCAGAAAGGTGGCTTGGTGTTTTTGTTCAACTCTAGACTCAAACTATTGCCAGGTAAATTTAAGTCCAAGTAGTAAAGCCCATTTAAAGTTGGTCAAGTCTACTCATCTGGAGTAATCGAACTTGAAAATAAAGATGGTAGTGTCTTTAAAGTCAACAGGCAACGAATAAACTTTATATTAGTCTAAAAAACTTGATAAAAAGTATTGCTACTTTCTATCTCAATGAAGTTTGAGTAATTGAGATAACTAAGTCGTGCTACAATGATAAATCAGGTGCTAGTGGGAGGCAACTCACATTGTGTGATGTATAACATTGACTTAAGTTATTTTGTTATTTGTTTTGTTGATTTGGGAAAGATGAAAGGTTTATGGAAGTATGCAGGTACAATAGTGCAAGGAAAACAGAAGCAGAAGGAGTTTCAGGTGATCGATGAATTACCCAACAAACTATCACAATTTTGATGTACCATTATGGTAACCGTCACAAAAAAGTTTAGAACACACTAAACTGGAAAAGTAGCGACGGATTAACTGACGGTCTATCGCATGTTTGATAGCCCATCGTATGAACCATCGCTAATCGGTCAGAAGGTAGGTTCACTAGATTTGGGTGATGGTATGACTAACGGACAGTTGCATACCCTATGAACCGTTATGCTAACCATTGCATTTAACCCTATTTTAGCCGATCAGGTTGGATCAATTTTAATATCTAGATTTTCCTTCTTACCCAACCCAACATGGTTTTAAATAGATAATTTGAAGAGGTTGAGTAACTCCCAAACTATTTAACATACCTAAACCCTTTCATTTTCTCTAAAAACTTTCCACTTCCCTCTTTCCCATCTATTTAAAGTCTATCTTTTCTTTATTGCTCTCAATCACAAGTAACAAAAAGTTTGTCTCTAAAATAAAGTGGCATATAACATCCTATTTTGAAAGAACAAAGTCAGAGTAGTGTAATACAATAATAAGGTATGAATTCCTTTTCACTCTCTATCTTTCTTCAACATGATGAGCAATAGAATAGGTGAATGAAATCAACTGAACCAATTCTCTTCTTATGTTTGGTATTGTGTGGTGATGATATGAGTTAAAACCTAATATAAACTATCCTGGGGGAAGTCTGAGTAATCCATGGAACAAAAATATGGTAAAATATGGATATGTATTATTGATAAAAATGCCATAAAAATAGTCCTTGGATGAAGTGTATGCAAGGTGTTCGACAAAATACTGAAATGATGCCTGAAAGTGAAAATGGCAGGCGACGGTCAGAGCGACGGACCATCGCATACCTGAAGACCCATCGCCTATAACCATTACCACTTTCTCAGAATAAGTGTTACTAGAATGACTCCGATGGTTTGGGTCAACGGACCATTGCAGTTTCGATGAACCATCGCCCTAGGTATCGTTGGTCAATAATTGTTCTTGTATTCTGGTTTAAGTTTGTGAACTCACCAGTATCACTTATAGGTACCATGGAAAACAAATTACCAACTACTAGAGGTAGAGGTATAGGCCAAGGGTCCAGGCAAGGGCAAGCACAAGTTGAGGACGCACCGGGACACACCACTTGGCGATATCGCCAGGTGATTTTTTCATCCTTCCAGTCTGAAAAAAGAGGGTGAAAGAAGCAACAACAACAACTTAAGTTCAATTTTGGTTGAGGAAGGGGTTAAAGTATCTAACCCCATCCAAGAGGAAAGTCCAGAACAAGAAGACCCAAATTTGGTTTGGCCGTAAGGCCGGGAAGTTATGCGGTGGAAGATTGAGGGTTCTGGAGAGCACTTCTACAAAGGGTTGGCACTAACGGATAGGGTAGCTATAAAAAGTGACATTTTTAGGAACATCAGATTGTGAAAACCACCTTGCACGACTATCCATAGATTGAGCGCAGGTTCTATGAGTATGAATTGGCATGGATGAGTAGGCCACTTGGGACCTATCAACCAAATCTGGTACACGAGTTTTAGGGCCAAGTTTTGGTGAGTGGTTGTGAGATTGAGGATGATGTCGACAGGTAGTGATGACCGCTTAGAACTTACGAGAGCCATGATAGTTTTTGTTTTGGTTGAGGGATTGACTGTGGATTTTGGCCATATTATTTCTAATAAAATATTCTTTTGGGCTCACAAGACTCAGACTACATTGCCATTCCCATGCCTTATCATAAAATTATGCAAGTAAGTGAAGGTCTCTTTGATTAGCATAGTCGATAATGAGATCCAGGCAACACACAAGCAGAATATTGAAAAGATAAGGGATAACTCAAAGTTTTTTATCCGAGTCAATAGTCCTATAGCTCAGCAAACACAATCAGAGCCAGTTCCTGAATCAACAAAGGGTCTATTAGGTATGCCATTAACACTTGCTAAGTGCGTACCTCCTGCTACTTCTACAGGTTTAGCTTTGATGCCCATGGGGGAATGGAAGATTCTGCATCAGTTCCATCCTAACATACAGAATATAGGTTGAATCAGGAAAACTTTAAAAAAGTAATAAGAGCACAGAAAAGGATTGACAAGCAGTTGGCTATATGGGGGGCATATTTTAAACCCTTTGTTGAGAGAATTATGGAAGAAGCAGTGCGCCCGTTCAAAAATATCCAGCTCAGAATAGACAACATGGAGGAGCGGATAAAGAAGAAGTTGGATGCCATGTCCATCCCGGACTTTGCAAAGTTGATTGAAGAAGTTAGACAAATTTGGGATGATGTGGATAAGATAATTCAGTAGCCACAACAGACTATATTTGATCCAATTTAGATTCCAAGTAATGAGGATGAATAACTTGTTGATTTAATGGGGAAACCGATATAGGACAAAGGTAAGAGGTAGTAGAAACAAATGAAAAAGTTGAGAGAGCTGCAAATAGAGCAGAGAAAAAAAGGAAACTTGCAGCCATGACACCAAAAGAATTGGAAGAATACCAGATGCAGAAGGCGATAAAAAAGTTGAGGAAATTAGAGGATAAGAGGAAGAAGAGAATATAGGATGAAGCTGCAGGTATTTTCACAAGCTCTGCCCTATTAGGGGGAAAGGTTTTGGCACTGTTAGACAGGTGATACCTCTAATTTTAGAGGGAGAGATTCTTAGTGCCCTTACTACCATAGGGACCAATATTGCACCCAGTGAGGATGTTAGAGCCTCATCACACTTCACCGATGCCTTAGATAAATAAGAGGCACTGTAAGTATTTCAGCTCCTTTGTACTTAAATTATATGCATTAACGACAAAGCATTATTTTTCATGGGGTGGGATGTGCTTGTACCATGGGGGGTTTGTGTTGCTAATATTCTTTTCCTCCCATGTGCTATCTAGGAGAATCAACATGTCAAGATTATTATTAAGTTGTTGTATTTTCATTTCATATCTAGGATTGAAATTTCTCCTTTCTTAAGTCATGTTTTATTGGTAATTCTATTCCATGAAATAAAAGTGATGTTAGGTTAGCAACAATTTGTATATGTGAATGATAAGTGACTAGGGCAAAGTGTTTGTGTACATGTGTTATATAATTAATTTTTCTTTTCCTATTGGTAAAATTGTTGTGTGACCATTTATGACTCTAAAATGGCATACGAATGTAAGTAATTATAGCCACATGTTATGAACCCCAAGTAACCATTACCAATTTCTCAGAATAAGTGTTACTAGAATGACTCCGACGGTTTGGGTCAACGGACCATCTCAGTTCCAACGAACCATCGCCCTAGCTATCGTTGGTCAATAATTATTCTTGTGTTCTGGTTTAAGTCTGTGAACTCACCAGTAGAATAGAAATTAACTTAGAGTTTGTGTGTGTGAGTGTTTGTGTAGTTCTTACATTGATGCTACACCCAAAACTTTCCCGGTTCATTTGTTGTTGTTTTGTTTTTGACTCAATAAGACATGATAGTAGACTTCCTTGTTTTTTAGTCCATTTATCCAAAATAATGACCCACCAAAATTTTTTTATGTTATTTTCCATTGCAACCGTGTTGATCCTTGTTAATGTTTGCTCTACCTAAATGAATAGTGATTCACTCTCTAGTAAATGTTAGAATTTAGCGCTGGCCTGGTCTGATATTGGACATTGTGTATTTTAACTTAGGCAAATTGCCTAAGTTGAGGGTGGCTACTGCTGAGTTATTGGCAACATAGGGGATTGATTTAAGTTAAATTGTGAGTAAGCATCTAGCCCTGGTCTAATTAGATTTTTAAATAGATATTGTGCACCTCAACTGATAGCATTAGCATAAGTTGAGGGTGGTTGATGCTGATTATAAAAAAAAAGATGTTGTTAATAGGATGGATGAATAGTAGGAGATGAAATAATTGAATGAAGCTATAGTCTTAGTGAGTAGATACCTAAAAGGGTGAAGAGAGTAAAATCCCCTTGTTTTCAAGTCATTTCTCCCTAAAGATATATCCTCACCAAGCCCAAAACCTCATTACTGATCCTACAAAGTCCTGCTTGATCTTGCTGAGTCAGTTATAAGAAAACATTAGATGATAGGGGCAAACCTATGGGTGTGCACTATGTTTGCAACTTCTGTTCTGATAGAGAGAGTAGTAATTTTGTCCACAGATTGATTATACATAATAAGAGATAGACTTTATTGGATATAAGGGCACAGACATTATCCTTAGACTACTGATTCCTTTTGGGTATTGTATCTGTGGCTATAAATATCTTGAGTAGTAGTGTATTGTATCTGTGGCTATAAATATGTTGAGTAGTATTGTATTGTATATGTGGCTATAAATATGTTGAGTAGTAGTTGATGCCAGTTGTAGATCCTTATATGTTAGAGACTTAGCCAAATAGTCAATTGAATGATTGTATAGCTATGTTGATATGAATGTTGAGGGCCTGTCATGATGTTGTTCGTATATACATCTTGGTGTTGAGTTGCTTGAGGACAAGCAATTGCCTTAAGTTGTGGATGTTGATGTTTTAGCTTTTGATGGATCATTTTAGACCTTTTTCTTTGGATAATTATGTGTTTTCAAGCAACCATTATTGTATTTAACATGGTATTTTAGTGTTTTCAAGATAAGAACTGAGTGTGAAGAATAACTTGGAAAATCTGAGAAAAATAAAAGAAAATGAGAAGCGACAGCTTATGCGATGAACTATCGACCTTGCAACAAACCATCTGTCTAAACCATCAGCCAAAGAGTCTCGACATCCTGCTACAGTCTAGGCGATGGACCATTGTATCTGCGATGAACTGTTGGTCTAAATCATCGCTAAGATTCAGAACGCATAATCACTGGAAGTCTTACGATGGTCTATCCTATGGGCCATCGACCTTGCGATGGACCGTCATTCTTCCCGTCGTCCAGAAGTAGAGAATAGAATCACTGGAGGTTCAACGACAGTGCAGGCGATGGATCGTTGGACCTGCGATAAACCGTCGCTTGATCCATCAACCATAAAAAGGAAAATCTTTGTTTGAATTTTAAAACCCTAGTTTTGAAATCATATAAATACCAAGTATTAGGGTTTAGTCAGGGAGCTTTTTGTCATTAGTTTCATACTTTCTCCTCTAGTTAGGGCCTTTTTAATACTTTTCATTGGGATTTAAATCTAGAGATTGAGATTTGATTGTCAGTTTTCATATTTTTCATTAAAGATTGAAAAAAAAAATATTATGCTTTGCATTTGATGTTGGGCACTGGTTTTAATGCGATATATATATATATCTATATATGCATTGCATTTGATGTTGTGCACTGGTTTTAATGGTTTCTATATTAAGGATCATGGCATTATTTTATCCTTTATCCTTGAGTGAGATTCTAGTGCTTCAATCGATAACTTTCTTCAGAAGCTGCACTCTACGCGATGCAAGAACTTGCCATACTTCTACTTTTCTTTAATAGTGATTGGTGACCATTTGATTAGTTAATGAGATAGATTTAAATGGTGGTCTTCTATATTTCGGAAGACCTAATTTCATGGTTTGGTTTTCCTTATGTCATATACTTTTCTTTAGTCTAGTTTTGGCTATCGTTGGGGGTATGCCCCAACTTAATTTTTTTTGGGTTTTTGTATTAAGGCTTTGTGGATTACTGTGGACTTGGGATATTAGAATTTTTCTATGTCGTATTTATCTATCTTATTTTATGTTTGGAATTTCACTATTATATTATATTGTGTTCTGGCTGACTAAGCGAAGTGGGTGATCTCCGATCTTCAATTGACTTGAGATACGTATCATGGATAGGCCCTATTTTTGGTTTTGAAAACATTAGTATCGGATCCTTGGTTCATGGTCAATTGGGTGTCCATAAAGCCATGTCAAGTAGAGTCTCTTTTATGATTGTGTAGCGTGCCACACTTATAAGGGAAAAGCTACAAGGCATTTAGGAAATGTTTCTCTTTATTTCATTCTCAATATCATGCAATTGTGTTGTCCATATAAAATTTATCCAACTTCCCTCCTTACTCTAATTCATAGGCTATGTCTTATTGTCGAGGCGATACAAGTGCATAGGCTTAGCTTCCTAACAGTGTGGTCCTTTCTGAATGATTTATCAAAAGTTGTAAAATGGTGCAAGGAATCAAAAGGAGTCCATTAGTGCATCAAGGTGTATTTATTCAAGCGTGTACTTCTAACTTCATGAATGATGCTTTTCAGCCCATGGTAAGATATGTAATTTGTCCCTTTCAAGAACTTTATTGATGATGTTTCACTTAAGGGGAAAGACTTGTATCTGAATATTGGGATAGTATTTCAACCCTAGAGGTAGTAAAAATTGAGATGTTATAACCTATGAGTAGTAATATGATCCCGAGATTTATGATATAAAGTATTATATTCAGAAGTCGAAGTAAGGGTAAATCTTCAGTAAAAGAGGGTGATATGATATTATAGTGATTGGTTATGTGGTATGCTAGTATGGTTACTAGTTATGGTTGTAGAAGGATTTTAATATTTCATGGTAATTAGTGGAGGAAGTGATTAGTTATGATAATTTAGAATTTCTTTGAAATTAGAAAGGATCTTATGTTGGATAGTTATTGTAGTATTAAAATAAATCATAGGTTGTGAATGGAATGATTTATGGGCTAATGATTTGTAAATTTAGAGTTCACCTGGTGAGATCATAGAAGAAGTGGACTAGATGATATTTGTGGAATTTTGAAGGTGCTTGGGATGTGTGCATGGGTAAGTAGATGTGATGTGAGGGAGGTGAATGTTCTATAGACCATGATGGGTCAGGTGAAAAGATTCAGACCGACTACCCTTATTAGGTGGTTTCAACACACTAAGGGTCCCTTGATATTTTTTATCTAGTAGTTGTAAGTTAGTTTATTATATGAGAAAACGTGTAGTGAATATTAAGGTGTGGTAGTAAGGTTATGACGAAGAATGTGCTTATGGGCCATAGTTAAGTTAATCAAGGAATTTAGGTTGATTTCTCTATTTAATGGACTAGTATATTATACGGGATATTTCATTAGCGGTACATAGTTTTTTCTATACATTAAGTTAGAACATTAGATGTTGATTGTGGTGATAAGAATGTTAGCTCAAGAATTGTGATGAAAGATTTTTGGGAGTGAATTAGTAGGCTTGTTATTATGCGTAAAAGATCTTAGGCTGATGACTTATGAAATATTAGAGTGGGTAATTGTGATATATGCATGAGCTCTAGTGTTGAAGTAGAAATGGTGGCTAAATCATTAGATGGATAAGAGCTCCAAGTTATAAGGATAAAGTGTGCCCGTTATGGAGTAATAAGTGTGTAAGACCCCATAAATTTCTCTCGTAGTCTGAGCCTTAGAGCATGTCTAATAAAGCATAAATCTGGTCCAAAAAGGTTGAGAAGTGTCTTCCCAAGTGAGAAATATTTTGAACCGTGTAGAATTTCCCTAATATTGACTTTTTGTCATGTAGATCATTGAATACGATTTCCATCGATACCAATTTCATCAAAATCTGATATCAGGCGAGGAAGTTATGGTCATTTTATGAAAACAGTCAGAACCGCCCAGGTATGATGGCCGGGTTGATGAATCATCGAGGCTGTGACGGACCATCTCCCAGCCTGTCGTAACCAAGGCAGTGACGCCCAAGTGTGATGGCCAGGACGATGGGCCATCGAGGCTGTGACGGACCATCGCTAGGACCGTCGTGCTGAGGCAGCGTGACCTCATCTTAGCCAACGTGCGATGGACGGTCCAATAAACCATTACTTCGACCGTCATCTCAGGTAGCGTATTCTTTTCTGGGCCAATGTGCGACAAACGATCTGATAGACCATTAGACTGAGCAACAGACCATCGCAACCCCCGTTCAATATTTTTAACTCAATTTTAAAAGGGCTTTTTAGTCTTTTTCCCACTCTTTTCAGCCCCTATTTATAGCCGATCAAGGCTCACAACTTCAGTTTACATCTTCAACATAAAAAACTAGGGTTTATATAAAATCAAAACCCTTCCTTCTTCTTTAAGAAAAATTAAGAGAAATCAAGAAATCAAGAATCTCTCTAAGAGCTTTCAAGTAAGAGTTTCTCTAAGGTATGTAGATGTTAATTCTTGGGTTCCTTTCATCTAAGAAGCTCAACAACCCTTTTCTAAAATTGAAAGATCTTATGTTTGTGGGTTTTCATAATTCATGTGAGTTAAAATTGGTGTTCATGCTATTATTGAGTTTTGATTCATGTTTGTTTGCAAGGTTTTCAAGATTTGACTCTGGTATATGATATTCATGTGATGTTCATGATAAATGCTCTTCAAGTTGCTTGTTAAGTGATGTGTTCATGTCAATTAAGTGAAGAAAATTGTTGAATAAGCAAAGTATGCTCCCCATATGTTTGATAAAATGCTTGTGTGAAGGAATTAGAGCCATTATAGCATGTTGACTAGAAATCCCCAATTGTGTGCAAGCCCATGCATGTCAAGTGTTTGTTGAAAATCCATAGTGAATGAATTGTGACATGATAGAATGAAATTCCCCAATTATGTGCTCTCTAATACATGCCAAAACTTTAATACAAGCCAAGTGTTTGATGCAAGACCTTGTTGAATGGAGTATGATCCAATAGCATGTCCCCCTTTGTTATTACATGTTCAGCATTCCTAAATGCTTTAAGTAACGCCTTAGTGGTTGTGATGGTGAATGATTGTCCATGGTCTTTATTATTCAAGAATGGTTATGTTTTACTTTTATGTTATCGAGTCCTGGGGGTATTTATACCCGACTATTTAGCTGCTGTCTAGAGCCTATGTTAGTTTTCACGATAATTCTAGTCGAGCCATGATTCTCATTACTCAGCGAGTTATAGAACTCTGTATTCTCATACATATACATAATTTAAGAAATCTCAGTAATCTCTGTAATAACCATAATCTCAGTATTGCTAGTAATCTAGCCTCAGTTCTATACCCAACTCAGATGTAGTAGTATTCAAGAGTTCAGTTTTGGCCTCTCTAGGTAATTGAGTACTCTATTCAAAGCTCAGTGTCGTTCAGTTAGATAACTCGATTTAGTAGTATTCTGTCAAATAAGAAACTAAATAAATTTAGCTTAACTCAGTCATACCATTTGAGAAACATGATTAGTATCAGATTTAGCTTTGTTTGTGTTTGATTAAGAATAAGTTCAGAGTCTTTCAGTTTGGAGTAGGAGCTAGCACCGAGCGAAGGAAGGGATGACGGCTCCCCATCAGAGAGGCAGAGTCATTAGGAGAAATCCCTGAACTCTAAAACTGCGTAGCCAACGTAGGATGCAGGAGTAACCCGTCAGATAGTCTTGACTATTATATGACTTAGGCTTGACTTCTTGCGAGGGTTACCCATCAGATAGGCTTGACCAGAGAGGTCTTTACCCATGGCATGATATTGACACCCTTCCAGATGTGGTTAAAGGTTGGACCCCACCAGTTGAGATTCGGGGCATGTCGGTTAAGTGACTACTTCCCACAGTTGCAGTTTTAGTATCAGGACTGTCAGATATAGTCATCTATCTTAGTGAGGAACTTATATAGTTATATTGATTCATGGACCACCCTTCAGATAGGCTTGGTCCCATATAAAGTTATTCAGTATCAGATTTAGAGATCATCCAGTAGATAGGCTTGATCCCAACCTCATATTCAATTGAGTAATTTCAGCATTAGATCTAGAGATCACCTGTCAGATAGGCTTGATCACAGTCTTATATTCAGTTGAGTAGTCTCATATTCAATTGCGTAATCTCATTATCCAATCCTGAGATCACCCGTTAGTTAGGCTTGATCTCAGTCCCAAATTTATTTGAGTAATTTCAGCATCAGATCTAGAGATCACCTGTCAGATAGGCTTGATCTCAGTCTTAGATTCAGTTGATTATTCTTGTTATCAGATCAAGAGTTCACCCGTCAGATAGGCTTGATCTCAGCCTCAGATTCAATTGAGTATTCTTGTTATCAGATCTAGAGATCACCTGTCAGATAGGTTTAATCTCAATCTTAGATTTAGTTGAGTATTCTTGTTGTCAGATTCAGACATGATCATTTCTTATTATTGATAGTAGATTTTGAAATTATTTGTTAGAGGGGTTTGATCTCTGATGCAGTCAGTCGAGGGTAGAAAGCTCAGAATTCAATCATTGATATGAGTAGATTCAGTTAATCAATTTCAGTATCATCAGTTTTTGAGATCACTAGCTAGATACTCATTTATCGGTATCAGATAATTCTGTTGTTCAGTATCTCAGTATTAATAGTGAGTTCAGATGATAGTAATGCAGTATCCGAGTTTCAGTATTCAGAGTCGTGATGGTTGTAGCTATGGTTTGTGCATTCATGCATGTGTTCTCATTCAGTACTCTTATGATTATTTAGCTAAGTAATTGTTCATGCATGAGCCCTTGCATTAGCCTTACCTCGTCTGCATACTCAGTACATTCCCATACTGACGCATTTATGCTATGGTGTTTTATTTGACACCATAGGTTCGGAGGCATGAGATCCAGAGTGCCCTTAGCAGCTCAGTCCCAGTCAGCAGCAGTAGACATAGCAGTGAGTCCTCTTCATTCAAGGATGATACTTTTATCATTACTACATCAGATTTTGTTTATTTTTGGTAGACGGAGTTAGTTGGGGACATGTCCCATCAACTCCACAACTCAGACAGTTTAGAGGCTTTTCGGACAGATGTATTAGTATTCTATTTTAAATTTTGAGCATTTTTAGATGTTTTAAACCTTATGGCCAATTTTCATATTTATTACCTATATTATGCAGGGTATAGGTACAGATATCAGTAGAGGGTTGGCTTGTGGTCCTTCGGGATCATAAGCACCGTGTGATGTTCTGGTTCCAGAAAATAGGGTCGTTACAGAGTGCGATGTATACCTATCTTATGTCCTTAAATTTTTTAGTATGGAAAAGTCTAGAGAGTTGTTATATAGTGTTCTGTAGAATTGAGTTGAGGGAGAAAAAGATAACTACGTAAACTCTTGGTATAGTTTTAAAATTTTGTTACGTTATGAGGTTATGATATTAGAGGTGTAAGCTAGTACTTTAGGGGGTTAAAAATGGAGTATTAAATGTTAATAGGATTCGATGTCTATGCCCATGAGAATATTAGTTATAAGGCGATGACTTTGGAGGTTGGAGGAACTTATGATTAGTGTCCTTGAAGTAGATTTCCCATAAAGAATTTAGTGTTTTCATATTAAAGTTTTCGAGGGGAGTTTGGTGTTTCTGTGTGGAGTGTTATGCGTATAGATTTAATGATGGGATATCCTTTCAAGATATGGATAGTGACCTTTGAGCTAAGGGGGAGATGATGTAAATCTTGAATTTTCTCATGGTGGTGAGTTTCAAGGATGAGGCATGGTAAATTTATCCATACTCTAGCAAATTCCTCCTATTTCCAAAGGTTGTACTCTAGTCCCTCAGTTACTCTCCTTATGTCAAGATTATAGTGGTTATGGAAGAATAGTAATGTTTTAGATAAAAAAATGGATGGTCTTTTACTGTAAAAGTTTGGTGTAGCTACTCAAACTAAGGTTATAGATGAAGCGGGAGAAGTGACATGAAACTTTTGTTGTGTGAAATATATAGGAGGGGAATATGTGGTGAAAAATCCTTGTGAGGGTGGTAGAGATTTTTGAATTTTTGGTGGGGAGATTCCAAGGGGGAGATAATGTAACACGCCGCATTTTTGGGCTATAATTTGAACCATTACTTCTATGTGTATAAACTCAAAACCAATGATTCCTATGTAAATATAAGTTCATGATCATTATCCTAGTGTGAAATCTATTGAGGTGAAATATGTTCATAGAAAACACTTTGATTCGTAAAATTTTGGGATTCAGTTCTACAAGGGTCAACTTTGAACGAGTATAACTTCTGAAATATATTGAATTTTTTGGACTCAGGACCTACAAAATATTAGATAATTGAGCCCTCTTTCCAACGCATCCAATTTTGACTTAATACAATACCCGAGCAAAATGTTATGATTAGCTTTGTGAGTAACCAATAAGGGTCTGCGATTTCAATATATCATAGAGGATAATCTCCATGATAAGCTCTGTGCCATGCTGATGCTTTAAATTCGGGCAGTTTTTGTGTTATTTCCCTTGGGAAAAGGTGTAATGAAGGCTTTTCACCTATAAATGACCTTTAAATACTTTTGAACCTATTTCCATCAGTTTTCACAATACAAAGGCCATATTTTACTCTCAAACTCAAAACCCCAAGAAAGAATAATGGTGCCATCATACGTTCATAATTTAGGTTTTAAGTTCCCGATTTCTCAAAAATACTTGTTTGTCTAAGGTATGTACCTCTTTCTCTATACTTGTATTTTCTTAATGGCATAAAAAATGGTTTATCTTTCATGAATTTGATATTGGGTATGAGTTGAGGGTTTTGGAAAATTGTTTGTATGTTTTCTCATGATTACTATTGAACTATTTTGATTTACAGTGTCGATTTATACACTTATTGGGGTGCGTGTGTATGGTAAATAAACTTAGGGCTCATGGTTATCCCTAATTTGATGATTTTGCCTTGACATATGGTTTTGGAAATTGTGTTCCTCAACTCAAATTGTGAAATTGATGATGAATACAGGTTTGTCATATGGTTTGACTTGCTCACTTATACTAATAATCGGCATAAAAGGCCATTAAATCATGGTATGATTTTATTGCACTTTGGGGTATGTGGATTCCCTGTGTGAATATTAATTGAACCTAAGGGGTCATTAATTTTCATTATGTGATGGTTAATGGATTATGGCATAATAATATACTTGCAAGTACGGTTGGTATGAAGATACAAAAAGGATGCCTAAATGCATAATCGATTTAATAAATTGAGAATGTGTGTTAAATCTTTTAATTGGGTTTAAAAGCGGGTTGTGTAGCCGGGATGTGAAAGTGGAGGTCCTGAGAAACCAACACCAAAAACTATGCTAGTCGATGCCGTGGTCTAAATAACTAGAAGGTTTGAGTCCCTCTTATTGTTATTATATGATTGGGAGGTTCGAGTCCCCCATGTTATATAAATTGGTGCTTATGTCACCCTTGATTTATGCCGGGATGTTTGAGTTCCCCATCAGGCATATGACATATGATTATCATCTGGTTCTTGAGATTAAATGCATTGGGGCCCTTCCAATTAAGGTTGAGCTAGGCCCATATAGCTCGTGGGTGCCTTTATTATGGCAGTTATGCTACACAACCCCAGTTAAGGTTTTAATCATCTATGCTAATCCCTGTTTCCTTACCTGACATGAGATATATATATATGTATATGTATATATGTATGTCTTTTATATGACATTGTACACTGGTTTTAATGGTTTCTATATCATGGATCATGGCATTATTTCATCCTTTATCCCTAAGTTACATGCTAGTTCTCCAACCACTAACCCTTTTCACAGGCTGTATGACCATGCGATGCAAGAACTGTCCATACTTCTACTTTTTTCGCACAATGAGTGGTGATTGTTGGACAAGGTCGTGAGTCAACTTAAAGTGTCGGTCTTCCATATCTAAGAAGACCTCATTTCATGATTTAGTTTTCCCTATGTCATATACTTTTCTTTGGTCTAGTTTTGGCTTTCATCGGGGTTATGTCACAACTTAGATTGATTTTGGTTCTGTATAGAGGCTTTGTAAATATAATGTAACTCCCTGTATTTTCGGGGAGATTGTTAGATTTAAGTTGTTTTTGTAATTTTTTTTGGAGAAATTGTAAGATAGAATTGGTGAAGTGTGGTATTTGTAGTTAAAGTCATAGATGAGGAGTATTACTATATTTGAGGGCTATTAGACATATCATTGGAAGTGGGGAATGCATCCATTCTTATGTCCTGCTAAATCTTATTTCTTGTCATGTATTAATCTTAATCAAGATGAGGATTCTTGGAAAAATTTCATGCCTTATGTTGTTATATTCATGTTTCATATAGTTCATACCTATTACAACTGTTAAAAGGGTGTCTTGGAAAAGTTTCAGAAATTTTGGAAGTGTTTCAAAGCTATTCTTAGATTTTTAGGAAATGTGCCTTCATGATTGCGTTGTTTCATTGAGGCTACTCTTTACGATAAGCAGTGTGGCATGGAGGTTAGCCTCTGCAGCGCACCACGCAGAGGTGTAAAATTTCATTCAGTTTTGATTTTCTCACTTAGGGCGAGGGCCTTTGGGTCTTTTACACCTTGAACGACCTTAGTCTCATTATCTCATGATTCATGCTTTCACATTTACATGGTGATGACATGAAGCCTTTTTATTTTGATTCCTATACGTGTTTTGTTGAGGGAGAATTCATAATGTGAAGTTGTATACTTTATTACATACTTCTAAAGTTTCAAAAATTTCCTACCCATCATTCGAGGATGAATGATTCCAAGGGGGAGATAATGTAACACCCCACATTTTTAGGCTAGAATTCAAACCATTGTTTCTACGTGTATAAACTCAAAACCAATGATTCCTATGTAAATAAAAGTGTCATGATCGTTATCTTAGAGTGATAAGTGCCATTGAGGTGAAAAATGTTCATAGAAAACGCTTTGATTTAACTAAATTTTGGAATTTGATTCTATAATGGTCAACTTTCAACGTGTATAATTTCTGGAGTATATTGAATTATGGGTCTCAAGACCCACCAAATAATAGATAATTGAGTCCTCTTTCCAACACATCCAATATCTTCTTAATCTGATACCTAAGCAAAAATTTATGATCATTTTTGTAAGAAACTAGTAAAGGTTCACGATTCAGCGTGTCATGGAGGATAATCTACGATAAGCTCCGTGCCAAGCTGATACTTTAAATTTGGGCAATTTTTATGTTATTTCCCTTAGGATGAGGGGTAATGTGGTCTTTTCACCTATGAACAACCTTTAAACAATATATGAACCTCTTTCCATCAGTTTTCACAACACAAAAGCTATTATTTTACTCTCAAACTCAAAACCCTAAGAAAGCATAAGGGTTTGATCGTACGTTCAGCTTTCAGGTTCCAAGTTCATAATTTCTCACGAATCCTTGTATGTCTAAAGCATATACCTCTTTTCCTATACTTGCGTTTTCTTAATGGCATGAAAATTAGTTTATTATTCATGGTTTTGATGTTGGGTTTGGAACTATGTGTTGAGGGTTTTTGATATAAATTGTTTGAATGTTTTCTCATGATTACTATTGAACTAATATGCCTTACATTGTTGATTTATACATTCATTGGGGTGCATGTGAATGGTAAATAAACTAAGGGGTCATGGTTATCCCCAATTTGATGATTTTGCCTTGATATATGATTTTTGAAATTGTGTTCCCTCACCTAAATGATGAAATTAATGATGAATATGGTTTTTTCATACGGTTTGACTTGCTTACTTATACAAATGTATCTGCATAAAAAGTTAATAAACCATGATATGATTTTAATGAACCATGGGGGTATGTGGATTCACCGTTTGAATGTTAATTGAACCTAAGGGGTCATAAATTTCCCCCCTGTGATGGTTAATGGATTATGGCATGATAATTGACTTGTAAGTGGGGTTGGTATAAAGCTATAAATGGGATGCCTAAATGCATAATCAATTCAATAAATTGGGAACGTGTGTTAAATATTTTAATTGGGCTTAAAACAAGGTTTTGTAGCTTGGCCGTGGAAGTGGAGGTCCCGCGAAACAACACCAAAAACTGTGTTGGCCAGCATGGGGGTCTAAATGACTTGAAGTTTTGAGTTCCCCTTATTATTATTATATGATTGGGAGTTTAGAGTCCCCCATAAGATAAATTAGTTCTTAAGTCACCTTTGATTTAGGTCGGGAGGTTCGATTACTCCATATGACACATGATTATCCTGTAGTTCTTGTGGATACATACATTAGGGACCTTCAAGCTACGGTAGATATAGGCCCATATAGCCCTGGGTGCCTTGATTATGAGGGTTATTCTACATAATCCAGGTGAAGGTTTTAATCGTTCATGTTAAGCCCAATTCTCTTTCCCGGCATATGATATGTATATCTATGTATTTATTGCATATGACATTGTGCACTAGTTTTAATGGTTTATGTATTATGGATCATGGAATTATTTTATCCTTTATCCCTAAGTTACATACTAGTGCTCTAACTGCTAACCGTCTTCAGATGTTGTATCCCCTCGTAATATAGGAACTGTCCATATGTCTACTTTTCTTTCACAATGGTTGGTGATCGTTGGATAAGTTCTTGAGTCTGCTTGAAGTGATGGGCTTCCAAATCTTGAAAGACCTCATTCATGATTTGGTTTTCGTTATGCCATATACTTTTATTTGGTCTAGTTTTGGCTATCATCGAGGGCATGTCTTGACTTTGATTGATTTGTGTTTTGTATAGAGGCTTTGTGGATTACTGTTGACTTGGGATTGGTTGTTGAATTCATAGAATTTTTTTGACTCGTAGTTATCTATCTTGTTTTATGTTTGGTATTCCGTTGTTATATTATATTGTGTTCTGGCTGACTAGACAAAAGGGGTGGTCTCCAGTCTTTAGTAGACTTTAGATAACTGTCATGGCTAGGCTCTAGTTTGGGTCGTAGCATAGTCCAACTAAGCAAATTAGAAAATGAAGTATATAAAATACACACTATGGGCACATCACCTGGAATAAGGAAAAATCCCAAATAGTCCCCACTATCTCTGAAATTCAAGAGGAGAGGAGGTAAATTGAAAAATTCCTGTGATTCGACTGACAAACCTTCACAGCTGACTAACCTAAAAATTAATATACTTAAGAAAGCACATTAGATTTAAGCAAATAAATAATTGTGAAATAAAAATACAAAGATTTATCCTAGTTCAAAAAACGAAGGAGGTTCTACTTCAAGTCCCCTGGGGTTTAAATTTTTTGATGGATCTTTTCAAAGTGGATTCTAAGTACAATAGTAGTGAATAAGTTCTGAAAGTTATTATGATTTTCAGATCTTATGGAACGGCCTCAATCGGTATGACTAAGTTGACTCGATCTTACTCTTTTGAAACTATTGTAAACTTAAGAAGTACAAATATTTGATGAGACTAAGATTAAGGAACACAAAGATATTCCCTTGAAGTTGCGTAAGTGCTTTGATCTTCTGTCTTTTCTTTTATACTCCTCAGCTACTTCGACTTCTACTCTTCATAAGAAAACCCAACATATTTCTTCTCAATCAAGGATTTGAATTCATTCCTTGATTGAGGGATGGCACCCTAAAGTATGTACATATCAGATATGTCCATACGTTGTGCAACCTTTCCAGCCATATATTTCCATATGAAATATATCCATGTAGATGGTATGGTCTTTTTTCCTGTTGTTTTTTTCTTTATTGATTTGTTTGCCTTATATTTAGGAAGCCAATAATCTTAATGATTGATTCTTTTCAAAATTTAGCGTCGTCCTTCTTGCGAGTGAATGCCTTCTTTTTTTCTTGGATACTGGATTGATTTATTAGGGATCTTTTAGATCTTATGTATCTTCAGTGTATCCTACAAGATATTTGCTTATTAGTTTGTCCTTATTAGAACATATATTGAGAATATGGGGCTAACAATCTCCCCTTTTTCTATATTGGCAAATAATAAACATTAGTTGACTTCCCTATTTTTTTGCAGTCAATTATCTCCCCCATTCTTTCTTAGCATTTTGACTTGGAGAATCAGTTGACTCTCATTCTTTGATAATCAACTTGCTCCCCTCTGACTTGAAAGTATCATTGATGTTTTGCTTTCTTGGAGAAGTTGTTGATTCTCATCCTATGATTGTCGACTTGCTCCCTCTAACTTGTAAGAACCTCTGATGTTCCTACTTTGTCCCCCTTTTGGAATAATCAAAAAGAACAACATAACAAACAGATAAACACAAGAAAACAGTAGGAATATAGAAGGTAAACAGTCAAATGAATCATCGTAAGACTGAACAAAACAGAAAAAATATGGCAGATAGTGCTTAAAAATCTTGTTACAACCTAAAAAGAAGGGACAAGACCCCGTTTTGAATAACAGTCATCATTCAATGCTTGACCAAAACGTATGTGAGGGTATTGTTCATGTTTTGGCAGAATTATTCATAAGATTTTTCAACATTTTTAGAGAAGAAGGATTAGGAGTTCTGGACAACCATTGCAAGGTCGTCATTTAGGGAGTTGACTTCAGACTTTAGGGTTTCCATGCAAGTAAACACCCTGATGAATAGCTTGACACCTTCTTACTTGAATTCGTCAATGGTCAATCGTACCTTTCCTATATCAGTGCTTGTGTTCTTTCCAAGCTCAAGAATCTTGGAAGTCGACTCTTGAAGCAGCATCACTCCTTCCTCAATAGTTTTTAAGCGATCCTTTAGCTCCTCCAATTCCTTCAACACAGAAAGCATGGGGTTAGAAACTAACTTGCTTACCTTAGGGAGATCTGATTTTGTTCTGGAAGAGTCCTTTAGGCACCATTCATTATCTACAAAGACATATCCCATGCTAGTGAAAGTTTTGGAATCATAAGTAGCAGAGACTTCCACCGGGGGATATGCAGAGAGGTTAATAGAGTAATATAGGAGGATCCATCTAATTAGCAGTCCATAAGGCAGGTAGGAAGACGCATGAACATCTGAAACACTCTCAAGCATATATTCGCGAAACCAATCAGCACAATTTATTTTGAAATTTTTCACCACACAATATAGGACAAACATATCTCGACAGGTTATATTATTAAGGGAACCCTTTCTTGGGATCAGTGTGGTGGTGATGATGTGAGACATGATGTTATACTCAAAGTAAGGGAAAGGGGACCAAAGTTGGAAGACATTGTGTCTAGATTGGACAAAGTTTTTTTCGCTTCCTCAAAGCTAACTTCAAAATCTTCAGGCCAGGAGCCACTCATAAAGGGAATTACCCTAGAGAGATTTGTGTCAAATTTCAAAAAGAAAATCCTTGAGTATGATTCTTATGCCAAGCATAAGAGTATCTAGTTCACTACTATTGGGAGATAGAAGGAGATTGGCTTAGAACATTCGAACAAGATCCTCATAAACTTCATGTCCACATAGATGAAAAATAGTGATAGGTCTTGAAATTTAAAGAAATGACTGATATTTCAATAAGCTTACTTTAAATGACAGAGATTTAATAATCTATCTGGTACAACTAAGAGTCTTTTGAAAGCGGTAAACTTGTTTTATTGTGAGTAGGTCCAAAATTTATCATCAGAAGATTTGGAAATAAGGACATGATTATCAGAGAGATGGTACAGAATGAATTTGGAGAGATTTGCCATGGAGCGAGTTCTGGTCATTGGAGACAAGTTTGTACAAGGGTTTCAAAAAGGTAGAGAGGAAGATAAAGAGATGGATAGATGAAGAGGGGTGAATTAACCAAGGGGAAAATGAGAAAAGGTGTAGTGAATGAGGCGAATGATGATGTGAAAGAATGGTAGAAAATGATGTTGGGAAGATAAAAGTGTATAGAGGTAGTAAAGGTGGCATAAAAGAGGTAAAAGTAATGATGACGCTTTTTACAAAAAGATTTACCAAATTTAAAAAGAGTAAAAAATAATGAGGATGTTTAAAAGATTTTTCTAAAAATAAAAATTATAAGTCATTAATGCTGATAATACCAAGTCTTTTTCAAAGGAAACAAAAATGTTTCTTCTAACATGGGCTTAGTAACAATATATGCCAGCTGATCATTTGAATCAACAAATGTTTCGGAAAATAATAATTTTCTACATGATCTCGAATAAAATGATGTTTAATATCAATGTGTTTAGCCCTAAAATGATGCATAGTGTATTTAGACAAACTAATAGCACTAGTGTTGTCACACATTATAGGCACAAATTCAAAGGACAAATTAAAATAAAGTAATTATTGCATAATCCATAAAATTTAAGTACCACAACATCCAATGGCTATGTATTCGACTTTATTTGTTGATAGAGCAACTGACGTTTGCTTCTTGCTATGCCATGAAATCAAGGCTTCACCAAGAATTTGGCATGTTCCACTAGTGTTTTTTTTATCCTTTTTATCACCCATAAATTCAGCATCTAAATATCCAATTAAGTCAAAATGAGAGGAGCGAGGGTACCATAATCCAGAATCATATGTTCCAATAAGATATTAAATGATTCTTTTGACGATAGTCACATGAGACTCTTTAGGAGCTGACTAGAGCCTTGCACACTTGAACACATTGAACAGGATCTCTAGTCGACTGGTGGTCAAGTAGAGGATTGATCTAATCATTTCCCTATATGTCTTTTCATCAACGTCTTTTCCATATGAATCTGAATCAAGACTTATGGATGGATTCATTAGGGTTCCATAGGTCTTTCCTTTTCCATGCCAAACTTTTTGATAAGTTCCTTCGTATATTTGTCTTGACTAATAAAAGTACCTTTGGGGGTTTTCTTTATTTGTAATCCCTACAAAAATGTGAGATCTATGATGAGGCTCATTTCAAGTTCTCCTTTTATTAGATTATCAAAATTCTCATACAAGGAGATGTTAGGATTATCAAAATAATATTGTCAACATAAATTTACACAATGAGTAAATTAGAGTCAATATATTAGGTGAACAGAATTATATAAATTTTGCCTCTTTAAAAATTATTATTTAACAAAAAAGTACTCAACCTCTCATACCAAGCCTTTGGATCTTGTTTGAGACCGTAGAGTGCTTTTGACAATTTAAAAACATGGTTTTGATAAGATGGATTTTCAAAACTGGGGGGGTGTTTTACGAAAACTTCTTCATGAATAAATCTATTTAAAAAAGTTGTTTTGACATCTATTTGATATAACATAAAGTATTTGAATACATCAAAAGCTAACAAAATATGAAGTGACTCTAACCTTGCTACTGGAGAAAAGGTTTCATCATAATCAATACCTTTTTGTAGGGAGTAGCCATAAGATACAAGTTTGGCCTTGTTTCTAATTACCTTATATTTTTAATTCAGTTTGTTTCTGTAGACCCATCTGGTTTCAATTACTGAGCAGTTCTTGGGTCTCTTAACAAGAGTCTAGAGTTGATTTCATTCAAATTGATCCAATTTTTCCTTCATGGCCTTGACCAAGATTCATGTTTGAGGGCTTTATCAATATTCTTGTGTTCTATTTGATATACAAGAGGAACAAACACTTTCTTTCTTAATAAGGCTCTTGTCTACATCTTATCATTTGGCTATCTGATGGTAAAATTATTTGGATATCTAGCATTGTGTTTCCATTCTCTTGGAACACTTGTTTTTCCTATTTTGATTGCGGGAATCAACTCTAGAGGGGCTATAGTTGACTCATCTTTTGGCAGCTCTGGAGTTGTGCTTGGATTGGATCCAGATTATAGATCACTTACCCGTTCTTCATCAATACTCAAAATCATAGGAGGGTGATTAGTTTCATAAAATACAATATGTATAGATTCTTTAACATATAAAGTCCATTTATTATAAGCTCTATAGGCATGACTGGTGGGAGAGTACCCAAGAAAAATACCTCTATCACTTCGTGGATCAAATTTTCCTAATTTATTTTTACAATTGTTCTGGATGAAGTACTTGCATCCAAGAGCATGAAAGTAGATAATATTAGGCTTCTTTCCTCTACACAACTCAAAAGGAGTCTTCTTTAAAATTAGTCTAATGAGGCATCTGTTGATGATGAGACAAGCTATACTTACTGCCTTTTCCTAAATGTGATCGGGAAGATTATGTTCTAGTAGCACAGTTCTTGCAGTTTCCTGAAGACATCGATTATTTTGCTCCACTACACCATTTTGTTAAGGAGATCGAGGTGATGAGAAGTTTTGAGAGTACCCATTCAAGTAAAATATTCCTTGAAAGCTTTATTTTAAAGCTCTCCACCATGATCACTGTGAACATAGGTGATAAAGTATCCTGCTTCTCTCTGTACTTTTCTACAAAAGATCTCAAAGTTTATGAAGGCCTCATGTTTATGAGCAAGGAGCATTACCCAAGTAAAACAATAATAGTCATCAACAATAACAATAACATATCTTTTTCCACCAATACTTATGGTTTTGATGGGATCAAACACATCCATGTGGATTATTTGAAGGAGTTTGGTGGTAGTGACAATATCTTTCACTTTGAATGATATTTGAGTTTATTTACCCAATTGGCAAGCATCACAGTTGTGATCCTTCTCAAACTTGAGTTTTGGCAGACCTCTCACCAATTCAAGTTTAGAGAGTTTCTCAATGATATGCATACTAGCATACCAAAGCTTCTAGTGCGATAACCAGGCATCATTGGTTTGAACAAAGAAGCATGTTAAAGTGGCAAAGTCAGGATTATTTAGAACATTAACACTATCAACATGTTCACTAATAAAAAAGATATCTATTTTATCATGTTTGAGGGAGCAACTTTTGTCTTTGAAAGAGACTCCAAAACTTGTATCACATAGATGACTGATACTAAGTAGGTTGTGTTTGAGTGTGTCTACAAGAGATACTTTAGTGAGTTCACACGAGGAATTGAGATTCACCAAGCCTACTCCAATGACATCACCTTTAGCGTTGTCACCAAATCTAACTGATCCATTCTTCTTAGAGAACAAAAACTTTCCTTTTTTTGCGGTAAGGTGTCTGGAATATCTGCTATTAATGATCCATATTCCCTATTTATAGCTTTTGCATATGTTCTCCTGTAAAATTAAAAGAGTAATCTTGTTTAGGTACCCAAGTGGTTTTGGATTCTTGAGGGTTAGAGGTACTTCATTTAGGCCTCCAAACCCACACACGTTTAGACCTTTGACTACATCTGTATGATTTGCGCCCTTTTTGTCCATAGGTATAATAGATAGGTCCTTGAAAAGAGAAAGAGATTTTACCTGATATAAATAATCTTGATGAGGAACTTGAGTTTATTTTAAAAGAATTTGGTCTTACAAAACTGTGACTTGGTGATTTTTTAATTCTATTTAAATAATTATTACATCATCAAGATCTTCTTAAAGTAAGTCGATTTTGATTTGACATGCTTTAATTTCAACTTGCCAGTTCTTCCTCTTCAACTTTTCGTTTAAGCTGAGCTTCCCAATTTTTCTTTTTTTGATCAAGTTTATTGTATTGATCAATAACCTTTTGAAGCTCATTTGTTATCATATCTATATTTGATTCAAGGATATTATAGTTATGACAATTGTCTGGTTTTACCTCGCCCGATTCACCTTTTATTCATGAAGCACATGTTGGTTGCTTTTGTTTCTTTCTCGATTTCATCTTCATCACTCCAAGCCCCAAAGTTTTTGTTTCTTCTGGATGATCTTCTTTTAAATTCAGGATAATTTTGTTTAAAGTGACCTGGTCTTCAATAGTAATAGCAGAGATCATCATTCCATATTAATTAATTATTTTTTACTCCTTCAGGTCTCTGCTGTCTCTGTTTCAAGATCTACCTTACTCAGCGATTTATGAGAGCCATTTCTTTACTATTGGCTTCTTCCAAGAAGTCTTCCTCTTTAGTTGATACAATATTGAAGGCTACTGGTTTCTTCTTTTCTTCTTTGTTGTACTTATTGATATAATTTTGTTCATATATAATAAGATTACCTCGTAGTTTGTCATATGTCATATTATGGAGGACTATTCTTCTAGGATGGCAGCTTTAGTTTCACATACTTTAAGAAGGCTTCTGATAAGCTTCTGGAATTGCAGGTTGAGTTGATACATTATCCCTAATGATTTCATCTCACATATAATCTTGTTGAATTTGGCAAACATTGATTGTACATTTTCATTTTCTTTCATTTTGAACAGCTCATATTCATTGACAGAAGCAGCGATTTTTGACTTTATGACTTTGGTGGTCCCTTCATAGGTTACTTCAAATTTGTCCCACATTTTTTTTACGTTTTTACAGGTTGATATCTTGTTGTATTCTTCACCACTTACTGCACAAAGGAATAAACTTTAGCTCGTGCATTAGTGTGAATTACCTCTTATTATTCTTTGGTGACAATAAAATTTTAAAAGCCCTTTGTATCAATACTCATTGATTCCTTTTCCTTGTCCTTTAAATTTTTTTTGCGTCCTGGAATTGGGTTTGGTCCCTTCATAATGACAACCTTTCTTGGAAGTTATTTAATTGGACGAAGATTCTGAATCTGTTCTTTCAATATGAGTAGTGTAGTCTATTAAAGTATGGTGGTCTTGTGTAGGAGTGACCGTATTGAAGGAGAGCATCACGAATTTGGTTGTTTTTCATTTGATATTTTCTCACGTACGGTTAAGCAACAATGTTGGTAAGACCTACTCTGATACCAATTGAAATCTAAGAAGGGGGGGAGAGGGGGTTGAATTGAAAAATTCTTGTAAGTCGACTGACAAGCCTTTACAGTCGACTTACCTGCATATCAGTATACTTAACAAGGCAGATTAGATTTAAGATAATAATCAGGCAAATAAGTAATTGTGAAATAAGAACACAAAGATTTATCCTAGTTCAGAATACCAATATGGTGCCTACTTCCAGTCTCCTTGGGTTTCAATGTTTTCTTATATCTTTTCAAAGTTGATTCTGAGTACAACTGTAGTGAAATAGTTCTAAAACTTACTTTGATTTTTAGATCTTATGACACAGCCTCAATTGGTAAGACTAACTAGATTCGATCTTACTCTTTTGTAACTATTGTAAACTTAATAAGTACAAAGCTTTGATGTGGATAAGTTTGAGACACACTACAATATTCCCTTGAAGTTGCGTAAGTGCTTCAATATTCAGTCTTTTCATCTATACTCTTCAGTTGGTTCAGCTTCTGCACTTCATAAAGAAACCCAAGAGAGTTCTTCTCAATGAAGGACTTGAACTTATTCCTTGATTGAGGGATGGGACCATAAAGTATGTCAATATTAGATGTGTCCATATGTGGTGCAGCCTTCACAACCATACATGTCCATATCATATATTTCCATGTAAAGGGTATGATCTTCTTTCCTTTTGCTTTTGTCTTGATTGATTAATTTGCCTTATATCTGGGAAGCCAATAATATCCATGATTGATTATCTTCCAAATTTAGCGCCAACCTTCTTTTGAGTGAATGCCTGCTTCATTCCTCGGATATTTTGGATTGATTCCTTAAGGATCTTTTTGATCTTCTGTGTATCCTGCAAGATATTTGCTTATTAGTTTGTCCTTATTAAAAAATATAGTGAGAATATGGAGCTAATAGTCTCCACTAATAGTTCTACAATATACACATATACCAAAATACAAGGACAAGAAAGAAGCACGTATAGATAAATATTACATCAAGAATGAAAATACAATACAGAATGTTCATAGTGTATGAAATGCAATAAAGATGATGATGATGTATTCCACGAGTTTGTTGCACAACCTTCATATACACGTACCTTGTTGAGCTCCAAAAGTAGGATCCATGAGGGGCTTTTCAACCCATATACAGTTCAATATCCATAACTCCTCTCTAACACATATATTAGCAGAGGGTTTTAAAGATGTCACATTTTTTCACTCAAAGCAAATATTTCAATAGTGGTACCAATATTTCATAAATATGTATGATATTAGAATGTAATGCTCACAACCAACCAGAATGAGAATTTCCAAATCCAACCAATATACTAACCATGTGAGCAAAAAATCAACTTGATATGCCAACTACCATGAATCCAATATAGTCCATAAACCAGTAGAGCAGATATACAATAATATACCATTTACTACACAAATACCAACTTAGACATTTTCCATCAAGTAGAATACAACTAATTACATAAATACCAAGCCAATAACATCATATAAGACCCCACACGGTTATATATAGAAAATAATGTCTAAAAACCCCTAAATAATAACAACAAAGCCCCCCTTCCCACACGGCACACAATAATAATAAATCAATTTTTATGATTATTTCTCACAACCATGATATGATATTATACAAATATTAACTATCCAACCTAGTCTACAAAAGGTTAAGCGATAACCTACCTTAAATGAAGAAAATTGGGTCCAAATGCCTTCAACACGAAGCCTTCCCCTTTAGAACAGACTCAAAATCAACTAAAACATAAAACTATAGAATCGACATTTCAAAAGGAAGCCAATGATACCCATATTTTCCATTTTTGGGTCGGGGTTAAAATGGACCTCCAAAATGGGTTTTCAAAAATAGAAGGGCAAAACTAGAATTATACTGCAAAAACATATTACATATTGTGAAAGGAAGACATAAAATAAAACCCAACTGAAAATGAGTTGAAATTAGGGTTTAAATCGAATAATTACTAATTTAGGCCTTCCAACCAAAATTCCTAAATTCCACTTTCGAAATCGAGTTTTAACAAGATTTAAATGACATGAATTGAAGAAAAAAAATTGAAATAGGGATTTGGAGCTTACCCAAGCTTGAAAAGGGAGGAAATATCACAAAAAATCCCTAACCCAATGCTCCATGTCTTAAAAATGATGGAAAATTAACCAAAATGGTGTGTGCATATATATGCACACACACACACACTCAAGTATTGTAAAAAAGGATCCTGGGTCGTTTTAGAGGTCAGTGCTAAAGCACCCAGGCGACCACTAAAATGGTACCTCACCTAGCTGGCAGGCATCTAAAGCAGTCCTTGGGCTGCTATGGCGTTCAACGTTAAATCGCCCAGGTTACCACTAAAGTGATACCTATTGGTATGACCAAGGCCACTAGAATGCCCAAAAGGCTGCTAAAGCCCTATCTGCTAAATGACCCAAAGTGCCACTTTAGCGGTCACACCAGCTTTTATTGCACCAACTTGAGACTTAGAGAATTCAAAGTGTTCGCGAACCCCTCAGGATTCATATAAAATCTGGAGAATGAAAATGAAATATGCTACCCTATCAAATTCGACACTCTGGACTCAATAGGGATATCAGATTTTTGTAAAAATGTCATTTTCACAAAATAGAAACTCTAAAAATAATTTCACAACTTTTCAAACCAAGGTCCTACTACTTATGGGTGCCGTATTTACGTTATGAAATCCTGTTCTGTGCGTTACTTTATATTTGTGTGGTGTCTCCTGTCTTGAGCCGGGGGTCTATCGGAAACAGCCTTTCTACTTCTTCAGAGGTAGAGGTATGGACTGCGTACATCTTACCCCCCAGACCTCACTAGGTGGGAATACACTGGGTTTGTTGTTGTTGTTGTTGTTGTTCAAACCAAGGGTCAAAATGAGATAGAAGAGCCATAAAATAATACAAAACATGTTACAAACTTAAAATCAACATTTTGGATCTGCTAACGCAGTTTGTTTTGCCATTTGATACACAAAACAACAAATGTTGACTGAATTCAATTATAAAGCCTTTTTAACCATAAAAAATAATAAAATCACTCAAATCACACTAAAATGCATTGTGAATTGTGCCAATTATCCGCACACTCCAGAAATACCACAAGAAACCAAAGGAAGGGGTAAAACACTCTAATTACTCAGAAATGAATACTTCACAAAAATTTTAAAAACTCAAGTTGTTACATCATCCACCATAATAAATCTAGTTTTTCACCAAATTAAGGCAAGAGAAATACTTTAATTAAAGAAAAGCTGGGGATAACTGTCACATATATTAGACTCAACCTCCCAAATAGCCTTATCTACAGATAGATGTCTTCACTGGACCTTAATCACTAAAATATCTCTAAAACTCAATCGCCTAGCATCCTTAGCTAGAATGGAGATGGGATCCTCGACAAAACACAACCTCTCATCTAACTGCACTTTAAAATGCAATGACGAAGCATTGAAACATGAATAACTGGATGAACAACTAATAAATTTGGGGGTAATACTAACTCATAAGCCATACAATGTACCTGGGTCTAAGCTTTTCCCTCTTCCCAAACCATATCACGCCCTTCATGGGCGACACACAACAGAATACTCAATCACAAACACTAAATCTAAAGGCACAAATCCTACAATCTGCAACCCAGTCATGAAGTCTATAGTAATCCATTCCTATTTTCACTCGAGAATGGGTAATCTGTGAAGTAAACCACCAGGACTCAAATGCTCGGTCTTCACCTAGTAGAAAATAGGCAATAAGCTACAAAATATACTACATTCTTTCTCATGCCACCCCACCAATAATTTTATCTCAAATCATAGTAGATCTTAGTCACTCTAGGATGGATGGAATACCTAGAATAGTACAATCACCCACTCTCGACATAGAAACTTTGCCTGTAATCCTCAAAATACCATCAAGTTCAAGCAAGGATTGCTCAACCTTTTTACTTAACATCTTATCCTAAATCACTCTCAACCTAATATCATCAGTCTGATGAGCCTGAATCTTCTTCTTTAAGATAGACCTAGACTCTACAAATGATATAACACATCCAAACGTCAAAATATCAAGCCTAATCATCTGGTTAGTCAAAGACTGAACCTCAAAGTCCAATGGCCTCTCGCCTAGATCAAAAGATGCACAAAACTACCTACGTTATTTAGTTTTCTACTTAAGTCATCCGCAACCATATTAGCCTTGCCCGGGTGATAGAGAATAGTCAGGTCATAATCATTAAGTAACTAAAGCCAGTGACATTGCCTCACATTTAGATCTCATGGTGTGAAGAAATACTGAAGTCTACGATGACCCAAGTAGATCTCTCAATGGACTCCATACAAGTAGTGTCTCCACTATTTAAAAGAAAAAATCATCGCTCATAACTCTAAATCACTGGTATGCTAATTTCTCTCATCGGACTTTAATTGATAAGAGGCACATGCAATAACCTTACCCTCCTACATCAACACAACACCTAAGGCAAAACCTGAAAGCATCAGAAAAGATGAAAAAAGCCACACCCTCTTTGGACAAAGTCAAGATATGAGCTGATGTCAACAAATCTTTGAGCTTTTAAAAGCTTGCCTCATAAGAATCAGACTATTGAAGGGAAATTTTCTTCTGAGTCAACTTGGTTAATGGAGCTGGATTAGATGAAAAACCCTCAATAAAGAACCGATAGTAACCTGTCAAACAAACAATACTCCTAATTTTGATAGGAGAAGTTGGCCTAGACCAATCACAAATTGCTACAATCTTGGTCGGATCGACCATAATACCATCCTTAGTCACCACATGACCTAATAAAAAGTAGACTCCAACCAAAACTCACACTTGGAGAACTTATCATACAAATTCTCATCCCTTAATCTCTGGAGTACAATCCATAAATGCTCCTCCAGATCTGCCTCACTCTTGGAATAAACCAAGATATCATCTATAAAAAAAATAATAAAGGAGTCAAGATACGATTAAAATACACAATTCATCAACAGTATGAAAATAGCTAGGATTGGTCAACTCAAAGAATATGATGAAGAACTTGTGGACAATACAAACAGAATCCAATAGAGGTGATGAAGAAACATATATATAATGAATATGATCCATATAAGACAAATATCACCTCTTAACAAAGCAACGAGCCTAAAGGAAATATATAACTCTCTTGGGACCCGAATAAAGCACACCCTTCCAAGTTATCCTCAGCATAATTAGTGAAGCTAAAGTCATAATCTTAGCATAACAATCTATGATAGCATGATAAGGAGCTAACAATTCATACCCAAGATATTATCAAACTCTGCCATATCGAGGAAAATTAGATCTCCAAGTCTTGAACCCAGCAAATGTCACAAGATAAGATCCATGATAATGCGCACATATACCATCTTAAATGTTAGAGGGCGGTCGTTGTTAGTAGCTTAACCTTTGTAGAGGTCGAATCCATAAGGAGTGAGAATCCTATGAGTGTTCAATGCTACTATTAAGTAACCCGCAATGTAAATAAAATAAAACTCTTGAATAAAATTGGGGGGTAGTTTTTTAGCAAGTGTTTGTCAATAGAAACTGATGTTGACCAAATTAAACAACAATTGTGATTTAAATTTGATGTAAGAAGAATCTTGTGATTATGTCTATCAAATGGCAAGGAATGCATGGGTGCATGAGGATTTAATGTACAGGCTGGTTATCGA